>JAQFVV010012607.1:747339-1341076 GCA_028023455.1 Epiperipatus broadwayi | reverse complement strand
GTATAATATATATATATATATGCACACACTATATATAGTAACCTACTAAGGAAAGGGAATAATACTCTCACAAGACCAAACTGTTTCACACACACACTATATATATATATATATATAATGTAACCTACTAAGGAAAGGGAATAATACTCTCACAAATCCAAACTGTAACTTACAAATATAAGAACGATTCCTGAACTAAAAAGATGAAGATGACATTGATTAAGTTACGAGAGTTCCAAATGCCATATGCCACAATACTAAGAGTGAGGATAAATAATAATAATCAATATTATTAAGTTGAAGGCAGTATTAATAACTTAATAGGAAACTTCTCATACACTCTCTTATAAAGTACAATGGCTTAATATTGGAAGCATATATTATTAAAGGGTTAGATTACTTTAAAATTGTCTACTTATAACATCATCTCCTACACTACTGCTTGCAACCATCATAAGCATCTTATTGCTGTAATCAGATTTAATATTAAGTTTTAAAAAATAAGAACATATTTCTTATATTGATACCACATCAATTTCTTATTTTAAAGTAATTTACTCTTAAATCAAATAATTTCTTCAATAATGTTGTATGTAAAAATAATTCTTATTCTTCTTTTTAATTCTGGAAGATTATTAACTTGTTCTTTTACTATTAAGTTACTGAACACTTTAGATTACTAATATCCCCAAAATCAAGCATTTAAAGTTAGAAAGAAATTATGGGATTTAAAAGTATCATTAACAAGCTACTAAAAGTACTTTTAAAGTTTTCGTACTAAGATAAACAAAATGTTGTTTTACACTTTTTATATTTTTATTCTCTTTTTTTTTTTCATATGTCATAGCATCAGCCGGGAGGCGACCCACAACCGTCTGCATCCAACTACTTGCTTGCAAGGCAGCTGCGATAGCCTCTCGGCTAACAACGCTTGACTATTTTTATTCTCTTCTATAACTTTTCTTACCAGTTTACAATTATAATATTTTATATCAGTATTAAAAAAATTTTTGCACCACTTTTACAAAAGTCTAGATACTCAATTCTTCTTAATGGGTCACTTTTATATATTTTTCTTATAGTTTTTAATAACGTATCAGTTATCTTATTGATTTCAGACTAATCTGAACCATTTTCACAAATCTGCTAATATTTTAAAAGTATTAACAAGTTTTGATTAAATTTCATTGAAATAATTCTGAAGATTAGGAATATCACTGCTAATATTGTTTTACTTGATAATTTTTTGATTCTTTTGTTTTCGGTTAACTGTATTTTACAATTAAAATTTATTGGAATAATTCTGAAGGTTAGAAATATCAATTATTAATACTATTTTTTTTTAATAATTTTTGACTGAATTAACTGCAATTTACATCTCGGTAATGGATAATCATCTGCAGTAAATCTTTGGAAAACATTATGATCTTAAATTGCATATTTTTCGTTAGTCCAAATATAATCCAATCCTATTGCACCTTGAATGGTTTTATCTCTATTTCCATTTAGCAGTTGTCTCAAAGAAAGAATTCCTAAGATACAGTTTGGTTTGCTGCAAACTTTACAAATCTGAGTCCTCTCTCATTTATATCACCATAATTAAATTTTCCCATTATGCTTTCATTAGCTTTGAAGTACCCCATGATAATTTAAAAATGTAACCAAAAAGACCAGGTGATTTCAACTCTTACATAAGTCGGTTGAGACGGTGGCAATAATGTGGAAGTGCGACTATCACTAACTCACCTGTAATATATACAGATTTTATATTTTCGTAGAAGCTAAAAACTATTTTATATTTTAATAATAGATTAAATTTTAATAAAATAATAAATAAATTTCTAGGGTAATTCAATAATAGTAAGTGCACTCTTAATCTTATTATATTTTAATAAAAATCTTTGCAAATATATTGTTTCTTATTATAAGAATTAATTAAGACTAATTTCATCTGTGTTTTAAAACTCTGGCTAACAATTTTAAATATAAAGTTGACTAATAATTTATCTCATGGTTACATAAAGTAAAAATAAATAAATGCATGGATATAATGTTTCCTCATCTTAGGTTATGACAATATAAAAGGGATTTTATGCACATCATCCGAATCAATACTTTTGACTTTAGATAAGATCTAAATACATCGTTATTGTTATTATGTAATTAACAATAATGATGTATTTAAATCCAAATAAATTTGTGGATAATATAAAATCTTAAATATGCAGTAACAATACTTCCTTAATAATGGCAAAAGAAAAGTATTAAAAATTTAACGATTGTTTTATTACACAATATAAAATAAATGATAAGTCAAGCGTTGTTAGCCGAGAGGTCATCGCACCCGCCTTGCAAGCAAGTAGACGGGTATGGGTTTCGCGTCCCGGCCGATGCTATGACATATGAGAAAAAAAAATGATAAAAAGGAAAAATAATTATAAAGAAAATTATATAAAATATCTAATACACGTTAATATTTGTTTTCTAAATCTAATTTTAAGCTTGGAATATGGAAAGTGTATTATCATACAGTGTTGTAAAGATATTAACATTAAATAAAAATGAGTTGCTTAAAATGATCCTAAATTTAAATACGGACGATAACAATCATCATCATAATGATAAATGATAACTGCTTTATGTTGTTCTTACTTCGTTTGTTTCGCAATTAATCAACATCACTTAATAATGCTAGAGAAGTTTTCACTCTTTTAATTAAAAGAAACAAGTGCAATTATTTCTTAGCATATCTAAGTGATATTTACGATATTGTGTTTATTTATTTCACCTCAAGATTCTTTATTGGATTTATTTGCAGGCTTAAATGTTAGGAGTGATAGATACTCTACTAAAAAAATATAACTAGATCATTAGGATGGCGTATTATATACTATATAACATTTTTAAAATTCATACTGATATATAAGAACAATATATAAAATGTTTTTTATAGATTTAGTCATCTAAATAAGAATGCTTAACTGAATTTTAACTTTGAAGTTGAAACCCAAGAATCTATAAAGCATATAATAATTGCAATATAACACAGTGTTGTATAGGTTTAATAATTACTTGCATTTATACAATCTAAATCTAAGGTAAATCACAGTTAATTCTAGTATATCTGTATATTCTTATAATAATAATAATAATATCTGAGGAATTGTTATATTTTTATAATAATAATAATAATAATAATAATAATAATAATAATAATAATAATATTATTATTATTATTATTATTATTATTAATTAACTAAAAAAGATGTAACTACAACAAAGTTCACTAAATAATCCATCAGTTTATACTCCAACATTTACAATGATTTTACAGTATATCCTCATGAAATATTGATACACTTAGAAATTCACAAACACTTTTTAAACAATATTATTTAAGATGATATATAGCACAATGAATCTTTTTTTTTGTAATGTAATCATTTCTGGAAAGCAATATAAAGGTTAATAAATTCTTTTAGCACATTTATTAATCCAAGATAATTTATATTTAACACATTAATCCATTTTAAGGTTTGTTTCTAAATTTGATGTTTATCATCCTTAATATTTGCATTGATAATTCATAAGTCATTAGTAGCATTTAAATATTTAGCATTTATAATCCATTATCTATTTCCTTGCAGCACTGGATAAAAACTGGGATTTATTATATAAGCAATTTAATCCATTTGAAAAATTAGCAGCATTCAATAATTTTTTATTTGAAGTATCTTATTAATCCAATGGTTTATACATCTTTAACCTATGTTGCTAAATAGTTCTGATCATATATAAGATCAAGCAAATAGTTTATCATTCATAAGCAGGATGATTTTCATTAACTTTGAATTAATGTTCAGAGTTTTTCCAAGCTTCTATGACAAAGTTTATGGCAGAATATTTGAGTTTAAAAAAGATTATTCCAAGTTTTTCTGTCCATTATTCACTACAAGATAAATTCATAATATTGAGGCATAATATACTCATCTTTGAAGTAAACAGAACAAATATTTTTCCACTTTTTAAACATAACTATCTGCAACTTGTTTGAAGTTAATAAACACATTTTCCCAAATGTATCTGCTATTTACTATTACTTTCAATTGAAGATATCCAGCAATTTCATTTGAAATTGTTAGACAGCATTCCATGAGTTAATTTATCCATTTTCTATTAACAGTTGACTGCATTAAAGAGATGTCTTGAAATCAATTAATTAATGACAGTTTCTGTTTTATCAGTTATCAATCATCTTTTTCTTAGTTAGATGAGAAGAAATCATTTTATCCAGCTGAGGCAAAATGCTTAGATTGGTTGATGAAGACATACAAAATGGCTATTTTAAAGTTTTAACCTGCTTCTGTCCTGAATGCAGTAACATTTTATAAAGACTGGATTTTTCAAAATTCAGCTTTTATACCAATTATGTCCAGATGTCTAAAGTACAAATTATTTCCCATCATGCATTAGGGTTTTCTTATTTTGCCTGTAAAATTTGGAAAGGCTTGTCAAACGCCGTTCAAAAATGAAGAAAATAATAATTTCACCTTTTCAATTTCTTCATTTTTACTTTCAGTTTTAAAATAATATTACAAACATTTATTTAAAATAAATAATAAAACTCTAAAGTTCTCAGATATTTATTTTAATTAAATTTAAATTGACATTTTAATAAATGATATTATTTAATAAATATTCTAGCAAACTAAATCAATTTAAACCAATTTTATTAAATCTAAATTTAAACAGTTCCACATACATCCATAAAAAATATAATCGTAAACACTTAGTTGTACACCTTAATAAAAATATAATCTGAAATATAATTGCTTTACTCTAAAATATTTTAATTTTGTAATGTTAAATTTATAATTTTATTCTATATTTCTATATTAAATTATTTGTTTTACGTGTGTAAGCACCTCTGTTTGTTTATACAATTCCATAGTTTTATTCCTTAATAAGAATAATGATCAAATATAAGTATATACATTTTTTATACACATGTTGATGATAAAATCTGCTTGAGAAGCTACTTTTAAATGTTTCATAAAATTATATTTTCTCTTAAGCATTAATATGAGAGAATTTAAACTTGATAATGATTATATAATATACTATTCAACCAATGACAGTGATGAATACATTTGCTTAACTATAAAAAATAAAGCCAATAAATTTTTTACAATTTTTAATTTATAATAGCCAATTTTCAAAGGCATTTAATAACTTTCTTCTTTTATGGATCTCCATACTTGGGAAGAGATGAATACACATAGGGGTGAAACTAGCAATTCATCTTAAAGCAGCCCAAGCACTTAGCTTATTGAGACATTGCATAGTTTTTTTTATTATGATTATGAGAGTCTTCTTCTTCCACTAACTTTACTACAGAAGATAAGAAACTTCTGCCAAAAGTTCCAGGTTCACTCTGCTGGACAGATATGTTCCGATCTTAAATAATTATATCAGAAATTTATAAACTATTTGAAACCATGTTTTAAAACACATTTTTCAAAAAAAATGTTTTCCAACACCTCAAACTGTCTACTTCCAAAATTACCTTATCTATTTTAATCAATCCATCTTTAATTACATCTTTCTTTTTTTCCTAAATTAAAAAGAGAGAAAAAAGAAGAGAAAATATATTGCTCTTACAAATTTGAATTCACTTTGAAAACAAATTGCATTTAATTTAATAACTCGATAATTTTCAATTTAATCTTTAATTTTAGCAAATGCTGTTTGTTTTCCTTAACCATAAGCAAATTTCAATCCATTTTATTTTATCTTTAACACAATTGTAATGTATTATTTATTTTTATTTAGATTTTTTCCTTTTTTATGACACTGAGAAATAAAATATTTAACAGAGTGCATTACTGTAATTTAATTTATCACTCTCTACCCAATCTTTACACTATTATAATGTCTTTCTTTTAAACTTATAGCTAGTTATGAAAGGCTACATTATACATATAATAAATATGCCGAATTAATTAAAATAACTGAATATTTCATTAATCTTTTTACTCACTTTATAATAAAATAAACCCTTAAGGTGTTATTATATAAATCAAGAACTTCTATTTAATCAATAATTACGAGGGAATACTCCCACTCCCTTTCCCCAAACAAAATTTTGTAATAAAAAAATTGTATATTTTACTTTTAGGTGATACAAATTGAATTTCATTCAAAGTATTGTCCATTTACTGCAGTACACCAGTGTAAATGTGTTTTCCACTTTTCAAAGCACTCCAATATTATTCATATATAACTATAAAAAATTTCTTATCATTCAATACTCTTGTGTATGTGGACATTAAAACGACTCTTGGTAATGCCACAAAGACTTATTGATGATAGTAATTATAATTAAGTGCTATCTATGTAGCTTTTAGTGACAATGATATAATGCACACACGGACACACATATCAGTTATCATTACTAAATTACCAAATACAGTAGACGACTGAAGAGGACATACGAATAATATGTAAGCACAATCTGCCAAATATAACCAAAATAAATAACAAATTTATTGAAGAAGTGCAATAATAATAATTCAGTTAAATTAAAAAATATAACAAAATATTTTAAAAACATTCGAACAATATGTTAAGCACAAGATATATTGACTAAAACAAATAAGTGAGATTATAGACAGGTAACCAAATGTAAGTAAATAAATAAGTAATGCCTTAAATAAAATTAAATTAAATTACTAAATAAGAAGTTAATAAGCATCACACGATCACCATTTCCCATGCTTGCTTATAACTGTTATTAAAACATGCAAAACTCTCCATATGTATTGCCACTCAAGGCAAGCCAGAGGTAATAACAGTTATAAGCAAGCATGTGAAATGGTGATCATGTGATGTTTATTGACTTAAAACCAATCCTGCCTAATAGGATAGTGGTGGCTATGGTTATTAAAGAACCAAAGACACCAAAATGTATAAGTACTGAATTGAGTTCAGACCTATATGACTATAGGCTAATGAGCTTGGATTGAACATATTATAATGTTTTCAATTTAAGACTCATAGTTTTGTAGTTAAGTAGAGATAAAAGGTGGCTGCTGGAGGGTTGCATTAGATCCTAAGATCTAGGTGTATGCTCATATCCAAGGCTCCTCATTGACGAAGGCCACAAGCCAAAAACTAGTCTGGGGATATTGGATGAATAGGCACTAGATGGGGATTTTATGCACAAACCTCCTGGCATCCATTGATTATTCTGAGTTGCATTGAATGGCAATACATATAGAAAGTTTTGCTTGTTTAAATAAGAAGTTATTAACAAGATTACACAAATGTACAACAATTTAGTGGATTTTTGACATTTTCAAATGAGCATAAAATTATTCTTAAATGAACATATAAAGAAAGAAAGCAGTACATAATAAATAAGATTAGTTTGCTTTCATGATTAGCTTTCATCATAAATAGATATACAAACATACATAGACACACACACAAACACTCATATATAAGTAAGAAGTAAACATTTTAAATTTGATTTCTATCTTAAAACTATTATGATTTTTATTTAAACAAAAATATTTATTTATTGGCATGTTTGTATTTGCCATGTTTAAGTTAAGATATAAATTATTTTAACTTTTTTTTGTCAAGGTTAACTTTTCAAAGAAAAACCATTAGATCTTAAATAGTAAGAAGATTGAGCTTGAGATATAGAATGAGGATTGAGTGTGAAGTAGTTGAGCATTCAGAATATGTGGATTAACAAAATGTTTGTTTTCTTCAGTTTCAACATTAATTAGTTTCAAGTTTATATTAGAAGAAAGAGATAAAATAAGTGGTCTCCATAATGCTGGAATAGGTTGTACAACCCATCGTTCTCAAATTATACTTTTCCAAATTAGCAAATATTTTAGCATTATCAAATCAGGTTTGTGACCAGTTTGTAAAAATTGTGAAATAAACTGATGTATTTAATTTCTGGTTAAAGGCATTTTTATGATTATTAATTTGTCTATTATACTGACATACATAGCCTTTTGATCTCTGTAAACATAGAATTTCATAAATCTCTAGTATGCCAAAAATACTATGTCTTTATGTTTATGTAGGGGGGGGGATCACCATTTTTTTGCTACAGGAAAAAGTAGTCTTTATGTAAAATTAGATATTTTATGATTTTATCAGTGACTCCTTTAATAAAAGATAAAAGCACTCTATAACTAGTTGAATTATCAATTTTATCCTCTTTCTTCTTTTTAGTATCAATGCTATGTAATGTCTTATATATAATGTTTTTGTTGTAACCACTAGAAAGTAAAATATTTTTTGTTATTTTTATTTCTTGTCAAAAGATTTTTTGCTACAGAAAATATGTGAGTAGGATCGTGATGAGAATTAAAATTGATACCTGTTTGTGTGGGTGAATTTTTTTGCAAACCAATATTGATAAGGAATTATCAAATTTTCTTGCAATCAAAACATCTACAAAAGAGTGACTTGTTATTTTCAACTCCCATAATAAACATAATATCAGGATGCCCATCATTAAGAAAAACAAGAACACAGTTCAAAGCATCAATACTATAAACCATATGACAAGTGTATCAACCACATATCTGAGTCAAACAAAAGATTTTGTAGTAGCTGCATTTAATACTTGACTTTCAAAATTATTCCTGAAAAAAATCAGCAATTACAGATGGAGATTCCATAGAAAGTCCTTTAATTTGTTTATACTTTTAAAATCATGAATAAAAAAGTTTTTTCAAAGCAATATTTTGCTAATGGAATAATAAAATTAGGCAAATTATTGTACTGAGTTATTATAGATAAAGCTTCCTCTACAGGAATATTAGTAAACAGAGAAGAAATATCAAAACCAATCAGTAATTCAGTTTTAGTTAGTTTTAAACTTTTAATTATAGAAGTAAAATGCCTTGATTTTTAATTCAGGGTGGAATGTTATCTCTCACTGGTTAGTTAAAGTTTGTGTATGGTAAATATATAAAGCAAAGATAAATTTATGTTATTATATGTACATACGATTTGAAATACGGGCATTCTTATTCCTGGAATTTAATTGTAAATATAAGGGACCTGAACTCAGACTTTCAAGCAACCTTCAACTATCCACACTATCTCATACTACTGATACACATGACCACACACATATTTATCTTTTCTATATGTTGTGTGTGGTCATGTGTATCAGTAGTATGAGATAGTGTGGATAGTTGAAGGTTGCTTGAAAGTCTGAGTTCAAGTCCCCTATATTTACATATACATACGTATGTTATTACATTTTGATTGATGATTGTCTATTTGTCTGTATTCATAACTTTGACACCAATAATTTCATATAAATTCATCAAATTGTTTATTACTAATCACTCTATATATATTGTAACGGTATATGCCGTTACATTAATTTAAAATTTAACTAAATTTTTTCTTAAGTTCGTAAATAGAAGCTAAAAAAAAAATTAATTAAAGAGTTGTTAAACTTGTATACATATATATATTCACACAGATGCAAAACTTTAAAAATTATTTTCTTTTTAAAAAATATATATATTTGAACGTACTTTTTTAGAAAAAAGTACATTAGAAAAAAGTATAAGATCTAAGATAAAATATTTTTGTAAATGGAAATGATTGTTTTATAAATTAATTGAAAAGCAAACTAGCCCTTGGGGCTCTTATAAAAAAAAGGTCGTTTGAAAGATATAGATAAGAGAATAAAAAAATAAATTAGATGTCCACTATAGAAGCAGCAAATGAAGGCCCAGACCATAATGAAAATTATTGCAACAGGAAACGATGTTCAATGAATCCAGAGGAGTTCCAGCTTGATTTTGTGAGAAGAGTGATAAGATGCACTTGTCACTCTCTCTCACTTATTTCAAATAAAATGACTGTAATACCAGGATTGAACCAGCTTAGGCCTCCTCCAGAACAACAGACTGGACTTCAAATAGAGACGACATGGGAATTGGCACCAGGAACCATGATTTTCCTTCTGTAAGACATGAACTATAAAATTTAAAAATAATTAAGAACTTTTGTTCAAGCTTTTAATATTCAGAACCTAAATTTTAAAATGAATTCTTATCTGACTTTCAAATTTCAAATTGATGATTAATGTTTAGATTTTATACATTTAAGTTAAAAAAAAATCATTTCCATTTTTATTTTTTTTCTCATTTCTATTAATATTTATTTGTATAAATTATTTAAATGCATTAAATTTAAGTTGAGTATTGACACTTGCATAGTTTCATTCATGTTTAATTATATTTTTGTTTTCATATTTGAGTAAAATATATAGACATTTAGTAAATAATTATATCTTATGTTGAATATCTAAATGTATTTATTCGGATGTCTTTTTAGTTATTGGTGTCAATGCGGCATCTTATGATGAATGCCATTGGGTTTTTTGTGAATTCCCTCTGCAATTACATCAATGACTTTATATTTTGATTACTTATGTTTATTTTGAAATGTTTTTGAGCATGTAATCTATGTAGTCAATCTATGCTCAACATTAAAAAACAAACTTTTATAAATCCATCTGTGCAAACTTATATAAATGTTAAATTTAAGTCAGGCATGAATGACTAGATAGATTTGTAAAGTTATATTAATTAATTAGGGGAGGGTAATCTTAGGTTATTTGTTTTGTAGTTAAATTGGGTCAATGGATTGGATATATTGGTGTAATTAGTAGATGTAGTATGAGGTTCGCTATGTGCAGGATCTCCATTATATGCCACACACACCCTTTTTTGTCTATGGAAGGGATAATAAGATGGAAAATGCAGTCCCTTCCTATGGAGTTTTTTTTTGTTCTTCTTGCTGACAGATGTAACATTCCTGTTTGGTTAAGAGTCAATGTCTTCTCTAACCATACAGTTCAGATGTACCTTTCTGACAGTATGTATTTTGTGTTGTCATATTTTCATGCTGCATTGAATACATCAATGTATCGGATGGATTGATGCCGGTTTGACTGCGAGCTTTTGGCCTAAGCTTAAATAAGGGATAGAATATTTTCTTTTCAAATGAAATCTATGTAGTCTATTCATACTTAACAATCTTAAAAAAATATATTATTAAATTCATTGTGTGGATGATTTAAAATTTTAAAATAATAATTTAAATTAAAAGTTAATATTAAAATCTAAAATAATAAATGCTATTCCTCAAACTTTAATTGATTATATATGTGCATAAATAAATGTTTGTGTGTTAATTACTGGCAGTGGCTTTTATTTATTTATATTTAAGATACAAATTAAACAAAGTTATATTTTAAAGTTATATATTAGTGACTTGGGCTAATGGTCTTAATAAATAAAATTTGGATCTTTAACAGCGTGTATCTGCCTACTCTATAAATTTTCTAGGTTCAAATGCCTAGATGGCGCCCTTGTAGTGAAGATATGGTAAGACTGGGCATCTATGCATTTCGGACCATTATAATATATATATAGGGACCTGAACTCAGACTTTCAAGCAACCTTCAACTATCCATACTATCTCATACTACTGATACACATATCCACACATATATTTATTTTTTCTATATGTTGTGTGTGGTCATGTGTATCAGTAGTATGAGATAGTGTGAATAGTTGAAGGTTGCTTGAAAGTCTGAGTTCAAGTCCCCTATATTTACATATACATACGTATATTATTACATTTTGATTGATGATTGTCCTATTTGTTTGTATTCATAACTTTGACACCAATCATTTCATATAATTTCATCAAATTGTAATCATTTTATACATATATATATTATCCGCGTAATTAAGACAGAATATGTGGATATAAATGATTAATAAAATTGTTGTAGATTTTTAAAAAAAAATCACTTACGAAAGTGAAATACTCTTTATTGAATTGTAAAATTATTAATAATCAATACTTAAAAAATAGCTTTGAGCTACAATTCCTTGATTTAAACAAATTCAAGGCTTGTTTTTAATTTTGATAATACAAAATTTTCCACCGAGAAAATTACAATTTTTTTTTAGATGTTTCACAATCGATATAATTGAGGACTTCAGCTTAATAGTGAGGAGGGGGGGGGATTACAACTGAAATAAATTCTTTAATAAATATGGTTAATCTAAATCACTAATGTTGAGTTTAAAGTATATTTTTTAGTATATCAATGCTCCTAAAATTTAAACTTTCAAACTAGTTAGAATACTATAATCTTGTATTTTTGTGATTAACTGAATCCATATATTTTAGTTCACTGTTCTACTTAAATTCAAACCTAAGAAGTAATTTAAACATTGCAATTGTATGGTCTTAGAATAATAAAGCACTTACGGATTTACCATTAGTTTGATTTTAGTTAGACTTTTATACTGATGCTGACGTAAAAATACGCGTATCCACTTACATATATATGCATAAAAGGATATATAGATATAAAATATAAAATAGAACATTAAATACATTACTGTAGATTGGTAGCTACCTCAATATCGCTACTAAAAATGAATGGCAATAAAAAACTCACAACATTGGAAAATAACGTGAGTATTAGCTGATTGTCATCCTTGTTTTGTCTAGTTGTTATGATCCTGTGCAGCTTGGCGCAGTTGTCGGGGGAGCGACAGGATCAGCTAGTAGGTCTGGCGCTTGAACGTTTTATGAACTTCTGAGTATTAAAGATAAATGTTGTATTTTTATATTGGACTATTCCATCATCTAATATGAGTATTGAAGGTCTTTAGAAAAATTAATTTTACTTAAATATTCCAAATACATTTAATTGCTAGTAATAGGACATATGTTAGTATATGCACAACGTTTCATGAGGTGTTATTTTTCCATCTTCTTCAGTGTTGCTGGACTGACCAGTGACAGTACTTGCATGGGAATCAAACCTGGACTCTTGATAAGTATAATGATTGTTGCCTTTGAAGGATGGCTCTGTTGATTATAATGCTACCTTAAAAAATTCAATACTCAAGAATCTAAGGGTCCAGGTTCGATTCCCATGCTACTACTGTCATTGGTCAGGCCAGCAACACCTGAAGAAGAGGAGAGAATAATACCTCTCAAAACGTTGTGCATATAATAACCTGTATGCTATTACTAACAGTTAAATGTATTTGGAATATTTCAATAAAGATAAAAATTTTTTACAGACATTCAATACTTATATTAGATGATGGAAATAGTCCAATATATAAATACAACTAAAATACTATCATCACAAACCTTCAGGAAAACACTAAATAAAATCATACGCCCAATATGGAATAGAAAATAGCTATTAGAGCACCGAAACAATTTTACAAAACTAAAATGAATTAAAATGCTTTCAGAATGGAACAAATAAAAATAATTTCCAAATATAAAATATTCTAAAATATTAAATTAATGATTCTTTAAACTTGAAGTAATTATTTACAATGTTTGGATAGACAACGCGCCTCCAAAAATATTTTAAATATTTTTGAAAGTTAAATACATGTTATTAGAACTAATTAAAATATTTTGAATATATATAAACAATATTTCTAAAACTAATTATGATATTTATAAAATTTATTCAATTTAAGAAAATAATATCTTAAAATAATTACATACTATCTCAGTGGTCATTTGCATTTCGGAATCCAATTTATGAAATCATTGATGGCAAAAGAAACATCACAAGATTAAAAAAAAAACAACCCTTAAAACCATTTGACTGTTGGAAAAAATTTAATGTGCAGCTGTAGAAGAATCATCAAACAGATATAGAAATTCAGGGTATCTGATCCAGAAGGTTAAGTTAGCAGAATAGCAAACTTGTAACAGATCTTATGGAACTTATTATTATTCTAGTACATCGTAAGAGTCATTAAATATGCATGTTGTATTTTTACATATATATATATATTAAAATATAATCTCTGTGAGAAATGGATTTATTTTCACTATAAATATTATATAATTTCTTATATCTTTGCATTTATGTAATTTAACACACACGCACACACACATATATATATATTAATGTAGTATGGCTTCTGTATATTTTAGATTGTTAAATAAATCTATGTAGGTTGCCGTATGTCACAATATTGGTTACATTTTATTAATAAATAACTCATAAGAAATAATATTGATATATGCTGTCATAAAAGTAAAATAAATTAAAGAAAAGAGTAAAGCCATTATACTTTGAATTTATAGATTACGAAATAGCAGTCGACCTTAAGAGCATTTCAAGAGTGATTATAGCGATAGATAATCAAAATACAAACTTGAAATTTAATCATATTTTAAAGACGTTGAACAAAACGCAATTATAACTAATTCTAGGAAATGGAGTTACTAAACAGATTATTGCCATATATATATGAGTAATTTATATTACTAAAACTTTTTTAACAGTACTTTTACAAAAAGTATTACGTGAATTAAAATTAAAAGCAAGGTAAAGAATAAAAATAAAATAGACATTTTAAAAGTCATCTAGATTTTGTCAACGATGAGGTTGTTTTCGCAAAAAATACTCCAGAGAAAGATTAAAGATAAATATTAAAAAAAAATATATACAATGTTTTTTAAAATAAAATAAAAATTGATAATCATAAAATAAAAAGGTAACAGTTACAAATATTCTGATCAGGTTACTAATAGAAATAAAAGCATAAATGAAATTAATCATAGAATTGAACGTGGAAAGATTGCTTTCGATACAAATAATCTATAATTAAGAGAAAACATTGTCTATTTATTTGAAACTGACGTGGTTGATTAGTTCTTATAGATGGATCTGAGTCTTAAATATTACTTAAAGGAAAAACAATGTTGATATTTTAGACCACACAATGGAGTAGGAAAAGACATAAATGAAAATAACAAGAAGTTATCGAAAGAAAAATATATTGTTGAGAAAATGAACAAGTATTGTCGATATCATAGGACAAAATGAAGAAGTATTGTCGATGTCATAGAAAAGAATTAAAAAAACTGAAATGGATCTGGGATGGATATATTGATAAGAAAGATGTCATTAGACAAGCAATTTTAGGCTTAAATTGAATTTTAGAAGATTGTAAACATTCCAGAAAATGACGTTCGTGAAATAGATGCATGAGGAAGTTTGTTGGAATGGCCGTGGGAAAGAAAAACTGTAAATTGGAGAACAGAATTAAACTTGAGAGATATCCTGTAGTAAATTGATAATGGTTAAAATGATGATGATAATGATAATAGTCAATAAAATACAAAAAATAATATTGATGTAGAAATTGAAATAGGATACTAGTAATTAAGAAAAGTAGATTAAACAAAACATTTACCAAAATTTATTTATAAGCAGGCAAGCAGAAAATAATAATTAGAAAGTAATATTGAACAACATGTTAATACATTCCTGGAAAGAGTTAAACATTTGGTAAGTTAAGAAATGTCGTCTCGAGAGAATGAAATTAGTTTATATTAAAAATATATCAGACGACATAAAACAAGAAGTATAAAACAATAATAAAATAAAAGACGGATGCAGTTTGCTAAATGAGTTACTAAAACTATTGAATAAAAAATGAAAAAAAAAACAGTCCGACAAGATGGAGTCTCATTTCAGCAGAACAGCTTCAACTCAGAAACACCCTTGTATGAAAGTCTAGAATCTGATAGAATCGGTTTAATATATAATCACTAAATAATTAGCAAAGCGTTGATCTATAGTCGTAAATAACGGCATGTTTGATTCATTAAGGAAAGATGATCCCAAAACCTAGCATTGCAGTGTAGATATAACAAGCTGGAATAATTCAACATTAGGTTCCAATCAGACATTGATACAATCTAACATTGATATTAACCAAAGATGAATTGAACTACCATGTAACAGATTATGGGAAAAAATTACAATAATGTTGACATTGTTATCGCAGATTTAAATCTACATAAAATGTAATATTTTATTATCAAGAAAATACAAAAAGATAATATTAATATCTTTAAACCGTTACATTTGGAAAGAAAAAATCATACCAATATCTAGTCAGCTATGTGAAATGATGTCACCTGAAACATTCTTTATACAATGATAATTGATCTAAGTGACAACTTCAGCCACAAATCTATCTAGACATAGCACATCAACATTTTAAGAACTACTAACAAAAGACGAAAATCAATTTTAAAACTTTTTATAAATGAACTGACAAACAATTACATAAATAATGAATTCTTATAGGAAATGCCACTTGAACAGCTATGTTGGAAACGACAGATGATTTGAGACAATAATTAGAGCAACAGCAACAAAAAATAAAGCATAAAATATGGGCCAATTAAAACTTCAATCAATAATGCTGTGAACAAAATTATTCAATCATTTAGTTTTCATGAAAATTGAGGATAAAGACAGAAATATTACCAATGATGTTTAATGATTAAAATTTAGTCATCATTATCTGCCCAAAGCCTCTTTAAATAAAATAAAATTTGGGGCACAAGATGTGAATAAAAATCAGATCAAATAAAAGGGATGTAATATTATTTGTAAAATTAAAAAACATGGTTAAAACTCTATCACTATATATAAATATGGAGCATGATAAACTCTATCATAGGACTGAAAATAATTTACATAATTGGATACTAGGTCTTCCACTGTAAAAAGATATCATAGTTGAGAAAACAAATTGTAATATTTCCCCCTACTACACCAGAAACTGAGTATAATAAATTCAGTGCCAGTGGAAGTTAACTATGGGAAAATGCTAAATTAGTAATATGAAAGCTAAGAAAAAAATAGTTCATTTAAAGGACAAAGACTGGGAAAATGTGAAGATATTTGCTTAATAAAGAAATGTTAACACCAAAAGAAAACACTAAGTTGAACAAGGCCAGTCATTACAAGCATAGCTGTCAAATTCGCATTTGTGGGTATTACTATGTAACCATTAACAATAATGTCACTAAAATGTGTATTCCATTTCTTATATAAGGAAAAACTGCTATTTATATTGGAGAGGGCATTATATATTGTAAAACTGGATCTCAACACTGGTTTCCATTAGATACTTGTTATTAAGAAGTTATCAGAATACTAATGATAATATGCATCTATCATTTGGGATCAAAATAAACATACTTGCCAAAGTAATAGAAATGGCATAACATATTGTAATAGTATTCTTTATCATAGCAAATTAAAAGATATCATTGAAAATAAGGTAATGAAAATTTGGAAAAAAAATTGCAGGTTTGAAACAATATTGAATGCAGTTAAGTGCATCTAAAACATTATTGAACTTTAACCATTTAACTTTTCACAGGCATAATAACTAAATCAAGAACAATTTTATAAAATGCAATTATTCCCAGATGAGGCCTTCAGTTCAAATAAATTTTGTGGCAAAACTTAATTAATATTTAATATAATTATAATTAAAATTAATTTAGACATAAGTAAAGTAAAAAAAATATTTAAGTAACAAATTTACTTAAAGAATTAAAAAATGACATTTTTTTCAATGTAGTTGTGTGTCTCATTATGTATGTTTAAATCATTCTAAAATACTGACCTATTTATTAAATGAAAATAATTTTTAAAAGTTATAAAGAATAAAAATAACATTAAAACAAAATAAATAAAGTTTTTTTTTATTCTATAAATAGTTGTAAAGATTATCTCCATTTTGTGAAACTTGATTTTTGCAATTTAACCATTATACAATTGAGCATTTTTAATTGCTGACAACTCTTGACATTTAGAAACAAAAACTAAAATGGACTAAAACTGAAAGCACTCAAGTAAAATTGCAATACAAGTAAGAATATAAGGATCAGTAAAATATTATCATGAGTAATATTATGACTGATAAAAATTTGATAGATAGCTCCAGTCTCAGTATTTTTTTTAAAAAGTTAACATTTGTAAGAAACTAATTGCCCTTTGTTTGAAGATTTTGAATGATGGTATTTTAGATGTGATAACATTTGTATATGCAAGCACTTTAACATGCTGGGTGAAGAAGCTGTTAGTGGTAACAAAAACAACCAAAGTAAATTATTGCAGGCCTAGTGCTTTGGTTTTGCCCCTCATATTCATGGCCAAAACATATTTTAAATCATTGTTGTGATATTGATAAATGATGATGTATGTAAATGCATATGTAAATTAACCTGTCCATTTTCTTGAGATAGCAAAACATGTGTCATGTCTATTTATCACATTATTATCGTTGATGATAAAATACACTTATTTAATCTTCTTTTTACAATCATTGGCTTCAGCACACACTACCTTGGGGTTGGAGGGTTGGAACACATGACTGGCCTGCTTCTCATGTTCAAAAATATTGAGATGTTATAATTGTTCTTTTTTGCTATTCTGTATGTATACATGTTCTGAGCAGCTCTATAATAAACTGTGGCCTTGGTCTCCCCATAGTATGTGGCACTGCATCCAGCCTGAGGGCATGAAATGCTATATACAACTTGTGGTGTTTGAGATGGATGGATTCTGTCCTTCACATTGTTAATGAGTCTGTTAGTATTGGGGGGGTGTAGAAGCCTACTTAAATTCATTAGCTAAAGTTTTTAAAGCTGTTTAGATACTTTGGGGATGGAAGGGAGGGTGATTTGAGGTTTATTTTTAATAGTGTTGTTAGCTATTGTTTTTTTATGACATTGATCAGTTTTCTTAGTAATTAATATGTAGCTGAAGCTGACACTTAATAAATTCCTTATATAGCTTGCAATATTAGCCTTCCTATCAGCCTCGAATTTACATAAATTTTGATTCCTAAATAAAAATATATTTAGACAAGCAAATTTATGTGATGTAGGTGAATTGGAATTGGGATGTGTGAATCCTCTGACCTGAAGAGGTTTGATAATCATGCAATAATGTAGAGCTCTGCCTTCTCTATGGATTAGAAAATCTAAATATTTTAGTTTCTGCCATTCGTTCTCCCAGATGGTGTTCATGATTAATTTAGTTTGCAGCTGTAATTCATTTTGAATGTTCGTGATTATATTTCTTGGAGCTGCAATGAACACATCACCAACATAATGCAAGTATATTATGTTGAAGTATTATTATCATCTATCATTGAATTATAAATTTTAGAAAATTTTAAACTTTACTTAAACTTTTCAAATACAAATAATTATTAGTAATAATACACACATAGATAATACATATTAGTAGATTACATAACATTTCAAGTGGCATTATTCTCTGCTCTTCTTCGGGCATTGCTGGACTGACCAATAACAATACTATGATAGGAATTGAACTCACATTAGATTCCTGAAATTGAATCTCAAGGCAATGCTCTATCCATCTGAACTATTCTATCAAAGGCTATCAAAGGCTAATTAAATGTTTCTAGACCGTATGTTTTGCCACACTGGATGGATTTATGGGACTATTTGCCATTGATATATGAATAGAGTATTTAATTTTTTTTTGTACCATTTCCTCTCTCCAATATCTTTTATATTCAGTAGTACATACATAGTTTGCAGTTGGCACATTTATTTTTTCTTTTCTAACCATTAGTTTTTTATTTTTTCAATCGTTGTTCAACAGGATGACTGATCCCGTCAATATATTTTCTTCTACTTTTACATGTATTTCAAAGGTGCAGTTTTAGTTGTTCAGCATTTCAAGTTTAAGCTTTGTAGAAGTCAGAATTCCTCAAAGTGTGGTATGGCTTTGAAAAGCTGTTCCAATGTTATATTGATTGCATATTTTCTTGAATTTATCTGCCATTCCTGGTATGTATGGATAAATGTAAATCGGAAGGGATAATTCCTAAAGGTTTGCAACTAAAACCTCCAATTCACTCTCAGAGAGCTGAGAAAATTACTCAGAGAGCAAGTGAAGCTCTATTAAGAGAAAGAATAAATGCTCAAAGGTTTTCTAAGTATCAAACAATGCATTCAATTAATAATGTAGAATGTCTTCTAAAAAATAAACTTACTGATGATGACTATATGAGAGTTTTTCAAGCAGTAAGAAGATCATATTCTATATTACATGGAAAAATAAAAGAATGTCATAAGAAGAAACTTTCTAACCTACATGGGCATATCAAAAATCATAATGTACCAAGCAAAGTAACAGCTTCATCTGTTAAAAATCTAAGTTCTAAACGTCTAACAGATACTGAAACTTCTGTTCTTGAAAGAGGATTAAACTTTGCTGTAACATCATCTAATATCCCCTTACTAGATATAATGGCAGCCACTGAGGAAGTCACTCGAAAATTGCCTTTAGAAGAAGCAGCAGAATTACACTGGAGAATAAAAAGAACACTTGACAAGCAACAAAAATTGCAGTCAAACATATCCTATGAGAGGAAAACAATTAAATCTCTCAAAGCAGATAAATCTATAATTATTCTCCTTGATGACAAAGGCAATGCAACAGTTGTAATGGATACAACTGATTATGACAACAAAATACAAGAACTCCTCACAGCAGGCCAATATAGAAAAGTGGCAAAAATCCGATACCAAGTACAGAAACAAAATTACAAGCATTACTCAGAAAGCATCGCAGGTACTTCACTGATTCAGAAAAAAGTAAAATAACATCATATTTCAGCAAAATTCCTCATCTTTATGGTCTACCTAAAATCCATAAGGATCATGTTCCATTAAGACCTATTGTTAGTTCTAGAGATTCACCTTGCCAAAATTTGGCAAGATTTCTTCTCAAAGTTCTAAGTCCTTTGGCATACAAGACCCAGTCCTTTGTCAGGGATTCTAGACACTTTGTAGAATTAATCAAGAACATGAAAATTGAAAGAACTGACTTACTGGTAAGCTTTGATGTGGAAAGTTTATTCACAAATGTACCATGTGAAGAAGCATTGTCTATTGTAAAGAAAAGATTAAATGGTGATAATAATTTACAAATGAGAATAACTCTTCCTATTGATTGTATAATGGAACTATTAACATTCTGTATAAAAACAACCTACTTTCAATATAACACAGAATTCTTCCAACAAAATCAAGGAATGGCTATGGGCTCACCATTGTCTCCCCTGATTAGCAATATTTACATGGAAGAACTTGAAACCACAGCCATAAAAACTACTCCATATCCACCTAAAGTTTGGCTTCACTATGTGGATGATACATTTGTTGTATGGCCACATGGTAAAGCACTGCTACAAACTTTCTGGAAACACATCAACAACATATCCCCTTCAATTAAATTCACAATAGAATCAGAACAAGAACAAAAATTGGCATTCTTAGATGTTCTTGTGACAAGACTTCCTCATGGCAAAATCAAAACTACAGTTTACTGAAAACCTACACATACAGGAAAATACCTAGCCTATACATCCAATCACACCAGAAACACAAAACATGGAGTTATACTATCACTATGGAACAGAGCAAAAGAAGTTTGTTCAGAAACCAGTGATTTGGAAAAAGAAAAGATCTATATAGAACAAACTCTTATGAAAAATGGTTATCCATCAGCTGTTATTAAGAAAACCTTAAATAGACAACAAAAAGAACCATCAAGAGAAAAGACAATTATTGGTACTGTAGTGTATCCATACATTCCAAAAATAGCAGACAAATTAAGGAAAATCTACAATCAATATAACATCAGAACAGCTTTCCAGAGCCATACCACACTATGAGGAATTCTAACATCTACAAAGCCTAAACTTGAAATGCTGAAAAAAAAAAACTGCATCTATGAAATACCATGTGAATGTGGAAGAACATATATTGGTGAGACCAGTTGTCCCATTGAAAAGTGCTTGCAAGAATACAAACTGATGATTAGAATAGAGAAAACAGATGTGTCTAAGGTAGCAGACCATGTATGTGCCAATGAACATATGTTCAATTGGGAAAATACAAAAATATTGGATAGAGAAGAAAAGGTACAAAGAAGAAAATTTAAAGAAGCTGCTCACATGACAATGGCAAAAAATCCCATAAGCCAACCTAGTGTGACTATACATAATGTATGGAAACCACTAATCAACTTTGCTCTTAGGAAAAAGTGGAGAAATCAGGAGGAACCTCATAGATAAGTATATGAAATTAGTACATACTGTTGTCTTTGGCAGGATGGCTCAGTTGGTTAGAGTGTTACCTTAAATTTCAATAATCAAAAATCTAAGGACCCAGGTTCGAATCCCTTGCTAGTACTGTCACTGGTCAGGCCAGCAACACCTGAAGAAGAGGGGAGAAAAATACCTCTCGAAATGTTGTGCATATACTAACCTGTTTGCTGTGATATTACTAACAGTTAGTGCATATACTAACCTGTTTGCTGTGATATTATTAATATTTGTTTGCTGTGATATTACTAACAGTTGGTGCATATACTAACCTGTTTTCTGTGATATTATTAACAGTTGAATGCATTTGGAATATTTTAACTAAAATTAAACTTTTCTAAAGACATTCAACACACATATTAGATGATGGAAATAGTCCAATATAAAAATACAGCTAGAACACCATCATTACAAACCTTCAGAAAAACACTATAGTATAAATAATTATTTCTGCTTTTGGTATTGCTTTTTGTTGTGTATTATAAGGTTTTGTTAATGACAACTGATGTATAACCATCCTGCATGAGAGTTTGTTCTATGTAGATGTTTTTATTTTCCAAATTACCAGTTTCTGAACCAACTTCCATTGTTCTGTTCCATAGTGATATTATAATTTCATGCTTCATTCTTTTGGTTGTGATTGCATGTATATTACACATTCTTACCAGTTTGTGTTGGTTTCCTATAAACTGTTATTTTGATGTTGCCATGCAGGAAACTTGTCATAAGAACATCTAAGAATGATAATTTTTGTTTTTATTTTTATTTTGTCATAAATTTAATTGAATGAGTTACATTGTTGATGTGCATGTAGAATGACTGCAATCATATGCAATCAATATAACTTTATAAAAGCTGTCCAAATCAATTCCACACTTCAAGGAATTCTATCTCCTACAAAGATTAAACTTGAAATGCTGAAAAACAAAAACTGCATCTATTAAATACCATGTGAATGTATAAGAAAGTACATTAGTGAGATACATCATTTGTTGGACAGTAATTGAAAAAAATACAAACTAATGGTTAAAAAAGAAAAAAAAAGATAATCTATAGATATGTTTAGTGTTTTTCTGAAGGTTTGTGATGATGGTGTTCTAGCTGTATTTTTATATTGGACTATTTCCATCATTTAATATTGTACCGGTCGAAATCCATCACCACCGCAATGTCGGTCAAAACCCACCACCACGAAGTTATGGTTCAACTCAGGCGATTCAAACTGAATTCAACCACTCAACAGCTCGATAGCAGAAATCGAGGCACAGTGCTAGCCAAGAACTAGCTCAACGGTTGGTGTGACTGGCTCCTGGTAACACTAATATCTAAGAATTTATATCTTTGAATAATTTTATAAATTGAATCATATGTATGTTGGGTTGCCAACACAGACAGCGGTATTAACATTTAAGTAATTATAAAAGTGATGACTCGAAACCAAGTTATTAGAAAATTTTAATAATATAATAATTTGTTTTGTTCAATAAAATATAGTTGCTTAGTTCCTCTAGTCTTTAACGTTTATAAATATAATAAGAGTGGGGTCCTTTCATATGCCAACAAGTTTACACAACATGGGTTCTATGTCTATGCCCCCAACGAGAAATATAAAGGCGATAAAGGTTTCTTAAGAACGGATATGTTGTTCTAATTTTTGGTGGAATGTGAGTTTATTTTCACATTCGGAAATCTATTCATGAAGAGCAAAATGTATTTTAAAGCTACTTTAATCTTGATTTGAAAACTGTTTAAACTAATATATTTGAGAATTGGTTCGCTTTAATTTAAATCACTCATCCGACCGGCGGAGGGGTTTTACCGGGACAAAGTGCAGTCTGACGAATTACAAGGCGGAGTAATTGAAAGTGATCGCTAGTCGTGATCGAAGTCCATGGGTGCATTTGGCAGTCTTACGCCCTTGACTAATGAATAGGAGGAAGTACTGTTTCCTCGAGAAATTAAATAAGGAATTGATCACGACCAGCTAACGGGCGGAAGATGGCCTCGTCAGCAACGTTGTGATGATGACTTGATAGTCATCGTTGAAAAATAAACCCATGTAGAATGCTCTCGTGATGACTTGACCAATTAATTAAAGTCAAACGAACTTTTATCGAACTATTTTAAAACATTTATAAACTGTATTAATTATGCCCTAATATCGGCCTTCCTGAATATTAATATAAAATAACAAAAGTGGAATTAAATACATTTAACCCTTTATCGACCTTTTTCTGCAATAAAAACATTTAAGGTTATATTCGAATAAATATATATTAGTGAACAAGAAATCAATATTTAACATTATTTGAATACATATATATATACTTATAACGTAGATAGGAGCTGGGGACATAGGTGAAACATGGAGCTAATAATTTATTAATAGCTAAAGGTAAGAAAAAAAATAGTAAACATGTAATATTTTCCTTTGACTCGATGACTAATAGAACTTATAAATTTAGCTCTAGTGGGCGAGAATTACTATTTGAAATTAATGTTATATTATTTGCGTGAGGCAAATTGAATCAAAGGGCTCATCGAAGTGAAAGTTATTGGCATATAATTTTTAAATCGACATTAATAAAGCACTAACATATATATATTAAGCGAACGCCAGGTAAGAAAAGAAAAGGTTTAAAGACTAGAGATCTAAAGAATTAAGCTATAGTTTACAGTAGCATTTTATAACTAAAAGGTGTTACAAAGTTTACATTAAAGAATAAAAGGCTCTTAAAAAGAAGGAGTATAAAATAAGTTCAAACGGCCAGAAAGTTTACGTTCATATTACCATTCGGCTTGTCCTTAAGTTACTCCTCCAAATTGTTGAAACGTAGGCATCATTGGTTAACTACTGGGAGTATTTTAGTAGCTTTCATTATTTTAGCAGAATGATCGATCCGGAAAACGGTTCAGCAGCTCCAGTGAAGATTCCTCGGGACTTTAGGAACCGTAGCCAGATCCCTGATGTTCTAGCCCTCTATCATGATGAAATACAATTTTTATACACAGAGTTCACTGCACTACTCTACAACCAAAACTAGCCTTTTCTTTTTCTTTTCAGGGCTTATATCTACTGTTTACTCCTGCCTCCGGCTAGCGCTCATTTTATTATCAATCTGGTTTTTTAATAATTAGTTGTTTTCAGAAACATTCCTTCGATAAGGCTTTCAAACTAATTTTTGAATTCCTTTCCTAATTAGAAAATGAATTCTTAAAGTCTGAAATGATTTTAATTAAAAATTGAAGACGTGTCTTTCTTTTTATCTATAAAACTTTACTGTTGTTTTTGAGAATTTGAAAGCCCTTGGAAGGAATGTAGCTTTTAATCGCAAAACTTTACAAATTATTTAAAAGTAAAAAACAAGTATTCCCGACGCAATGAAACTTTCGAACAATTATATATATTTAATATTTACAAACATATATACGCACAATCCAGGCAATTTAATATATGTAAATTCATGAACATTTTATCATGAATTTATTTAGAGAATTGATCCAATTTAAACTAAACTAATTAATTTTACTACGTATTTGAAACAAGTTATTCATTATGGACATTAGCGTGGATTGAACGTATAAAGCCCCATTGCATCGGAAATTTAAGGTTAGTATTAGGGTAACTAACATGAAGCTAGGATCGAACTCAGATCCGACTGCTTCAATATGTGTGTTGAATGTCTTTAGAAAAGTTTTAATTTTTAGTTAAATATTCCAAATGCATTCAACTGTTAGTAATATCACAGCAAACAGGTTAGTATATGCACCAACTGTTAGTAATATCACAGCAAACAAATGTTAATAATATCACAGCAAACAGGTTAGTATATGCACTAACTGTTAGTAATAGCACATCAAACAGGTTAGTATATGCACAACGTTTCAAGAGGTATTATTCTCCCTCTTCTTCAGGTGTTGCTGGCCTGACCAGTGACAGTACTAGCATGGGATTCGAACCTGGATCCTTAGATTCTTGAGTATTGAATTTTAAGGTAATTCTCTAACCAACTGAGCCATCCTGCCAAAGGCAACAGTATGTAGTAATTTCATATACTTATCTATGAGGTTCCTCCTGATTTCTCCACTTTTTTCTAAGAGCAAAGTTGATTAGTGGTTTCCATACATTATGTATAGTCACACTAGGTTGGCTTATGGGATTTTTTGCCATTGTCATGTGAGCAGCTTCTTTAAATTTTCTTCTTTGTACCTTTTCTTCTCTATCCAATATTTTTGTATTTTCCCAATTGAACATATGTTCATTGGTACATACATGGTCTGCTACCTTAGACACATCTGTTTTCTCTCTTCTAATCATCAGTTTGTGTTCTTGCAAGCACTTTTCAATGGGATGACTGGTCTCACCAATATATGTTCTTCCACATTCACATGGTATTTCATAGATGCAGTTTTTTCTTTTCAGCATTTCAAGTTTAGGCTTTGTAGATGTTAGAATTCCTCATAGTGTGGTATGGCTCTGGAAAGCTGTTCTGATGTTATACTGATTGCAGATTTTCCTTAATTTGTCTGCTATTTTTGGAATGTATGGGTACACTACAGTACCAATAATTGTCTTTTCTCTTGATGGTTCTTTTTGTTGTCTATTTAATATTTTCTTAATAACAGCTGATGGATAACCATTTTTCATAAGAGTTTGTTCTATATAGATCTTTTCTTTTTCCAAATCACTGGTTTCTGAACAAACTTCTTTTGCTCTGTTCCATAGTGATAGTATAACTCCATGTTTTGTGTTTCTGGTATGATTGGATGTATAGGCTAGGTATTTTCCTGTATGTGTAGGTTTTCAGTAAACTGTAGTTTTGATTTTGCCATGAGGGAGTCTTGTCACAAGAACATCTAAGAATGCCAATTTTTGTTCTTGTTCTGATTCTATTGTGAATTTAATTGAAGGGGATATGTTGTTGATGTGTTTCCAGAAAGTTTGTAGCAGTGCTTCACCATGTGGCCATACAACAAATGTATCATCCACATATCAAAGCCAAACTTTAGGTGGATATGGAGTAGTTTTTATGGCTAAGGTTTCAAGTTCTTCCATGTAAATATTGCTAGTCAGGGGAGACAATGGTGAGCCCATAGCCATTCCTTGATTTTGTTGGAAGAATTCTGTGTTATATTGAAAGTAGGTTGTTTTTATGCAGAATGTTAATAGTTCCATTATACTATCAATAGGAAGAGCTGTTCTGGTTTGTAAACTATTATCACCATTTAATCTTTTCCTTACAATAGACAATGCTTCTTCACATGGTACATATGTAAATAAACTTTCCACATCAAAGCTTACCAGTAAGTCAGTTCTTTCAATTTTCATGTTCTTGATTAATTCTACAAAGTGTCTAGAATCCCTGACAAAGGACTGGGTCTTGTATGCCAAAGGACTTAGAACTTTGAGAAGAAATCTTGCCAAATTTTGGCAAGGTGAATCTCTAGAACTAACAATAGGTCTTAATGGAACATGATCCTTATGGATTTTAGGTAGACCATAAAGATGAGGAATTTTGCTGAAATATGATGTTATTTTACTTTTTTCTGAATCAGTGAAGTACTTGTGATGCTTTCTGAGTAATGCTTGTAACTTTGTTTCTGTACTTGGTATTGGATTTTTTGCCACTTTTCTATATTGGCCTGCTGTGAGGAGTTCTTGTATTTTGTTGTCATAATCAGTTGTATCCATTACAACTGTTGCATTGCCTTTGTCAGCAGGGAGAATAATTATAGATTTATCTACTTTGAGAGATTTAATTGCTTTCCTCTCACCATAGGATATGTTTGACTTCAATTTTTGTTGCTTGTCAAGTGTTCTTTTTATTCTCCAGCATAATTCTGCTGCTTCTTCTAAAGGCAATTTTTGAGTGACTTCCTCAGTGGCTGCCATTATATCTAATAAGGGGATATTAGATGGTGTTACAGCAAAGTTTAATCCTCTTTCAAGAACAGAAATTTCAGTATCTGTTAGATGTTTAGAACTTAGATTTTTAACAGATGAAGCTGTTACATTGCTTGGTACATTATGATTTTTGATATGCCCATGTAGGTTAGCAAGTTTCTTCTTTTGACATTCTTTTATTTTTCCATGTAATATAGAATATGATTTTCTTACTGCTTGAAAAACTCTCATGTAGTCATCGTCAGTAAGTCTATTTTTTAGAAGACATTTGATTGAAAAAATACATAAATATTGGACAGAGAGGAAAATGTGCAAAGAAAAATTTCAAAGAAGCAATTCATATGACAATGGCAAACAATTCTACAAGTCAATATAATGTGGCAATACATAATACCTGGAAGCCTCTAATTAACTTTCACACTTAAAAAGTATTAAAGTAAGTAGAAATATCAGAAGAATTTGAATCCAACCCTCATAGATAAGTATATGAAAATTTCACCTGATGATTGCATTTGACAAAATAGCTTAGTTGATTAGAGCATAGCCTTATAATACAATATTCAAGAATCTAAAGATGTCAGTTTGACTCCTATGCTAATATTGTCACTAGTCAGATCAGCAACATCTGAAGAAGAGGGGAGAAATTGTTGTGTTATTTCCTCACCTGTCTTGTCTATTTGTGTGTTATTACTAGAAGTTGTTTGTATTTGAAGAGTTTAAATAAAGTTTAAAATTTGCTAAACATTCAACATTTAATGATAGATGATGATAATAGTCCACCTTATTATGGCATCATAGATCTTTTCTTTTTATTTTTTCTTCAGTTGTTATTTTTAATAAATATAATTTATTAAAATTAACTTTTTATTAGATTTCTTAAAAATATTGATTATAAACAATCTAACTCTTGCCTTTATGATAGAATATTATTTGGATAAATTTGGCAAAGAGAGATAGGTGTTTGAATTTTGAATTTACATTATGATGATAAATGTGCCATTTTATCAATTCAAAAAATGATTTGCAAAATGAAGTTAATGTGTTGAATGTAATATATAAATACATTGGTTTATTGATTAATGTTCAAAAATCTCAAGCTCTTTAACAGTCAGTGATGGAAAAAAAATCCAGGCAACTTTCAGCTTGGATGGTTATCAACTTGGTAGTTTCATATGAAGGAAAGTAGACTTAGGATGGTGAGATACAAAGCAGACACCAATGTGCGACTATTGCTTTTAACAAGTTAGAAAATAGAGAACTCCACTGTAGGAAAATAACTACCACAACTAAGTTAGCTGTATATTACCTAATTTATTGTATGGATGTAAGACTTGGATACCCTATTAGTGCAGTATAACGATATTAAAAGGTTTCATTTAAGGCTGCTCCATAATATTTTAAAAGTTTAATAGCTAGATCATTAAAGATAAATATGTTTTTCAAGTTGATGATGCTAAGACTCCACTATTGTAAAATCATATTTTTGTTAGATTGGACATGTAACATGAATGAACAGTGCACGATTTCCTAAGATAGTGTTTAATGTTTAACTTGAGCATAGTTTCTGTGAAAAAAGTAGACTGTTTATGTAAAAAGGATTATCTGAAAGACATTCTAAAGATATACAGTATCAGTTATCTCTATTCGGAAATTATAATAGAAAATAAAAATATATTGAAGAGCTTGCTACAATTGTAAATAGTAGTAAGTATTTCAGAATGAGAATTTCTGACAATATTGTAGGATTATTAAGTAAATTGGAAAATGGAGCAGCCTGCTCTACATGTCAATGTACTCACGGTTTACAGATTGATTTGTATAATCATCACCAAACTCATTTTTAGATCAGTTTTTCTCCATTTTTTTAAATCTTAAAATGCCCATACTGGTTTACCAGTGACTATTAATTATTAGTATGAGAGAGATAATTAATTGAGTAGGACTCCTTAGATTTTTATCTTCATCCTTCTTTTTGTCTTTGTTTTATTTTCCATTAGAAAATATATTTTTGTTTTACTATAATATATATATATATATATATAGATAGATAGATAAACCCACAGATAATACTGCGTGCATGCACACACACATATATGAACATCACTCCATATATATTTTTTGTTTATAGACCATTGTAATAATTTCTATTTTATAAGAATTTGTAATTTTTTACTTAAAATAAATGTGACTATATCAAATGAAATATATTAAAAGAAATTATGATATATTGAGAAAAGATCATCAATATTGTTTATTGATCGCTATTCTTTTTATTTATTTTTTGACTAGAAAACTTCGCTGTACTCGAAACACTTTACATATGCATCTCTTCGTCTCATTCATTTTAAGATCTTCCATGTGCTTAATTAAAGATGGCGTTTTTGTTGATAGTTTAGCATTCCCGCACCAATACGACATTGTTAAATCTCACCAAAATCTTAACTTAACAAGTAATGTAACACTAGATGATGTAAGTATTTTAAAAAAAATATACTGATTTTAATCATATTTGTTATCATGTTTTATGTATATACAAACATTACAACAAAAATAGTTTACTATTATATATAACAGATTGTCTATATATATTATGATATAATAAATAATGTCACATTGACTTTATATATAATTATAAATTAAAAGGTTTTGTTTATGCCTGTTTATCTTTGTATTTAAAAATTCAACAATATACATATATATTACAACAGTCAAATTAATATTGCATAGTTGCCTGTCAAGAAATTAATAGTCAGCTCTTGTCTTTTAAAGTTGTTATTAATCTTGTGTTTAGATTTGTAGAGGTCCATACTGTTGCATTTTAGGCACATAGTCTTAAGATTATAGCCTTAATTACTTACGTAATGAGTATTCCTTTACAAATTATTAATTATAAATTGTTTTAAAAGATTTCTAATTATAAGAACTTTATACTGACTCTTTGTAAATCGAAAGATTTCGCATATGTTAGTTTGTATAGAAATTGTTGATTTAATCAGTGAAGTAATTAATAACTTTATGCTCTCCAATCAAAATACTTTAGATTCACTTATATATTTAGAAATTAGGTTGAAGATAAGAGTGGCCACTCTTGTCTTTTAAAGTCATTAATCTTGTGTTTAGATTTGTAGAGGTCCCTCCTGTCGCATTTTAGGCACATAGACTTAAGATTATAGCCTTAATATATATTACTTATCAACCATTCTAATATATCGATTAGAAAATGTATGTGTAATTTAAATTACACCAGTTTAAGAAATTAAAAGAAAATGGATATATAAATTTAATGATACAAACAAATATTTTGTATAATATAAATACTTTGTAAAATTATCTTTAGTAAAATGATGACTAACGTAATGTAAGGAAAAAGAGAGAAATTAGTTGAGTAGTTAAAATTGACTGCATCCAAATGAATTTTTAAAATAAAAAAAAAGTCATATTATTACCCCTTTCAGATTTGTCTGCTGAATGGGGCTTAAAAATTATAAAACATTAAAATTGATAAAGTTTGAAAATGCAGTTTGGTCATTTTTTTTCTCCTCCATTTTAGCCAGTAATAAAAAAAATATTATAATCATTTATACAATATATAGGGTATATGAGCACAGACTTTCACACGACCCACCACTCTCCACAATATCTCATAACACTGATACACTTGAACATATATTATGTTGAAAAGATAAATAATCACCAATACACGTATTTCATGCTAAACCAGCAATCATCAGTTGGTTCAGATTACCATCTCTACACATAAATGCTATAAGTGCTCAGATATATATTAAGATAGCCAAACCTCATACTTTAATGGACTGGCTTCAATCTACTTCACACTCCAACTCTTCAACCGTCCATCCAATTGAAAATCTGATGATGGAATGCTCAAAGGCATGAGTTTGAAAATATTTATGAAAAACCATCATTGTGAAAAAAATATATTAAACAAGGTCTGGATAAAGGTATTATTTAAAAAACATGCTGATGTAATTAATAGAGACTTAATTATGGGTTAAGTGTGAAAAACATTTTAGGAGAAAAAATATAAATAGGTCCGAAAATTTTCAATAGAAGTCTACTTTTTATACAAGGAGAAAACAGTGCAGATTGATTCCATGAAAAGAGAAAAAATGCCATAGAAAAATAGCTGTTAAAAAGGAAAATCTCTGTTTAAAATAATTTCGCTCAAAATAACTTCAGAAAGCTGTATCTTTCTAACTGCTTTAAAATGTTTTTCAATACTTCATTCGTATCAGAAATTATGATGACTATAAACTCATCAACACTCCTTTAACAATTTAAACAAATAATTTTATTTATTATAACAGTTTCGACTGTACTAGCAGTCTTCGTCAGATCTTAACTTTCCTTCTACCTTCACCTTTCCTCCATCTTGGTGAAGGTAGAAGAAAAGTTAAGATCTGACAAAGACTGCTAGTACAGTCGAAACTGTTATAATAAATAAAATTATTTGCTTAAAGTGTTAAAGGAGTGTTGATGAGTTTATAGTGAAATATAAAAAGAAGCAAAATATAGAGGGAGAAAGAAGAAATTATGATAACATTAGCTAGAAGAGGACTACTTATCATGTGAGGCTAATTCAACCAAAGATACCAATCAAAAAACCTAGGACTATGTAGTTATATCCAGATTGAACATGAAAGTTGTTGCCTGTTTTAAAAAAGAAAACAAAAACATGCCATAAGGAAAAGAAAAATCTCTTCCATAATATGTACCATATATACATTTCTAGTGGAACACATCTTCATTATCTATCATTTTCAATGCCAAAAGAGAATAATCATAATAAGGACTGGATTGATAAAGACTATCGTAAATATGCATGCACACATTTATTAAGTTTATATTCTCAGCAAAAATCACAGTTTAAAACATTTTATCTGGTAAGATCTTTATATTTAACTACAAGGCTATAAATATAATGTAAACACAATATTTTTTATTTTTATTTATTTACTTTTTTACATAGTAGTTGCAAAAATATAAGCAATGAGCTCATATTTTATTTATCTTTTAAAAATACACAGTTATTTTTTATTAAACAATTTAGTTTGTTTTTGTTTTTCAAACTTATTCTGAATATATGCTGTTAACCCACTAATCTTGTGAAGCCACACAATCCACTGGTGAACATACAGAGATAGCAAATTATATTAAAATGATGATGATTGGTGATAATAAAATATCCATAAATAATCATTCTGTTGTAAGAAAGATTGGCACCTAAAGATTAATTTTAAATTGAGTCTAAACAAAGTGATTAAAATACTTTTGGAATCATTATACTTAACTTAACATTCAGTGCTAAAATTATTTTAATTAGAGAGTATTGGTAATAATTTATTGAATATATTTTACTTTGTTAACCATTTCTTGTTTAATTTTATATTTACCTCATTTTTTCCAACCATTACAATATATATAATAAAATATATATATATATATTGTAGCATTTGGGTTTTCCCAAAGCTCCATTAGATTTGAGACTTAGTTATGTATGACAGTGTTTGATAAAATTTTCCTCATGAGCTTTCTCTCTATATATTTTTTAACAGACAAGCTTTCTAACCAATGCTAAGTTTGAATTAAGGTCATAATCTTATGGATTATGTAATTTTATTTAGTACGCAAACTAAACATTTAATCATAAAAGTTTATAAGCAAAAAATATTTTATTTAGTATTGATTCATAAGGTAATTTAAAAGCCAAAGTCATAATTGAGGAGTTATGGATTAGCAATGTTATAAATTATTTTAATAGTTTGGAGATTGGAAAAGAAAGGAGGGGGATGTAAAATTATGAAACTACTTTGGGAGAATGAAAATATAGAATCGTAATTTTACAATAATAAGTTAAAATACAATAATTAATAAAATCAAATTGTCATAGAAAAAATCAAGATTTAATCAAAGTATTGAGTAATCAGTTTAACTAGAATTGTATGTGTGTGATGTATGTGTAGATTTAATGATGGGTTTTAATTATAGGGTTAATTATTGACTAGTAATCATCACATGTTATCTCGTTGGAAAGCTCCTTTAAAGAAGAATTAATTTGTTTCGATAACTTATTCATAGAGGCCAATTTTTATTCAAGATTCTGGGTTTGAAGTTAGGTTGCTATGCATTTTTTTTATTTAAAAAAGTTTTTCTTTCATTTTATTCTTTCAGGGGAATTTCCACGAGCGGAAAATACTAAAGAAAATCACATGATATTTGCGAAGTGGGAATGTATAATTTTAGAAAAAACAATAGGTAAATCAAACAATTAAAATATAGACATAAATGGTTTGACAGGTCAATCATTCAGGAGGGGAAAAAGGGATCCAGACAGTATAAAAGGTTAATCCGTCCTTTAGTTATCTAGAGAAACCTCATCAAGTTCAATAAGCAATTTTTCAATACAAAAAATTGTAAGTTTGATATTAATTTTTCTGTTCTGTTTCCTGAATGAGAAACTTCTTCAAATTTTATAATATTGTTACAAAATGAGTTGTGAGTAAATTTCTATATTAGGTACATCCTTTCTTCTCCAAAAATTGACCAACTTCATGATTTTTCTTCCATCCAAATGTACCCAATTTATCAGTGATGGCAAGTAACGAAGCATAAACTGCAGAAGAAATTTTGCTCAGGAAAAATCAATGAAACATGTGTTCTATGAATAATTATTGCAAACTGAATTTTATTAAATTTAAAAGAGTTAGCTATTTGTAGTATCCAAAATTTCAAGAGAAAATAATTCTGATTTCTTAAAATAAGGTGGAACTGAAGGCTAAAATTTCATATGAAGTATAAAATCATCGTAAATGGAATGAGAAATACATTGGTAAATGGACTTCCTACAGTGAAGCTAAATTAATTCATTATACATGTCAAAACTTAAAAGCTGGTTATCTTCAACTATGAAAATGCAATTAATTCCAAGAACCCAAAATGGATTAAGGATTATAACTAAAAATGAAAATTTATTATATTCCATTAGAAGGCTTGATCATATATAAAAGTGACTCCTTCAAAAAAAGGCCTTGGAAGAATAATTTGCAACTAAAAAAGACATGGATTTTGTCCTAAAACTCGAAACAGAAATGATAAGTCTCAAGGAGTGTTTTAATGAAATAGACCAGAATTTCTTAAGGGATTATCTAATGTGATATGTGTGCACATGGAACAAAATCAAATAAGATAACACAAACCAAAATTTAAAGTAGGAATCTGCAGTAAAATGGGGAGATCTGAGAGGACTTCATGAATATAATTTTATTATGTGTTATTAGTTTCTAATATTTAATCTAAAGAAAAGAAAAAAATTAATCATATATATCAGTTTAAAAGTTAATCTATGTTAAGGGTTTTTTTTTTTTTTTTTTTTTTTAAATAAATTTTGTATGTGCCTTATTCCCAATAGTAATTTGTTGCTTTACATTTTACATTTTTTTTATGAAGAAAGATGGAAATATTGTTAAATGAAATGTTTTTAATCAGATCAGGTATTATTATCAAATACTTAGGCTTATTGATATGTTTTATAAATATTATGTGAATGTTGTGATAAAATATCATCATTATGTGATAAAAGTATGGAAAAATGGTTTTAAAAATTCATACACATTTCTTCTTCTCCTTATTATTATTATTGTAAAGTTAAAGTGAGTTAAATATAAGCTAATTAAGGCTTGAAAAAAATTGTTAGCTAATATTTTAGTATCCTATTTCATGAGAGGAGTGTATATGTAAATTTTTACTGGTACAAATCGGTGTTAGACCCTTGTACATTGGATGGATGAAGAATCCCCACCAAGCTAGTGTATCCATAGTTTAGCTTGTTCACTAAGATGTTGATTCCACTTTTATAAAATATTTAAATGCAGTGGAGGAGTTTCCCACTTGGGGTATTTTCTACACCATAAGATGATTTCTTTACTGATGGCCAGAGAGTGTTAGATATACCCATAATCTTCCTATATGACTAGGGATAAATCCTAGAATACCTCAATATTAGTGAAAAGGTATTTTCTCTTATTTGGGTCACTGCCTACCCTCATATTAATGTTGACATTTCTTATGGGTGTATGAATTTCAGATACAGTAAAGTATTAGTTTTAAATGTTGGTTACAGGGTTGTAAAATTGATTTAATGTCAGGATGAGGATGAATAGTATATGTGTGATTATTATACTGAAGCATTGCTTTATTTAAATGTTTTAATGAATTAATAAGAGCCAAGAATAATAACAAAGTCAAACATTAAACTTAAGAGTTAAATAAGATTTGAGAATATAGTAAGCAGTGTGTATATAAAATTATATAGAAAATACATTCACAGCCAGCTGAGAACTTTGCTGGAATGGTAAGAGCACTGAAGTATTATTATTATTATTATTATTATTATTATTATCATAAGAACATTGATATAGATTGTATGCATGCATGATAATGATTAAGATAAGTACTGATTTCTTAATACTTGAAAAGTAACTTGATTGTGAAAAGGCAAGCAATACTTAAAATATCTCAATTGGAAAGCATATGGGGAAGACATATTAGGTTAAGATAATTAATGGGAATTTATTAAATTTTATTATCAGAAGAATTATCTTTAGAATTAATAGAGGTAATTAGAAAAAAAATCAGTAATTGAAATTGTTAAGAATTGGGGAGAAATTTAATATTCACTATATCTTAATTAAAAAAAAGGGGAAAAAATGAAGGTAAATATTATTGTTCTATATTGGTTTTATTATTAGTACTCCATGGCAATTGTGATCCCTAGTGAGTAAGAATTAAATAAGAATGTATTTTATAACATCGCAAAATTAGCAGTTTATTTAGGGATTATTTTTTTATCCTACAGTTGAAGAATCAGGGAAAGCCATGGGAATTATGTAAATAATGTAAATATTATTGTATTGATTTATATTTGATAATAAAAATTGTTGTTTTTAGAATAAGATTTTGTGTAAGTCTCAGTGTTTTGTGGTTTACTACAATCTAGAAATTTCAAATCCAATCATGTGTCAATACACTGTTATTTATATTTGGAGCATTATTTTATTAAATCACACCAGGTAAAATTTATTTAAATGGTTAATTTTCTAAGCTTATGTAGCACTGCAAGATTTAAATTACCAATATTCCAGAAATCATTTAGTATATTTAAAGTATAGATTATGAATTGCGGGATGGTTATTGGGTGATAGTGGATGCAGTGGGTGGGCATAAAATCCTTTTCCCATCCATTGTATTAAAACACCTTCCTTGATAAACTTCTTAAGGATTTTTCTTTAGTTATTAAAGTGCTTATAATATGTTATTTCCACAATTTAATGTAAGCTTAATTATTAAAATTTTAGTGTAAGTGGACATTGGCTACATTAAAGTCAGCCAAGGTCAACTATGGAGGTAATCATGGTGAAGAATGCTTATCACCAATAATCAATAGCAGCTTGTTTGACTTCCAGACCTTATTGTTCTAAAACCCTGAGAAGAAATTATCATAGGAGATAAATGAGCTAGTATGATGAAAAATTAAGAGTAAAAGAAATAGTAAGTAGTACAAAGGACTTATGAATGTGAGGATGATGGATGATGGATCAGGAATGTGGAGATGGGCATGAAACTGTTTATAATCTGAAACAAAATTTTAATTGTGACTTTAATGGTAATGGATGGGGAGTGTACTGAGAATATAAATTGTAATGGGAGTGGAGCTTAAAGTTTCTTCTCTTTAATAAATACGAATTTCCAAGAGTATTAGTATTATTTTTTTTACTGTACTCTCAGTGTTTTCTCCATTTATTGATGATTTATTAACCCCTTCATTAGATATTGTTATTAGAAATTATTAAATCAATTATTGAAATAAAGTTTAGTCTAAATATTTTTATTGAAGTTGCAATATCCTGGAAAATCTTCTTTTTAATATTCTATTCCATTGCCATTAATCCTGAGGGAGGCTGCATAAGAGGTGGTGTAAACAACATCATATTCTTAAAGTAGAAGTGGGACTTGAGAGAAGATAGGTTTTTGGTGGCAGTAATTATCATCGGCTTTACTAAATAAATGTTACAATATATATTAATAAGAAATTACTTTTATTTATCTATGGCTTTACATTTTACTCAGTGGTTATAATGGTTACTAATGTAGGATCTGATATCTATGTTATTAGTTCTTATATCTATATCTTCAGCCAATATGAGATGAAATTTTAAAATAGGTTAACTGACATCTGATAAATCAAACAATTCCCAAGTGGCCTTAAATATTTCCATTGGCACCATTGCTTTGTTTCTCTTTTTGATTTCCATAATAAAATTTATTAGTAATTGTTTAGTGTTATTTTGCAATTCTTCAAGAATTAGTTTACATCTAATTTTTTTAAGTGGAGAAGGCCAGGGATGTTGATATTCTTATAAGTAGGTATATTCCCTTTTTAATGCAGTCCTTGAGGGATGTAATGATTTCCTCCTTTCTTAAGCACTGGCTCTTCCTATGTTACATTCTTTATATGTAGGGATAGGTCTCCCAAAACAGGGGATGGGGATTAAGTTTATTTGCTCAGAATCTTTGACTACGTCTTGTTCTTGTGTTTTGTGATCTTGGTTATTGTTAATTGTGCTCAGCTTTTTGATTTTTCTTTTTCCATTGTCTTCCCTTTTTCTTTCTTCTTCCCTTCATCTGAGTTTTCAGAACCAGATGAACCAAGGTGGCCATCTTCTAGACTTTCATCCGAAGCCCAACCATCTCATTTCCTTAGGTTAGTTTTGACTTTTTTCTTAGGTTTTCCTTTGATAGATTTTGTTATGGGCTCTTTGATTTCACCCACTCTATCTTTTGCATTTTGATTTATAGTTTGATCCTTTTGCATTTCTTCTCCAGTTTTTAATTCCATTTTTCTGTTAATCAATCCCTTTGTTTGATTCTTTTTCCACTCTTTTTACTTCTATCAGTCTATTCAAGCTGTCTGCTTTCATTTCCTGAGTATTGCATTGATGAAATTTATTCTTTCTCTCTTTACATTCATTGCAAATCCTGGCCAGACTATCTCTGACCAGGTGCATTCTTTTTTAACAGAAAAAAAAAACACTGCAGTGGTACTCCATGAAATGAGGGTCACCAATGATGAGCTATCTGATAAATATACTGTAAAAATGTTCAGCAGAGATGTATCTTTCTTTAGTGTGAAAATAAACATTGACACATTTGTAAGTACCAGAATTTCCGTTCTTTTTTTCTGGAAATAACTGAAGTGCGAAACTTTGCCAAAATTGTTTAGAATCCTTTGTAGATCACTTTCTTTAAAGTTAATATAGCAGTTTTTTACTATTCCCTCCAAATCCACCAGTCTGTTCATGTTTATTTTGCATTGTATTTTTTCATTTAGCAATAGTATATTTTTTCTAAAAATCTTTTTTTGCATGCAGTTATGAAATTCGATTATTAGGTATCAACTGTTTGGCTGATTAAGAACCGTATACACCATTCCCCATAGATTCTTGGTTTTCAGCATCTCGTAAAAGTCTTTTATTGGGAACTTAAATAACTGACTTTGCTCCTTCGTCATCAATGATTTTTCATTGTGATAATTCTGGAAAGATCTGTATAATTGTACTGGGATCGATGCATTAAATTCATCATTTATTCTGTTAAAGATCTCCAGGTCAATAATTTTTTGTCCCATTTTGTTATAGTTTTCCCCTTCTTCTTGTGTAAGAATGAGGTCCTCATCTCCTTCCTCCATTAAGTCCATTATATCGTTGTAGGCTTCTTGTGTAACATTATTTTTTGCTATATCTCTATTTTCATTAGACTTTAACACATTTGCATAACTTAGATTTTTGGAATAAAAAGTTTGTTCTTTTTTTGGTTGCTGACTATTGCTATTGGATATGTTATTAGATTTCTTTATATTATCCATTTCCAAGTTTTTTCTTTCATTTTTATGTTCTGTAGTCCATTTAAAGTTTATTTTAGTGTTTTCCTTTACTTCTAACGTTTCAGGGCCTTCTATAGCATTTATGCCACTGTTTTTTCCTCTTGCTCACTAACTTTAAATATAGAATGGTTTAATTTCTTCTGAATAATTTCATGTTCTTTTTTTCCCAAATGTATTGTATATAAGTAAGACATGGATCCATTATTGTTGTATTACAAAAGTACTGAAAACATTTCAAAATTCTACATAATATTCTAAAAACACATGATAAGACCATAAAATCAATATGCTTTTAGCTTTATTTAAACGTATCTTTTCTTTTTAGCTTACTATAATGAAAATGAATCTACTATTGAAAAAACATATTTTTGTTGTGTAGAACATGTATGCCAGTAAATATGACCATTTTTAAAAAAAAGAATTCATAAACTTGAACATTATTTTTCAGAAAGAGGCAGACACAGCTTACAATACAATGATAATCTCAAAAAGAGTCTGAAAAAAGAAAATATTGATTGCTATCATTGAGAAGATATTGCTGGTGATAAAATACAATAGAGAACAACATTTAGGCAAGGAGTTGAAATTTTTTTTTAGAAAGAAAACTTTGCTATAGAAGTTAAAAATCAGTATGAATAATATCAAATTGATATGAATAACGTATTAGCATGTCATATATGGAAGAGCTGCCATGTGCAGATTGTGCAAGGCACAAAGGTACTTTATTACAAGATTGCTGAAGCAATCAATAAAATTTACACATAAATAAATATGTTCTCATTTTTAAAAAAATTGAGATGAATACTTCTTTACTTAAACATATTGTGACAATTTTCCTAGCCTTAAATTTTGAACATCAAGCTTGAAATATAATGAGTATTATTGCATTAAAGCAAACAGACCAAAACAATTTGGACACGATAAATAATAAAACTTATATGTAAATGTTTAGATTTCTGAATTACTTTACTGTTAGAAACATGTTCTGATTATAAATATTTATTTGAATATAAGAGGAATACTTCTTAGACGTTGTAATAATTGTTCAAGCCTCAAATATACTACATATATACTCTACCATGGCACAAAACTGAACAGACCTGCACCCTTTTGTTGCTATAATTAATAATATTTATACGTATGTTTAGATTTTCCAAACTCTTTTATTTAAATATTATAATTTATATTAAAAAATAAAACATTACTATTAATAATTTATTTAAAAATAAAACTTATTTCAAAAATATTGCCTCGTGATTATAGTAATTGTGCATGAGATGAAATTATCTTTATCAGTGACATTTTAGAAAACTTATATGTCTTTTACAAAATTGTTTTAATAAAAATCTTTTTTTAATTTTTTTTTTATTATGCAGTATTATCTTTTTACATGTTTTACTAAATAGCTTTCCCACTTTTTAATAATGTATTTTTAAAGCTATATTATCTTTTTACATATTTCATTAAATAGCATTTTTTTGAATGTGCATTCAGGTTTGTTCTCTAGCTAAAAACTTGTAATTAATCTATAACCCACACAATGGTTCAAATCTAAGGAAAGCAGAATGCATAAAAAACACAATTTTTAAAAAGATATTATTGCATGTCAAAATATTTAATTTTAACAAATTTCATAATAATGATATTATTTAATGCAGATTTCACTAATGACAAAGTTTAAAAAATGTATCTAGCGGAATAAACCAAGTGTTTGATTTTTTAATAGGTATCCAATATAACTTATGAATAAACAAAATAAAGTGCAAGGTATTTTAATGAGTTCTAGAAATTTATTGAATAAACAATCCAAGTAAAAAAAATTAAAATTTTCATGCTAAGCGTTGTTTGAAATTTCTAGCAATTACATTTATGTTTTTCTTTTCCTTGGTGAAAATTTTACGGAAGTTTTTTTTTACAGTTTTAAAATTCATATATATTTTCTAATATTTTAATTACAAAAAAAAAATAGATGGTGGGAAAATAAAATAATCAGTATTACAAAAGAAATGAAACCATGCAATGATAAGTAGACATTGTTTATTTGGCAATCATGAACTTTGCTGAGTGTATTTCAGAGAAATATTACGATCATCAAGAAAATATTATGATGGTCTTAAAACTTAATTTTTTGAAAAGTTTATGATTATATTTGTATCATAATTATTAAAAATCAAAAATAAATACTATCACATATTTATTTTTTAGAGAAATGTTTTATTTTTAAATATAAAAAAATATTTTCTTCTGAATATTGTTACTATAGAGATTATGATCATGAGAAAACATAATTTTCCAAAAATAAAGTCACTCACCAGATTGTTATAATATTCAGTGATATCATAAAAATTACAAAAAAATCTAAACTTTTAAAGCATAAATTGATAGATTTAGTAGTTATTAAACAAAAATTCATTCAGATTTTAAAATCAAACATGAAACAAAAAAGATTTTGTTCATTTCACAAATTGAATCAGCTCCATCTCAAATTTGATGATGTGACAGCATTTGTTTTGACTAAAACATAATTTTTAAAATAATTTCAAAAATCAAAGTGATTTTTAAAAATTTATTTAATTTCTAAACAAAAAATATCTATTGAATGAAGACAAATTTATTGTATTCTGATAAATAATAATGGTTTAGTATCAAAATGAAAATTGAAAGCTTAAATCTAGTAAGAATAAATAAATCTGTCAGAATGCTAGCAGAAAAATGAGAGAGTTAAATAAATTCTGATTAAACCCCTAATTGTCAAACTATATAATAAATTATAATATATGTAATATGTCTTAGTTTTTAATAAGCATTAAAAAAATTAAATAATAAAGCAGTAAATATTCTATTATGGAATGAAAACTCTTATTAATAGAAAATGTAAACAACTTATTTGTGAGTGGTTCTGAATTAAAAATAATTAAAGATTTTTAAAACAAAAAAAAACTATCATAAAAAGAAGGTGCTAAAAGAATTACAGTTATGTCAGCCATGTTATTTAAAGATGACCTGGTTCAGTGGTCTTAATAATATATAAAAGTTATATCAATAAACAATGCAAGTATGAAAATTTAAAATATGAAACTATATATATATAAGAAATATAGTTATTAATAGTGGAATAATATGTGCATAAATAATAATATAAATATTTTATTATTAAAAGACAATAACTTGTTAACTATTTTTAATAAATTATTAGCATGCCAGTTAAAAATGATCTAAACATTGGTAAAGTAAGTCTAAGAGTTATATCAGCTTTTACAATTATTGTACTTCACAAAGAGACAAACTGAACATTTTTTCTCCTTGCTATGCAGGTCAAAGCTCACAGGTGAAGCATTCCAAAGAATCATACTCTGGCTGCAGATAATATTTTTAAAATAAATAAACTAGAAGTAGAATTATTTATTTAGTGGTAATATTAGAACCAACCTGAAAAGGGGAGGAGAGCAACACAATGTTTTCATAGCTGTGTATGGGGGGGGGGGTATTTTAAATATGGTAAAAACATGGAGATATTTTTTAAAATGTCTTATTTGCAGATATTTTTTAGCTCTATTAGCAATTTCTCAGAATTGTCAATAATAATAAAATAAAATGAAAAGTTGAAAAAAATAAAAATAAAAAATTTATTAAACAAATACTTTTGTTCTAAGGTATTATTTAATTATTGTTTCAAGAATTATTTTTTAAATATTAATTTGTTTCATTTTACCAGGTGTTTTAATCTATAGATTTATTTTATAGAAATAAATTAATAAAACATGTAGAGTCTTTACCAGTATACGACTAAAGCCATATTTTCAAGTTTTTTTTGTGAAAGCGCTGAGGAAAAATGTCTTTCAATTTACAAATTCTATTTCATAGAATGGCGAAGAGAATGGTAAAAAATTTATATCCCACAAAGGCCCTTCTTACCCAGATAGTGGCACTGTTATATGGTGACATATTTGTGGATCTAAATAAGCTTTTATAGTCATCACCAAATGTACAATTAACTTATATTTTTTTTCGATTTTTTTTTCTTCTCAACTTTTAATAGTCATATCATTTATGAATGATTGACTTTTTAAAAGCTGTTATAATCTGTAGATTAAAAAAAATAGAATACACACTTTAAATTATATTAATATCCTAACATATTAAATAATCATATATACATATGCTATGATTAATGTATTATATATATAAAAGAGAAAAAATAATGGAATAAAACTCAAGACCGGAAGTAACGATATATGGGTAAATAATAAAAAAGAAGGTGGAAAAAAAGAGAAATCATATAAACCTTTGATTATTGTTATATTACTTGATCTGAAAAAAATTTAATCACAATTTCATTTTTGTTTCGCCTTGGTGAAGCCGTATTAAATCTCCCATTATGTCTACTACAATTTATAGAGAACTTCATTTCAAACAGTTTATACGAGTCTTAAAATAATTTGGAAACAATTATAAATGAAGGTCAAATTTGATTAAAATAAGAAATTTATCTTACTGCTCGCTGACTTAACATTTTAAAGAAAATAAATTTTTAATCTAGTGTGCACACAAACATATTAACTTTATTTAGAAGTATATTTATATAATATTCGATGGCAGCCCTTATCTTTTCAACTGTCTCTGTCTTGTGTTTGGGTTTGAGAATATTCTCAGTACTCAAGACGACATTGTTGAGCTATTATAAGTTCATTTCAGCGCGTATATTAAAGATGGAAATCCTTTCTTTTTAAGTATATTTATATTAATCATCATCATTTAAAATCATTATTCAATCATTGGTATATAAATGACTTTTTGAGGTTATACACCTTTTTTTCTATATCATTTCAATAAATTTCTTCATCTCACCCATTCATCTCCCACGTGATTATTTTCTGGATTTTTTATAATTTTTTAAAATCCAGCTTAAAACTTCAGTTACTCTTCTCATGTCATTTCATTTATTAGAATTTGCAATTCTCTTGATTTTATCAGTGATATCAATGATATTTGATGGTTGCATTTTTCTTTAGATTCTTTACTGCTATTCCCAACATAAGTTTACTTTATAAATCTGCAGTTTTTGTGTTCTTCTATTAAAAGTCCAACTACAAGCGCACACGTGTTTAGAACATAACTTTTTTTTTTTCAGGAAGATAAGCATCTTCTTTGTTGATATTAATTTAAATTATATTATCAAATGGCTTTATTGCTCAGGAGGAGTTCATAAGAAATTTTAAAACTGGAAGTCCCAAAACTTGGAATCAACTAGAGGATTTTAGACCCAGAGTCTGATACTCTGCCACTGCACTAAATCATGCATGAAAAATAATCAAATATATTCATTGTTCAAGAGTTCATAAGAAGTTCAAGTACCAAAAGTGTTTACATTGGAATTGATCTAAGGACCACCCACTCCAGAGCTTGACTATCTGTCACTGCATTAAACGATTCAGGGATAATATTGTTATTTTTAGAAAAGCATTCAATACCCAAGTTTAATTCTATGATTACTTTCATCTATTACATTACCAAAAATTAAAATCCATTTGTTTTATTACTGTTACAATGCTTGTTTTATTAAAATTAATCAACCTAACAGTTTTGATTGACCAGTGGTCTTCTTCAGATTTATAATATATATATATATATATATATATATATATATGAATACACAAATAATGTATTATTTAAGCAAATTATTCACATATTTATATCATTACACACAATCAACACTGAAACAAACCCAATTTACCAATAACAACTGTTTGAATTTTTTGATTGTAATGGATATTGCAATTGTCTAAGTGTTGACTGGTTTTTAATCATAACTTACAAACTCATTTAGCCTTGAACATTATTACACTTATTATTTAAGTAATACTTTGGATGCAATTTGAAATTTATAATTGCAATTGGTAATGTTATCACGGACTATTTATTAGTCAGCATTCAGAATAGATTATATTTACCTATTTAAAGAGGCTTATTTAAATTTCTTTATATTAATAATTTCAATCTCTGTGGTCAAGTTGCAATCTTTGGTGTCTATATAAATATATGGGACCATAAATAAAGTGGGTTTCAACCTTTATTGTTAAAAGGAGGTTGCCATGACAACAGTTTGAAATTTGTTGATTGTTATTGATATTGGAATTGTCTAAGTATTGATTGGTTTTTAATGATTACTTACAAATCCATTTAACCTCGAGCATTATTGCACTTCCGTATTTATATGTATCTTATAGCTTTGAAGAAGATTGCTGAAATTGTAATGTTGATTAATTTGAAAAAAAAAGGATTGTACTAGTAATAAAAAAGTTGGATTTAATTACTTTATTGTAGTTTTATCAATGCATAAAGAAGAATAAGCTGATAATACTATTATATTATCATCTGTATCTTTATCAGTGTGTTTCTACATGTTAACATTTTTTCATTATTACCAGTATTTGTTATTTTTTTTTGTTTATTAATAAAATATATTGAAAATTATATTGCTATAACTCTTTTTGTTTTTAAAATCTGTTTATCTGGTACCAATTAACACTTTCTTTAGTACTTTCTTCAGAAGGCATTACTTGCTAAAGCAAACATCACATCTTTAAAATCCAAATGACCTAAGTAATATGAATTTATTTTTATCTTTGTTCATTTCCATTTAAATTCCTATATAACTGCTATAAAAATTATAGAACAATGGAATCAAGTTATTTGTATATATTTTTAAAACCAACATTAAAAACATGTTTTATACACCTGGGTCTCTTTTTACATGGACATATTTAACATGATTTTGAAGTTACGCGATTCATGTTTCACCGGTCAAACTCCGATAATGCGCTATTACTTCAAATAATAAATTTCATGCACTTACATTATATTGAAAGTAATAGCACATTATTGGAATTCGACTTTCATCTTAGTAATTTCAATATTTTCAGTGCTTTATAATAGTAAGATTTTATGCAATAATGAAATTAAAATCATGATTTCCACATTTTATGTATGCACACATTAAATTTTACAAGATTATAATGTCAATTTGTTCAAACATTGTGCATGTTAATTTTGCATTTTAAATCACATTCTGTTTTTGCTTTTTAAAAAAGAACGTAATCAATTATTAATCATTTAGTGTCTGCAAGTTTATTTTTAAAAGGTGAGTAATAGCAGTGAAACGAAATTTGATTTTTAAACGGAATTGAAAATTAAAAAATTAAAGACAAAAATAAAAGTTTAGATACAGAAGAAAATGTAGAAAAAGATAATGAAACAGAAGTGGAACCTGTTCCTTTCACTGCAAAAATGATTCGAGAAAGTCTTCAACTTTCTAATCAATTGGCAAATTATTTTCTTATAAATGACACTAATCATGAATGAGATCTTAAATTCCAATGAGAGCTAAATGGTTGTATGTCTGGATATCATTTCATAAACAATTAAAAAAAATCATCTCAAAGATTAATTACATTGTCACCAGAAAACAATTAACACAACATGAGAGTGAAGTTGGCGCTACTTGTATTTCCTCTTGTGAAGAATCAAAAACCAGTTTGCAAATGAACATGTTTACTGGTAAATAGCGATAATAATTAAAACATGTATAAAAAAATGTATGCATAAAAATACATATTGTTTTGAATAAAATTAAATATTATAGTTAAAAAATAGTTTAAAAAGTTTGTCTTGTATCAATTTTTTTCAAATTTGAAATTTTTTATTAGTCATATTTTATTTCCTTATTTTTTTTTTTTGCATGAATTTTAAAGTAATTTTACATTGGTGCTTTGCTCTTATGCGATTTTTGAAAAATCACAGTCTGTATCCCCCCTTTTTCAAGGTAAGTTACATCTATTTTTGCTCGATTTCGTTTGCGTGTGTTTTCTGAGGAACCTATCTATCGCGTAAAATGAGACACAGGTGTAATTCCCAAAATTTTCTCAATCAACTAATTTAAATATCACCAGTTATCCATTTGAATTATCTTAAGCATCTTGAACTTTATTTCTAAGCAAAATAGCATGAATATTATGAAATTTCATGCATAAAATAAAAGCAAAGACTTTTCATGAAGATGGTTGTTCTCTAGTCTATCAATAAATTTGTTCTAACTCATGCATAATCTATGCTGCAATTGAGATAATCTTTATTCTTGTCACAGTGATTTAAAAAAAACATATTTGAGTATATTTTCCATTGGTATACCTACAAAATAATGAAACACCATTAGATGATGTACTGTTACCTGGATCTAATCATTAAAGTAAATTAACTTAATCATAAAGTCAAACTACATTCATTATTAAATAAATAATCAAGTTATTTATAATATAAACATAAATTTTAAATGTTCTCTAAGATTAAGGAGTAATAAAAATGTAATCATTAAAATGATGGAATGTGATAAAATCAATTAAGGGGAGAGAGAAGAAGAGAATATCCCCATAAATAGGCAATCATGAAGCCAATAAGAAGACTCCATTAGAATCAAGTTCTCACACTTATTTATTAACTACTAACTCCCTTGTTTCCTTAATAAGTAAAATCAAATAGACTTTATGGTACAAGTTTTTATATTTTAGTTGATAGCTATTCTTACCAAAATATTTAATGTCGTATCACAGAAATATAATAACTTTGCTTGAGCTTCATTAAGTGGAAACACATAAATGACATTTATAAACTACCTTCAGTTAATAATATAACCTTGATTTACTCAGTCAGTAAAGAATATAAGTTAATATCATGAATGAACTACATTTTAGATCTAAAAATAAATACTGTTTTGATATTCGAATCATAAGAATTCAAAAATAATTTTTACGTGACAAACATACATCAAAATGATACATTAGCTTAAATTTTTCTTTAAACACAAATTAGGAGACAATTTAAAGGTACAAATGATGAAAATAATTTCAAAAGTACTATTTCCAGCAGTAGAATTTATATGATGATGTTAATTTATAGAAAAAATAATTAACCCAATGCCAATAATAATAATCTACGAAACCGACAACCAGGTTGGTGGACAAATCAAAGAACAGCAAACTACATTAGCTACTTTAGATATTTTCAGTCAAGTGGAGGCCCTGAAGTGGATGTGCTCTCCTCATTGCAGGAGTTCTCCGGAACTGCAGGAACAAATTGAATTGTGAGAAGATCGATGTGCCATTAGTAAATCAGCCAGTAGTCACCCCTAAAACACCATCATCATGCAACTTACCATTGGTGGTGTGAATGTCAGAGGATTAAACTCTTTGGATATAGCATATTCAGTGCAAATATGGCTGAAAAATAGCCATATGCACATAGTATGCCTGAGTGAAACCAAGCTTCACTGAAATACCAATAGTAAAATAATACAATTCCTTGATTAGTTTGGAGTTTTTCAGTTTTACCCATTGAACATAGCCACCTCAAGCACCATTATCCTCATCAATAAACAGCTGAATATAGAAAGAAACAGAACTTTATACCTTTATAATGACTTACTTATAATAGAAATCAAAATCTCTGGAATGTCATTGCATGAAGACTCCAAATTGATCGATTTCACAATAGGCAGAATCAACTCTATCCTTGCATCAGAAATGTCACTTGTCATCCTTTTTGGAACTTCAGCATGGCCTATCAACAATTAAATCAAATATATTTGTATAAACTCAACAGAGTGCTGTTGTGTGTGTGTGTGGGGGGGGTTGCTTTTCCAACAATGCATACTCGTTCTACACATGACAGCACAAAACCTTAATTGATTTACTCTGTTATAGTCCAGAACTCTACCATGATCTGCATGCCTCATTGCAAATTGTTCCATTTATGGATCACTGGGCCATGTTGATTTCTCTTCAATTGGATCCCATATCATTGATTTCTTTGTGCCAAATCAAAACAATAAGAGTGCTTAACAAGGACAGTGTGCCCTAATGGATCTTCTCAAAGTTGTATATTCTGTTCCACAAAATCCAGCTCCTCTCACTGTCACCTCTTGAGGCTTGGTCAGCCTTTGTAGGTTGATTTAAAGTAATTCATGGATTCATAATCCGGAGTCCGACTGTCATGAACAATTGAAAATCATTTTTTGGAAATATTTACACTTTTAAGAGTATTCCACCATTTTAAAATTGTCAAGAAATACTTTAATAAAAGGATTAGACATCAATTTATAATCATGAGGTAATTCTTTTTTGGAAGATTAATCCTTAGAACACTTAATATAATGATTCAATAAAAATTCATTAAGTACATTTGGTAATCCAATCTCAATATATAGTCAGCACACTAATCCATTTTAAGATGTTTGATAATCATTTTGACATTTATCACACTTTCCTCTTAAGGCAGTTTTAATCCTAAATCTATTCTTAAAGCACTCATGTTGAATTGTAACTATTTATACAAAAAGAGAGCAGTTTCATCCATTTGAGAACACTTATAGATTTAGATCCATATGGCTGGTATTTATCTTGTATTTTAATCGTAGTATATTATTAATCCTTTGGTTTACAGTCAATCTATTTTTCTAGATAATTCAGGTAATTTTAATGCTTAGTAAGACCAAGCAAATAAATTATAATCCATAAACAAATTAATAATTCAGCATGTTCTCCAAAGTTGTGAATTTTGTATGATTTTATATGGATTTAAATTATTAAAATATATCTTTCACTAATCTATGATGAGGTAATCCATAGTTTTGAGATAGTTATTTCACTCTTATTTTGAATGAAGCGACTTGGTTAAAGTTATATTGATTATCCCATAAACAATTTTATAGTTTTTAGTAATAGCTGTATTTAATAAATATGGCATATTTAGTTAAAAAATAATAAATAAATATTTTGAGGATAAAATATTTGTTACATATTAGGTAACTTATAATATTTGACAGCAATGAGATAATAAAATTAATTATTTTAATTTAAAATCAATTCTATTTTAAGCGATTAATTGGTCTTCAGTTTTCTAGATGTCGAATGAAAAATTTTATAGAAGGTGAAGACAGGTGTGTCTAAACATTTATTTTTATTATCATTTTAAATATTTTTTTATTGTCTGTGTCTGACTCTGGCTCAATTAAAGCAATTTTGCTTATTTAAATATTGCTGAATATATTAAAATGAACTCAATGGCAAATAAATATCATTCCAAAGAATGTTTAAGTAGTATGATAAAAGAAATGGAGTAAGACAAGATTTATTCTCCATTGAGGGATAATTCTATACTGACTATATAATCTCTAGGGGATATAAATTATATACCTTACCAGAAACTTTCTTATTAACTTAAAAGAAATGACTCTAATCAACAAGAAGTCATCCATAAGAAACTCAACAAATTCTGTAAGAATGCATTTGTCTTTTTATTTTTGTACTAATTACTGTTATATGAACTTTAAATTATGCAATGATTTAATTAACAATATAATTAAACCTAGATGTTATAAACCTTTTACAACTTTATTATTAATTATAAATAACTTTGTTTAGAACTTTTATATATTAAACAAGTTATCTGATTAAATTATTTAAATGCACTTCAAGATAAGATATTTTAAAAGCTGAATATTTTAAGATGATTCTTTATCCATGAGAATATGGTTCTTTATAATAATTTTAAAATTTGCAATTATTACTGCAATTGTTTTATAAAAAAAATTGGATATATCAAAGAAGAAATTGAAATTTAAAAGTTTCTTAGTATATATAATATTCATCTGAATAATTGATAAATTGCGTTCTACTGATTATTTAGTCACAAATAAATAAAGTTGGGAGATAAAATATTTAGTAAAACAATTGTTATATTGCAATTAAGTGTAAATGACTACCATGTCAACTGGAAAATTAATTATTATTCTATTAATGAAATTTAGACAGGCAAAACTCTCCACACAGTAGTGCCACTAAGTGCAAGCTAGAGTAATCAATGGATGCCAGAAGGCTTGTGCATAAAATCCCTATCTAGTTTCTATTCATCCAATATCACCAGACTAGTTTCTGGCTTGTAGCCTTCAATCCTAAGATCTATGTGCAGTGCTTTCAGATCCAAGGCTCCTAACTGACAAGGCCACAAGCCAGAAACTAGTCCAGGGATATTGGATGAGTAGGCAATAGACAGGGATTTTATGCACAAGCCTTCTGGCATCCATTGATTACTCTGGTTTGCCTTGAGTGGTATTACTGTATGAACAATTTTTCCTGTTTTAATAACAGTTATGAGCAAGCATAAGGCATGGTGATCATGTGAAATATAGACCATTGCAGAAATAAGTCTTACATATAAAATGATGGAATACCTAATAACAATACTTCTATTCTTTGCTCCCACCTGCTTTAAAACTCTTTCTAAGTTCTAAGTAAAAAATAAGTGCACTAAACCAATGTAAATAATTATGTGGAATTTTATATTCAAATGCTCTGAGTAATTAAATATATCTTCTTTATTATTGTGATGACAAAATTTTCATAAATGATTCCATTGGATGCGATGAGTCATGCAAATAAAAAAAGAGAGAAATCTTTTGCTTTTGATGTTATAACTTAAGTATTCTTGTTTCAATTCCCTACCATCAAGGAGTTAATTTCTCCTTAATAATGAATGTGTTTTATTTTCTAGCATATTAATAGATAGTATCATATTTTATTGTTTAGAGGTAATTATAGATTGATTGTTTATTATGGATCAAACATACCATTAATATGTATGGTAACCAGAAGTATATCTGGTGATTAACTATTTATTAATAGTTAAAAAAAAGGTAATATTTAGTTTCATATTCTAATTATGTTTAGTTATGATATATGATTGTATACCTTATGTTGACATTATATTTGGATAAAGGTAACTAGCATTTAACTTCTCTATTTTATTATTAAGTGAATTGATTCATTATACCAGATGCATGTGTTTTAATGAATGTTTGTTCTTTAAAATAATTATCACTATTTGATCTCATATATTTATAAACATAAAAGCCACAAGCTAGAAACTAGTCTGGAGATATTGGATGAGTAGGCATTAGATAGGGATTTTATGCACAAGCCTTCTGGCATCTATTGATTATTCTGGCTTGCAGTGAATGGCGCTACTGTATGGAGAGTTTTGCCTATTTCAATAACAGTTATGAGCAAGCATAAGAAATGGTGATCATGTGATCAAAACTGATAAATAATGTAGGTAATAGGTAAGAATTATTTTAAATAGGGCATATCTTAAATACAAATGCGGATGAAATTCATTGATATAAATGTTTAATAAGCCTTTGAAAAATAATGAAAAAGAACTAAAGGTTATCTATTTTAATATTAAGTAATATACAGGCTATACCACTTCTAGAAGTAAGGAATTCTAGAAAATATTTAATGATTTCAGGGATAATACAGTGTATCTTTAGTATAAGATATTTATGATGAGTTATGCTAATTTTTATAAGTAATATTCCAAGGTATTTTGAGTACTTGTTAAAATTTTATTGGACTAATGTATATTTTATAATCTTGGAAAAGTTAAAATATTATTTGCGAACTAAAGTGATATTTTTCAAACTGAAAAAAGAAAGGGATTATGAAAGTAAGCTTTTCCCAATATATTTTTTCCTTGATAACTTTTGAATTTTTTTGTTGTAATTTTTGGGCTATCAAATGTCTGAAATAAAATTTTATGTAATATATAATTTTAAGTGCTATTAAAATAAATTGTTATATTTTGCGATTGATGCTTTAATTGCCATGTCTCATCATTTTTTTATTTGTTGTCATCATTTCAGTCAAAAGCACAAGATTTTTATATATTTTGATTTCATACTAATAAACATTTTTTTGTTTTTTAGAAGAGTAAAACACTGATTAAACGTATTATTATTTACTGATTCAAATGTTGCCATATATTTAAAAATACAATTTATTTATGGGACTTGAAGCATTTTAGAAAGCTATTATCATCTCAACATTGAATAATTTATCCTCTTAAGAGCATCCCTTTAGTAGATCCCATATGATCGAAGATTAATATTATTGTCGGAGTCCATTATTATTTTAAGATATAGAATAAATTCTATAACACCATTTAAATGTCATAAGTGCCCAAATACTGTTAAATTTAGTATTTGAATTCGGTTTTATTCATTCAGAGATGTAAGAGTGAATTTTACATAGATATCACCACCATTGTATTATTAGCATTATTACATTATTACACCATCACAAGAGATGATTTATTATTAGCAAGATTATTGTTATCAAAATACAAAGTATAATTCTTATTATTATTATTAGTTAAAATATAAAATAAGTATTTTACTGTCACCATTATTATTTACATAGTAATAATAATAAGTCATACAAATTATTTTTATTATTATTATTTATAATTATATAATATAATTATTATTACTTATATTATAACAGGCAAAATTCTCTATGCATATTGCCACTCAGGGCAAGCCAGAGTAATCAATGGTTGCCAGAAGGCTTGTGCATAAATCCCCATCTAGTGGCCTACTCATGCAATATCTCCAGATTAATTTCTGACTTGTGGCTTTCATCAGTGAAAAGCCTTGGATTTAAGAGCACTGCATCTAGATCTTAGGATCTAATGCAACCCTCCAGCAGCCACCTTTTATCTCTACTTGGTGGCTGCTGGAGGATTGCATTAGATCCTAATATCTAGTTGCAGTGCTCTCAGATCCAAGTTTCCTCACTGAAAAAGACCATAAGCCAGAAACTAGTCTGAGGATATTGGATGAGTAGGCACTAGACAGGGATTTTATGCACAAGCCTTCTGGTATCCATTGATTACTCTGGCTTGCATTGAGTGGCAATACGTATAGAGAGTTTTGCCTGTTTTAATAACAATTATAAGCAAGCATAAAAATAGTGATCATGTGATGTTTATTGGCTTATTTACTTATATTATAACAGAATGGTCTTTATTATTATTATTATTATTATTATTATTATTATTATTATTATTATTATTATTATTATTATTATTATTATTATAATTATTATTATTATTATTATTATTATTATTATTATTATTATTATTATTATTATTATTATTATTATTATTATTATTATTTAAGGATTACTCTTCTATTAATTCTATATGATTGGATACCTACAAAATTCCTTTACTATCCAATTTTCTGGGTCTCATTCATTATTTTAGTAACCGATAATTTATTTTGAGAAATTAGTTACAAGAAATCATAAGAAATTACAGTAACAGTTAGTAAAACTCGTATCTCAATATTATAATAATATTATTACTTCCCAAATTAGAAATTATTTTATAACGAATTAAATAAATTAATTGTGTTATTATTTATGATTTGAAGTATATATATATTATTACCTTTGGAATTTTATAATGGCTCAATGCAATTAAATGTCTACTTAGGAGCTTATTTAATTTCGGAGACATATCTACATGTAACCGTACACAGTCTCATGATTAGTTAAATTTCATAATAACAATAGTTTAATATTATTATTATTATTATTATTATTATTATTATTATTATTATTATTATTATTATTATTATTATTATTATTATTATTATTATTATTATTATTATTATTATTATTATTATATCTTTCTAATTATCATTATAATTTTATATATCAGACTGAGTTAGTCTTTTAAAAAATATGTGTGATAATAGTATAGTATATTCCTTAGTTTTTATCCCTATCCTCTTTATCATCAGCTACTAATCAACATTTGCTCCCAGCATCTGTAGCATTCTTTTATTTGTCCTTCATCATTCCATGCAGTTTACATTGGTAATATATTGTTTCAATATATATATATATATATATTTGTTCACTTATATTATTCATATATATTGTCAATATGTTTTTTTAAGTCTCATGTTTTTCATGAAGTAATATATTCATGGATGACAATGGACTTTGCCTATATATATATATATATATATATATATATATATATATATATATATATGTCAATATTTAAATGTATATATATTGTACCAAGATACATCAGGAAGGAGTGTGCTTTCTTCGGAGGTACACATAATTTTTTCTAAAAAAATAAATAAATTGATAAACGATTTGTGTAAATATTAATAAAAATAAAAGATCTTGTAGGGTAAAATAAGAATAAAAGATTTTTTTTTCTCATAGACAGGTTATCGTTAAAAGCATAAAACAAATAGTTTTATAATATATAATTTTGAATCGTATTTAAATAAAACCTAAAGAATTAAAATTTGATTTAACTAAATTTGATTTAACTAAATTGAAATTCGATTTAAGATTGCTTTAAGAAAAAAAAAAAAAAGAAAAAGCAAGGTGGAATTCGTTTTGTCTTATAATCATAATAAAAAAGGAAAAATATATGTAATTAAAGGAATGTAGTGAACAATGGGAGCTAATGACAAACATAAGAAATTTCCATTAAACGGCTAATTAGTGAAAATAACTTTAACAAAGAAATTGAAAATAACTTTAACAAAGAAATTGAAATAAGTCTAACAAAGAAAGTGAAATAAAGAAATTGAAATAACTCTAGCAGAGAGTACAAAGAAATTAAATGACCAATGCAAACACCAGAAAGTCAGCACGGACCATAACTGAAACACCAGGGGATTAGTTACGTATTGTAGATTGAATCCGCAAGATAAGGACCATAAAATATAAAAAGGGCGAATATTCTATTGTATCAGTTCAGTTCAGTTGAGTTCAGTTCAGTTTTTCATTCATTCATTCATTAATAAAAATTATTTTATAGATCGAGTGCATTGAATATTAATCTACGTCTAAAGTAAACATAATGCTGTACTGTTAAACCCATCGTGTGAACAGCCGGCCGAATCCTTCCTGCAATACCAACAGCAAACAGTTCCAATGTCGATCATGGTCGCATAAAACAAGAAGGAGACGGAGTGTCCACGTGGAGCCCACAGGATCCCAACGACATCGGGAAAAGGACTGCAAACAGTTAGCGCTAACTGACCGAATGAAACACTATCAGAAGCAATGCTCGGAACCATGCATAAGGGAGAAAGCTAGGTAATGTTTATTTCAATTTCTAATTCACTAATTAAAAAGCCGTAATAATAAATGGAATAATAAACTCTGAACTTTATGATACGAACAATAATTATTAGTTGTCTTTAGCTCCATTACCCAGAGATTTTAGTGTGATTTCAAATATAAGTGTATGCGTATAATTATTTTCTAAATGTATGTATAATATGAGATTTTATTGTAATTTCAACTATAGGTGTGCGTATAATTATTTTCTAAATGTATTTATAATCTGAGATTTTATTGTGATTTCAACTATAAGTGTGCATATAATTATTTTCTAAATGTATTTATAATATGAAATTTTGATTGTATTAAATATTATCTGAACTTAAACGAAAGTGTAGTTAATTATATTATAAGACCAAACGAAGTGTAATAGCGTAAATGGAGATTTCATGGTTTAGTGAGTACTTAAATTAGATTTAAATTAAATAATTAAATAAAAGAAAAGAGAAAGCGAGAAATTTAGCGTAGAGAAAGATTCATAAATTGATTTTTTAGGTAGGTGGATTATATTTAATTGATTGTTGTAGCTGAGCTAGTGGGAGCGGGTACTAGATCATATTGGTCAAGCAGACTTGTCGACAAGGTCGGCTGGCACCCATTGGATTTTTTCCTTTAAATAAATAAAAAGTTTGATTGGCTAATATGTAGTCTAGTAAACGAGTATAAATGTTATTGGCAAATGTTTTCCAATGATATTGATTACTCTACCCGAGGTACTGACAGCCCCGTGATAGGATTTTGTGTAAGAGGGCGGTACAAAGTTCTGATCGAGTCGTTATTATAAACATTAAACATTTTATTGATTTTATATAAATAATGTTTTTATAAATTTTACGAACGACATGAAAAGGGCATAGGTATAATATATATATATATAGTTCTCTCTGAGAATTATATAGATGGCAATTTTTATAATTATCATTAAGGTAATTAATTCTGTGGCATTATCAGAGTCATTTGAAAGTTCACACACTAAGGAATATCTTATTGGTCATATAAAAATAATGTTGGCATAATTAATATTTATTAGTAAGTAAATATAATTCATAAGCTACATTCTCAAAGAATATTGTACATTAATTGATAAATAAATGGATATACAGTTATTCTTAAATAGAAAGTAATACATAATAGTTTATATCTCTTTTCACCAAATATCACATGATCACTATTTTTTATGCTTGCAAAAGCTGTTTTTTACAGAGGCAAAACTCTCCATACAGTAGTGCCACTCACTGCAAGCTAGAGTAATCAATGGATACAGAAAGGTACATAAAATCCCTATCTAGAGTCTACTCATCCAATATTCCCAGACTAGTTTCTAGCCTGTGGCTTTCATCAGTGATCTTAGAAACTCTAATATCTAGGTGGAATGCTCTCAAATTCAAAGCTTCTCACTGCTATGCCACATGCTAGAAATTAGTCTGGGGATATTGGTGGAGTAGGCTCTAGACAGGGATTTCATGTATTTTCCTATATCCATTGATTATCTCTCTTTGAGAAAAACCTTAATCACAGAACTTTATATCAATATTAAATAACCAGAATTCAAGTGGGTCACATATAGAAATTTTTACAATATTTTAATTAGCAATCTCTGCTGGACATATTTCTTGTGCCATAATTCATATCATCATCAGTTTTCAATCAAACATAGCAATGCAATATCTATTTAAATACATACACAACATTTAACTTGAAATTAATGTTTAAATGTATTTAACAAAGGTTCCTTTGCATCATTTTAACACAAATAGATAAGTACAGTTTTTAATAAAATTCACTTTTAAATAATTTTGCTTTCAAATAAGTAATTAAATATGTAAATAAATAATTAAGACATCTCATAACAAAGTAATAGTATTGAATAATGTTAATCTAACTTTCACCATATATAGATATTTTTATGATTTTCTTGAAATTTATGCAGAAGTTACTGAAAATGCCCAGAGAGCTATATTTAAACTAATACAATTTCTGTCAATAAATACAAAAACCCAGGAGCCCACCTGTATTTTAGTTTGGATTGTATATAAGCATTTAATTTATTAATGTATTACAACACAGAATCTGAATCTATATATTAACATAATTTTAGGTAAGCTCTTCTGGAATTATTATAAACAAGAAATAATGTTTGATAAATAATCAATCTCTCTCTCTCACTGATGAACATATGTTTTTATGGTAACTATCATCATTAGTAGAATGAAAATCAGTTGGTACCCAACCAAACATAAACTTCAATTAACATGAAATATTAATATGCAATATTTTATGGTAATATAATCTTTCCAAGGGTTATCTATATTAAATTTAAAACAATTTGCAATGATATTGACTAGCTGCAAAGGTAAAGAAAATCAATCATTTTCATTAACTGTGTGAACTATTTATTAGAAAAGCAAGTTTAGACATTAAAAGGGAGATTCAACATCAGTTCTACAGAGATGATTTTATTGCCATATTTAAATTAATATTAAATAATATTTACAAAGCATACTAAATAATTTTGCAGTTGGACAATAATGCTGTCAGATATTTTGAATTTATTAGAGACAGCGCTTAGAGAATTTATCAATTCCTAAAATATTACACATTAATTCACATCATTTAATTCTAAATTGCTTATTAATGATGACTTAACTATTTACAGAAATATTAAAAATGAATTTTATCTTATGAATGTTATTTAAAGACAATTTAAATAATTCTGAAAAACATCTCCATAGAATTCAGTCCTAGAGAAAACCATTTATTTTTATCTGCTTTAAGATGTTTAATTAAATTCAATATTGTAAGGTATATTTATGCCATTAAATTATCTTAAAATTAAAATGAAAGGGGGAAATGAATCTAAATAAAATTGATTTAATAAAAACGTAAAAGAAAATTAAAATAGTTATTTTAACATATATATATAATCACACAGATGGAAAACTATTAAAAAAATTATTTAAAAGAAAGTTTGAAAAAGATCTAAAGATTAGTATTTTTGTTAAAAAGTAATATAAAAGAAAATAAAAACAAATGTTTATTAGTTTCTATTTAAAAGAATCATGTTTAAATCTTAGTGAATGGAAATGATTGTTCTATTAATGGAATCCAAAGCAAATGATCCTGTGGGCACATTGTAATGTAAAAGTCAGATAAGAGATAAAAAAATTAAAGATTATGTGTTTTCCACTCTGGAACAGATCGACCAAGCATGGTCCAGAAAAGAAAACATCAGAACTAGTAAGAACAAAGAATGGCATGTGCAATCAATCCAGAGAAATTTCTGGTGCTGATATAGTATAAACTTGGCACTATTTTGAATTTCAAAACATCTCCAAAAATACTGCTAACACATACAAGCAAGCACGTAGTTTCAAAAAATGGTGAAATAGTGTTGAAAGTCAGAGGAGTTTTTTTAAATATAGTGTAATTCATTTTTTCCACCATTTATAAAAATACTTTGCCTTAAATGCATGGCCCAAAAGTGTAGCCATCACATTGCCAATGGTGGTAGATATATTTCCTGTGCTGTTGATTCTGCTCACTCTATGGATTGAGACTATAAGATGGCAAGGACCGCTCTCTCTTCATATGAAGCATTTCGTATTCATCATATTAAATGATTAGTTAACTCACCAGACAGATGTGCATTCCTGTACTGGACGAGGATCATTCTTCTTTAAATAATATCATGCTGCAGATGCACATTCCTATCAGTATGGTTTTATGCTGACATCTTCATGTTGCATTGATCAGATCGATATATTATTAAGCTGGCTTTGGTTTAACTGCAAACTGATAGCCTGGAGTTAAAAGAGTAGAGTTAGTCAAGTGCATCATCTATGTAGCCTATCTATGACTAACATTCTAATATATTAAATTGTATAAACTTTCCATATGCATGAAATTATCAAGATATCAAGAAACTTTAAGTTAAAAATAATAATATTAAAACCTGAAGCCATGTTAAATAATTTATTTCTCAAATTTATTTTATATATGTATGCAAATAAATGCTTGTGTGATTATTACTGGCAGTGGCTTAATTTATTATCTTTTTTCTTTATTAAAAATATGTTTAAGAATTTATATCATTAAATCTCAGCTACTTTATGAGTTAGTGATGGGGGAATATCAGTCGAAGTAAAATGGAATCTTAGCAAGAAGTATTTGCCTACTATATAAATTTTCCAGGTTCAAATGGCCTGGTGGCGCCCTGTGCAGCAGATAGAGTAAGTGTAATTGGCCAACCGTTATACTATAGAAAGAGTTTATTGCCTCCTAAAATATCAAATTAGATTATCATAAATCTTTAAAAATATTGTGAAAGCAAAAAAAGAATATAAAAAAGCAAAAATGTTCACTTATTAAAAATTTGGAATAAAAACTATATACACCATTAAATTTCAATATTTTTAAAATACAGAAATAATAATATATTAAAAATGCCACTGAAATCAAAGCAAAACAATATTTTGCAGCTAGTATCAGACAGATTAATGAGAATTATCGATAAAATTATATATATATGGTGGATATTTGTGCTAATGTCTGTAGAATTACTATTTATTTAGTAAGGTAAAAAGACGTTTTTTTAATTGTAGATGTAATTTTATTAGTTCCACAATCGTTTTAAACCATGCATCAGATTTAAATATGATGTGCAAAAAATATTCTATTTTACTTGTAAAGTCACTTTTTTATATATACATTTTACTATATTATTAATAAGTCAATTATTTTATATAGCGCGATGTTTTTTACAAACTGTAATATTTTAAACAGCATTAAACTGTTGCACATGCGCTTTGGATTTTAACTATAAAATGAATGAATACAAACACTTCAAACACATGATAAAGTCTTTGGAAAAGATAGAATGGCCATTCTATCTTTTCCAAGGACTTTATCATGTGTTCTATCTTTTCCAAGGACTTTATCATGTGCTTGAAGTGTTTGTATTCATTCATCTTTTCTAAAGTCTTTATCATGTGTTTGAAGTGTTTGTATTCATTCATTTTATAGTTAAAATCCAAAGCGCATGTGCAACAGTTTAATGCTGTTTAAAATATTATATTAGTAATAGTTTATTCTTTTAATAAAATATAATCGTTTAAATAATGGATTACACTCAATCATAATTGTTATATATATATATATTGTAGTATTTCAAGTTTCTTATATTTTCTCCGATATTAATTGAAAACTTTGGAACTAATGAAAAATTGTATTTAAATTAAATTTTTTAACAAATTATTGTCTTGCCAGACTTTAAAACACTTTTAGAAATAGAAAAAAAACCCTCGGTGTTACTAATACAACATAGTATTAACAATATAAGCAAAAATTGGATTTTAATTCAATAAGTGAAAAGTTAATCAAGGGGGAAGACGTGTTTAGATCGGAAAACAGAATTAGTAGAAAGCTTTGAAGACTATTACTGATAAAATATTGAGTAAAGCAATCAGAAAAAGAAAAGTCATCTAATAATTATAAGGCTGTTTTTAAATAGTTCATTGTAAGATACTTTTTTGAAGAGGTCAAATAATAAAAATATAAAAAAAATTTATTTAAAATTCATATATATATAACTGTAAACCAGCATTTAAAAAGTTAAAAAAAAAAGAACGTCTTCGATTTATTATAAATTATTACTTATTTTTAAATAGTTACAAATTAAGATTTAAATTATAAGGTGATATATTGTTTTGCAGTAATAATAATATAAAAAAACATTTATGGCAATCAAATGTACAGTGCATTCACTAATAATATCTAATTTCATAGTTGTAAAAGAACAACTGCCTTAGAAATTATTTATTTATTTTGATTTTGTTGTAACATTTAATAAAGTAAATCTTAAAATGCTTGTTACAATATATTTTGTTATTGTTTTAATTTACAAGGGTTCTTTTTATTTTTGATTAATCATAAATTTTTTATAAAATGTATGAAAAAACCACATCAAAACTTTTCATATCCTTTTTAAAAAAAAATTCAAATAAAAAAGTGAAATATCCAATTAAAGCTAGTAAGAATGAAAAAAATTGAGAAAATTATGGATATTTAAAAAAAAAAAACAGTGAAGAAATAAACAAATTGTTAGCAAATATATATACTGAATATTTAATGATAATATGCACCAGAGAATTAAAGAATGCACCAAGTATTAATATTTAAAAAATGTGAAAAAATATATTAAATATATTACAGACCAAAATATTCTAAGATTATTATAACTCATCTAAAGTAAACTTCTCAAAAAAAAAAAAACAACAAGCTGAAATTAAAAATGAGTTTACATAATAGATCACATTCAAATACTAAAAGAAATTATAAAAAAAACAATGAGTATAATTTGCCATTATATTTTGAATTTTCATTGTAATTATAGTTTTGGTATCTAAAAATATAGATTCAGGGTATTGTCAAATTCTATACAATATATAGTAAATAATATTTACTAAGGCAATAAATCTCAAGAGGGTGGCTTAAAAATATGAAGGTAGGGACCTCTACAGGTCTTAACCATAAGCTTACATTTTGAAAAAAAAGAGGGGAACCCTTCTTTACTTCAACTTACTTTCTATATAAATAGGTGAAGCTGAAGCCTTTAGATCTGAGAGGTGAAGCTATTCAATACTTCACTGATTAAGTCCACAATTCCTATAACCAATTAATACTCACGAAATCGATTTATAACGAATCAATAGAAGATCTTATAGTTAGAAATCTATTACATAATTTAAAGTTGTAATTATAAATTTATTTAATGCACTTTGATTACATACAAGTAATATTTACTAAAGCAATAAACGGAGTGTGCGCTTGAAAATGCGAAGGTAAAGACCTCTACAGGTCTTAACCACAAGCTTACACTTTGGAAGAAAAGAGAGGAACCCTTCTTTATTTCAACTTACTTTCTATATAAATAGGTGAAGCTGAAGCGATTAGATATGTAGTAAAATAGACTATTAACTGATGACATTAAAAATATTAATATTGATACCGATGTAGGGTAATTACAGAAAGTATTTTACTTATTAAAATGAAAATCTAAGGAAATAAATGGAAACTATTTAGCTAGATTTTTCAGATGGTGTAGTTGATTTTGAAAATAATGTTTCATAGTTTCAGAAAATATTACAAGACTTATCAAATGAAAATAAAAAAGTAGGATTAAAGATCAATGTCGAAAGCTCTCCAGTAATGTTTAATATTTTTTCACATCAGAAAAAATAATCCAAACAAATTAATGAATTAGAAGATGTTAGAAACCATAAATACCATCGGATTTATTAATACAAATGAAAGCATAATGGATAAAATGTAATAATGGTTTAAACTTGGAAAGAGTCCTCTTGATAAAAATTATTAAATATTAAAAAAATATCTTACGAGTTTTGAAAAGATAGGTTTTTAAAAATAGATTGAATGGACTAATGTTTTGATTAACAAAAAATATGTATTTGAAGAAGTAATATTGTGTAATTTACTTAGTTGGGCTCTATATTATAAACGCTTTTAGTATTGATTGTAACAGTTGAATGCTTAAAAGAAAAACAATACAAAGTCTTCAGTAAACACACAGAACTATGGAGAAATGTGTGTTGAGAATAATGAAGAGAGAGCAAAACTGAAATACACATTAAAAAAACCAAATAAATATATCGTTATCACTGCAAAAAAGTTAAATGACTAAATGAATCTGATCTGGATATTTTTTTTTAAGAAAGATGACCCTAGATGGACTGTTAAATGCATAAAATGTATCTTAAAAGACTTCTTAAAAGATCTAAAAAAACGATGTCTAAACTAGTGGCACAAACATTATTTGTGTGTAGAAATGAAGGTATATTAATCAAAGTAAGAAAAAATGGAACATTTAAATGCTGCATTTGCACATTAAGCCCCATTTATGTAATAAATTATGTCTATATATAGGCATAATTTTCAACTGCTTAATTAATATAGCATTATGATTCTGGCAGTGGTCTTCTGAAAGCATGTTTAGTGCACTATAAATATCTAGAATTTCAACTTTTACCTTTTCTTGATACTCAATTATATTGTTAGTGGTATTAAATATATTTAAAAAAACCCTCAACACAGCCTCAGATCACTTTATGGTAATTGATTTTTTATAATATAACTGCTATAGAAAGCAACCATTGTTCAATGATAAAGAAAATTATAATCAGCTAGCAAGAAAATATCAAATCACTTTCCCGCACTACAAAAATAGCCTATTAATAATTTTATTAATGCTGCTGTCCAATTATATGCTATTTTAGTCAAGGAGTGATTTCTTTCAAATATCATGTTAATGAATTCCAGTCTAAAGGAGGAATCAGATAATCAAAAACTATAACTGAGTTTTCTCTGTGAAATCATATATTTTTAGGATAGTGTATTAGAAAATATAGTATAATTATCTTATAAATCAAGAAAAGACATTTGTATCAAAGAGATTAAAAAAACCCTAAATACTTCTAGTCCTGTAACATTTTAACACATAACTGTACAATAGAGAATATAAAGTAGGGATAAAAAAACTGGATTAGATTTAAAAATATTTTTATTTTTGCTGTAGATCAATGAATTGAAAAAAGGGTTGATAATTTTTCCACCTATTTAAAAAAATATATATATTTTTCGTACTTTTTAAAACTTTAAAAAATAGTTTATATGCGAATTAATTTCATTTGTGAATAGAAATTTTTTTAATGTGAACTTTAATTATTTTTGTCTATGATTTGTAAGCATAGATTTTGCCCTGTCTAAATCATAAGCCTACGTGTATGCACTAAATTTTATTATCTTCCCCTCACAAGTTATATTCATATTTAGAATGAAATAATAGGTCTCTATTTATTAATTAATATAGATATCTGACAGGCTGTACTATCTTTGAAAAAAGTTTTAACTTATTAGGAAACTTTTTAATTGTTTGAAATATTACAGGCTTTAATAAAGATGTAAAACTCAGATTGTCAAATGCATATTTTCATCCTAACCATAATAAGACATAACGTTTAATAGGAGAAAAAATGTTATAATAAAGCTGCTTATAGATAAAATCAATTGCTAAATTAAATATGTCTCATTAGGAATCATATTGATCTAGGGCATGAATAATTTATAATTTATGGTCAAAATATTTAGAATTTTTGTTAAGCATGTCATCTAAGTTTGAATCGTAGAGAAAGAGAACAGTCTGTTGAGGCAGGGAATAAAATAAGTGGCATTGGTTTACATTGTTTCTGTGGTAAACCCAAAACAGGTTTGAACATATTAGAAACAACTCACTGAGATATTATTTAATTACATAATTTAGGTGAGAATCAATCTTGAAAGCTTTAGATCTGTTTTGAGTCCTCTATATCTGTCTTCACAAAAGATAAGGTCATACAAATATTTATTAACATTATGGAAAAAAAGATAGAAAAAGTCTATTTCCCTTTTGCTGATTTAAATTTTGAAAGAATTAAGTAATACATAGGTATATCATTGAAAATGTTCAGTCCTAATTAAAGAATCTTAAAAAAACAAATAGATGAAAGGTTTTTCTGGAGAAAAAATGTAATTCATATTATAAGAAAGTTATTGTCAATTTAATTGCATCTAATTATAACAACACTCATAGTGATAGTAGTAGTAGTAGTAGTAATAATAATAATAGTAGTAATTGTAGTAGTAGTAGCTGTATTTATAATAATAGTTTTTTATTTAAATAAAATTTGTTATTATTATTATTTGTAAATAAGCATTTATTTTATATTGCGTATGTTTACAATTGTATACATTCAAATATCAGTCTTTTAAGCTAATTGTGCATACGCTTTGCGAGTGTTGATAATAAATGAATACTTTTCACCAATACAAGATATATAGTATTTATGCAGGAATAAAAGGAATCCTCTTATTCCTATGACTCAAATGCTTATATATGAGCAAATCTGAAGTACTGGCAAGTAAAGCGTGAGGATGGAACCGTCACTTTAAATTACCATATACGATGTCTGATGTGGGTGAAATTGTCTAGAATTTACTAAACGTCATTCCAACTGAAACTTAATCATATGTAAATAAGCATTTATTTTATATAGCGTATGTTTACAATTGTGTACATTCAAATATCAGCCTTTTAAGCTAATTGTGCATAGCTTTGCGAGAAAGTATTCATTTATTATCAACACTTGCAAAGTGTATGCACAATTAGCTTAAAAGGCTGATATTTGAATGTATACAATTGTAAACATACACTATATAAAATAAATGCTTATTTACATATGATTAAGTTTCAGTTGGAATGACGTTTAGTAAATTCTAGACAATTTCACCCACGTCATTCATCCAGACATCGTATATGGTAATTTAAAGTGACGGTTCCATCCTCACGCTTTACTTGCCAGTACTTCAGATTTGCTCATATATAAGCATTTGAGTCGTAGGAATAAGAGGATTTCTTTTATTCCTGCATAAATACTATATCTTGTATTGGTGAGAAAGTATTCATTTATTGTCAACACTCCCAAAGCGTATGTACAGTTAGCTTAAAAGGCTGATATTTGAATGTATATTATTATTATTATTATTATTATTATTATTATTATTATTATTATTATTATTATTATTATTATTATTATTATTATTATTATTATTATTATTATTATTATTATTATTATTATTATTATTATTATTATTATTATTATTATTATTATTATTATTATTATTATTATTATTATTATTATTACTACTACTACTACTATTATTATTATTATTATTATTAGTAGTAGTAGTAGTATAACAATTATTCATATTATTATTACTATGATATCATTAAAACATCACATGACCAGTTTTTTTTTATGCTTACATAAGTCTGTTAAAACAGTAGCACATTTCTTTATAAATTAATGCCATCTAGTGCAACCTATAGTAATTGATAGGTGCTAAAAATTGTGTATTTTAAACCTTCAATAAGAAGGCATTGGATAGCAATTAAAATACACAATCTTCTATTGACCTATCGATTATTATAACCTGCAAAGGGTGATACTAATGGATAGATGAACTTTGTACATTATTATTATGATAATTATTATAATTAGGGCCATATGTAAATGAATTTAGATTCCAAGCTCTCCCCTGATAAAAACTATCAATTAGAAACTAGTCAAAATGTGAAAGCTGCTTATAAAATAACATAAAGTTGAGGTCACTAAAGTACACAGTTATTGAAATAGTGTCAGATTTATGTAATTACACATGCTAGTTGGATTGGGTTTAAAATCTTTGGGTATTTTAAATATTTGACTATTAGTTTGATTGTGTAAATAAATTAAAGATGGTTGTGGTTGCATTAATCTGTTAGTTCTAAAGCTCTCAGTTGGTGGAGGCCATTTTCCAGAAATTAATGTGGAGCTGTGCTTATAAAAGCACTACTATTTAATATTCTCTAGGTTCTCAAGTTTAGCTTTAGAATAGAGCAAGTATAATGAATTATTGCTCTCCAAAGCATATGTTGAATGTAAGCAGAACACATCATTGGGGTATTTAAAAAAACCCTGATGGTTTGGTACAGTTGGGAGAGGGTCCTACTTGGTATTGATTCTGATGCCTGTAGTTTTGGCATTCAAACTGAACTACTTTAAAGCAATAAGACCTTTATAGTTTTTTTTTTTATAAAAAGAAAAACAAAGTTGGGCTAATTTACATTATTGCTTTAAAAAAAATGAAAATGTTTGGTAAATTGCAGTTTATGGATACTAAAAGAATAGCCAAAATAGTATTTAATTGGGTTATGAGTAAAGGACAGGTGACAAGGTGGGTGAGAAAGGTAATGCAGTGTGCAAAAGATTTGGATAAAGAATTTATATCAGTATATTTGTACAAAAAAGGATGATTGTGTTAGGAGGATTGTTGAGTGTTATAGTCGTAAGGAATGGGATAAAAGAATAGATTTATTAATAAAAAATAGGGAGTTAGAGAGATGGAGAAATAGTATGGAGAGTAAAAAGAGTTTAAATATATATAGAAATAAACAGAATATTGTGCGAGTTAATATATGATAATAGTAAGGAAAGTAGTTTATTGTTTAAGGCTCGAACTGGATCTAAATTTAGCTACAAGAGAATATACATGTAAATGGTAAAACATGGATGATTTATTTTGTAAATTATGTAAGGAAGGAATAGAAAATATTAGGCATTTGTTAATTGAATGTAAATGTTTGAAAACAAAAAGGGCACATATAATGAAGTTATGGAAGAATAAATATATAATGAAGTTATGGAAGAATAAATATGAAAAAAAGTGATTATACAGAAAGTGAGTTATTGATTTTTATGCTGGGTTTGCGAAAAGATAAGGGGGATTTAGATATAAAGGCCATAGAGTTGACAAAGATTATGTTGTGGAAATGGGATGGAGCAGAATATAGTAAACATAGAGTGGGGAATGGAAAATTAAGTGGCTAATAGATTTATCTGGGCATAATTGCTTAGATATTCTTGACTTCGTTAAGGAGAAGCCACAGTACATCACATAACATCATAATATCGCGTTTCATTTCAAATGCAACAGATAGAATGTGTTATCATTCTTTGGATTTGATCAATTAAATTATGTTAATAATAAATATACTCCCACAGTATTGTCGGACAGTCACTATTTTTAGAAATGCTTTAAATCTTCTATGCATAAAAGTGCATTTGTTAAAACACCCACACATTATCTACATCATATTGGTTACAAATTAAAAAAGAAAAACAAAACATTTTTTATTTTAAAATAATATTGATCAAAAACATTCTCTTTTTAATTTCTTTTATTTTTATTCTATTAAAAAATATTTTATGTAATATTTTACATGATTGATATAATGGAATATTTTTTAGCACACGAAAATATTAAAATTAATTTTAAAATGTTTTAGAGAAATGTTGCAATTTGCATTTATCTTTTGAGTAAGCATTTAAACTGTAAAGAAATCGTATTTTCTTATTTAAATTCAGTCTAATACCATTATCTAGAAGTAAAAGAGCCAGGTAAATCTATCATGTTCAGAATGAATGTTGATGTACTGACTAAAACGAAAATATGTTTACAATATGCTGCAGTCATCATCTCTGACTATTTAGGTCTGGGGAGTAATGAGATTATGACTTAAACTTGGTCAAATGTATGTTTGATTTTTCAATTATGTTGACTCACAATGTAAGTTTTGTCATTGATTGTTTATATTGTTCTTCATATCCCAGAGGGTTCGTATTGTGAGCCAATATAGTCTTTATTAGTTATGTACAATGTAATGCTATGTTGTTTAAATTTGTTAGTCATTATATATTTAGTATAATATGCATTCATTCTTTAAGTTGCACATGTTGTAGCCTGGTTTGTCTAGCCTTTGTAACTCTAGATAAACCCTATATATTAAATTGTCATCTTCGTAGGCTCTATTTGAAGAGCTACTACAGTCTTGACGAGTTATTTTTATGTAATGCCATCTTGGTTAATCTTGCTAATCATTCTTTATTTAGTGTAATATGTTTCAATTCCTTGTAAATTATACATGCAATTCGTCTATGCTTTGTAAATCTAGATTAACTATTTGCACTATACTCGATTAAGATTTGTATTTCTGCATAACCTTCTGTATTCCATTTATAATGTAAATAAAGTTTATTTTGAAAGATATTGCAATAAAAATTGATTGTTTACTTTTTAAATAGTAGTGTGCAATATAGAATAGTGGTATAGTTCAGACTGTGAAATGAGAGTCCCAAGACCAATTTCGATGCTGGTATTTTCAATGCTCGGTCTATCACAATAATACTTCAACTATTTTTTTGACCTTTGCGGTTTAGCAAAATGAAAAAGGATCTGATTCTGGAATGTAGGTTCTAGGGTCTATTGTGGTCCTGACACCTCCAATGCTTGAACTTTTTATGAACTTTTGCGCAATAAAGTCATTCAAATATTTTTTGTACTGCATGATTTTCTGCAGTTGTAGAATATCAGGTCCTTATGATATAGATCGATTCCAGTTCTGGTACTTCCAGAACTTAAATATTTTATCACCTCCTGAGCAATAAACCAGTTGATTATTGTAGCCCTGCACAGTTTAGTACAGTGACAGAATGTCCGACTTCTGGCACTTAAAGTACAGATGAACACACCTGCAATAAAGCCGATCAAATACTTTTTTTATATCCAAAAGTTTCAATCTTATATAAAACCAAATAATCAATAGTTTGTTCCTTAGCATATCACATGACATTTGAATAATGAAAATATGTACGTTAAGCTGATCTATTGATCTTTTAATGACTTGAATAATGTAATTAAGATTGCTGAATGAATTCTGGGTAAAGTAAAAAAAAAAATCAGTTTAATCATTTTGATACATGAAAATCACGTGATCTTACAAAAAACTTCTGTAAATGATAAGCAAACAAATATACATATTTAATTAAAAAAATTATTTAATTTTTAACAAAAGTCCTTTTGCATCAGGTTCATCGCCGGAATTTTCTTTAACTACTTCTGGTTTAAATTAAATTTTAAATTAAATCTGTATAATTTTAATTTAGGGTTTAAAAATTATATATCTGAATTTTGAAAAGAGGCATTTAATATTATATTTTATCGGTAAATTTATTTTTTATTTTCATCTCTTTAATTAGTAGTAATTCTTTATAGTCTAACTCCAGAGCCAACTAGTAAGTTTGAAAAATATAAAATTTATTAATGGCACTTCATCAATTTTACTACTTCAAGTGTAAAAGGGAAAAAAGACACAAATCCAAAAAATGAGAGAATTTGCAAATTTATCTCTTTTAAATTTTCGATTAGAAGTCTTTCTTGGTAAGTCAGTTTCGCCTTAAACTTGAAAAATGGTACAGATGGTGAAAAATTCATATTGATTTTTCATTCCTTCTCTGAATGTTTAACTTTTACTGCTATCACGAAATATACACGTCGAATTAATGTGAGATTATTTTATATCTTGAAGCTAATGAGGCATTTAGAGTAAAATATATGTCCACAACACATCGATAGTAAAGGTTAAACAACCCGTTATTAGTTTTTACAACGACATACTTTATTTGCTTTATAATTTTAATTAATAATTATTATTTTGTTACTTACAGCAATATAACAACTCATGATATATTTTATATATAATTCTTATATACCCAGAGGTGAAACTCCTTAAATATATAGAATTTAAAGTAATATAAATGCATGGACAAATTCAAATCACCGAAAATATAAATATATTTTGCTTATTAGGGATACTGCCTTAATTGTTAAAAAGAGGTTGCCTTGACAACAGTTTAAAATTGTTGATTGTTATTGATATTGGGATTGTCTAAGTGTTGACTGGTTTTTGATAATGTATATATATTAAATAATATTATTTATAATTAGTAATTATATGATCTCTGATAGTGTCGAATTAGTTTAATACTGTTTCTCCAATCCACATCTTCTTTTCTCTACACCACACTAACAAATTTCCTTATTTCATCCCATCAAACATGTGGAGTCATTCTAGATCTTTTAACCTTTTAACCACTAATTATATTATTGGTTGTATGAGGTAAAATCAAAGCTTTTAATTGGCCAACTCACAAACTGAAGACAAAGCCTATTGTTAAAACATATTCGCCTATAATATTAAATTCAACTCAGATATGTTTATAAAAAGTATATTACTAATTTTTCAGGTTATGAAAGTGAACGAAAGTTCTTTCAAAAATAAATTGCTATTTATTTATTATAAAATATTCAATTTCGGCAAATTTAAAAGCGAACTTATAAACAAAGAAGTGCTGACGTAAATGTTTTTTTTCAATTTTACATTATGGAAAAGTAAAGATTTCTTTTTGCTAAATCTTAAATATTTTTACTAGAATCTTCAATATTTTTCGAAAATAATTTTGTTTTTTTAGTATATTTTATTAAAAATTATTTTAATTTCTTAAATTATACTTTTTTAATACTTAAATCACATTCGAAATGAAAATCTCAGCGTTTTTCTTTATTTTCTTTGATCAGGCGGTTTCTTTGTTCTTTCCATCCAATCAGAATGTCTTTGTCAGCTAAGAGCCAGCTGACAGCCAATCACCAACAAGCTTCTTTCATTGTTTAGCTTTAATTGTGTTTTTTTTGATTTTTTACTTGTAAAATAATTCAGAAGAGAGCACCATCTTACAGAACTTTTAAAAACCTAATCAATAACTGTCAAACGAATATCCTAGCATTAAAAATAATGGAATTAGAGTGAAAGCAACTGCCGACAAGAGGTCTCATAAGAGGTGGGAAAAGGGTTAAATCACTTGAAATACACATTTAAAACTCAACTATCCATCTATTATCATCTCTTCTATTAATATGTCAAACCCAGCTTTATTGCAGTCTTTTAATTCTTCCAATGCTTTCAGTGAGACACATTTATTCCTATCATTCATATACTTATATATTTCATGTCTTCTTATTTCTTCTTATATGGATCTTTTTATATTTTATTGACTAATCTGAAATTTCTATATTTCTCTTCTATTAAATATCTAAATCTCCTATCTATAGGTAAAAATTGATAAAACCCTTATATTAAAATTCTTCATTTTCAAATACATAACCACATTTCATTTACGCATATTTCTACCAAAAACCATCCATCCAAGTTTAATTCTATGATAAATTTTCATCAATTATGTTTTCACCTATATTAATAATCTGACCAAAAGAATTATAATTGTTGACTATTTATAAATATCAGTCTTTATTTAATTTCTTCTAAATTATAGTTATCAATCTTTATTTCTTTTTCTGAGAAAATCCAGTTAACATTACATTAATTTATTTAGCATTTATTTACACTCCTTTTTTTACTTTCATCTGATATCTCTTGCAATATTTCCAGAAACTCTGGAACATTATTTAGAAACACACATTATCTCTACTTATCTTTATTCCCTTAGCATCCTATTTTAGTTCACAAAATAGTTTTGTAAACTGCTGCAAAAAGTTTTGAAGATCTAAAATCACATGGTACATTCTTCTCAATGTTAATCTTAGCATCACTATGTAATCTGTTCTCTGCTATTGCATTTTGATAAATGTTCTTCAGAATAAGAAAATATCAATGATTCCCATTTTAATGATCCAAAACTTTAATCAAGGTAGAAATTCTGATATAATCAAGTGCCTTTTCATAATCTATTAATAAGCAGAATGACAATTCATAATTATTGGTATTTTCTATAACTTTCTCTCAATATCCATCTATAGTGCTAAAAATACTTTTAAATTTAACTTGCTCCTTTAGTTATTAGAATTCAAAGGTTATTGTAGATGAGTTACAATAATTATCTTATATATAGGGTATATGAACACAGACTTTCACATGACCCACCACTCTCCACACTATCTCTTAACACTGATACACTCGAACACATATATATCTTAATATATGAATTTTTTTCTCTTAATATATGAATTTTTTTCTGCAGTACAGGCTTTTTCATACCTGCACTTCAATAAGTAATATATAGTGGGTTTGAACTCAGACTTTCACATGACCCTCAATTATCCAACCTACCTCATACTGCTGACACACTTGATTACACATATGTCGAAAAGATAAACAATCACCAATATAATCGGGACCAACTGATGAGTGCTGGTTTAGCATGAAATATGTTAATTGATGATTGTTTATTTTTTGACATGTGTGTGATAAAGTGTGTCAGCAATAAGAGATATTGTGGATAGTTGAGGGTTGTGTGAAAGTCTGAGTTCAAACCCTCTATATAGGAATAAGTATCTTAGTAAATATTTGATATAGAAATGATAGATAGAAGACTGACAGTCCTGTAATTTCTATCTTTCTTAAACATTAATATTACTAAATATTCTTCCAATTATGGTATATCTTTATTATTTATATATTTAAATATGTAGCTTTGTTAATAATATTGCTATTTATTCACCTAAAAATGTCAATAATAATCATTTCTTGGAAGTTTTTTCTTTATAGATTTAATTATACGTTTCACCTCTTCATTTAAAATATGGGACAATTCAGAAAATAAAGTTGTGGATACTTTGTTTCATTGTTTTTCATTATTATATAAATTTTTATAAAACTCTTTTACCCATTTCTTGACATTATCTCTTTTTTTAATGGTAACTTCTTCCTCATTTCTCATTGCTGAAACAAATTTCCTTCCTAAAGTACTATGATGTTTACAATTTTGCGAGTTTTATTTTTATTTGTAGATTTCATTGATAATTAGCAATTATATTTTCTTATGTCTTTATTAACTCTTTTTGGTAACATTCTTAATATTAATTTATTCTTAAATTGAGAATTTTTATAAAATTATATATTCCTTCTTTCTTCATACCTTGTCTCCAATCAGTAGTAAATTTGATGCTTTTTATACCAAATGTCTTTCTTGCTGTTTTTAATAAAGTATTAGTTAGCTTCTTGTTGACCATGTCTGAACCAGTTTTATAGTCTATTAATATTTTAAAATGGTCTTTAAGGTCTAATTTAAATCTATTGGAGCATTTCTGAAGGTTAGAAATATCAACTGTTATTTCTTTTATAATAATAATTTTAATATTTCTAATTTTGCATTAATACTGTCTTACTTCTGTCTAATCAATGACCACTTGCTGTAATAAACCTAAGAACCCTACAATCTCAATATATATATATATATATATATATATATATATATTATAACGGGATGGCATATTTTATGCCCCAGTTGAGTGACAAATATAATGGGTTGGCATATTTGATAGCCCTAGTTGAGGCACCAAATATAACTGAACGACATTTAATCATCCCAGTTGATGCATCAAATATAACATAATTGATTATATTTAATGCTTGGAAATCATTAACTTAATGCTTTACAGTTTGGTTCCCCAAATATAATAGAATGGATTATATTTAAAATCTAAGTTGGTCTTGTTAAATATAAGGAGATGATTAAATTCCCTAGAAAGAGGATATGCATTTCACTACAATTGGACTTTGGGTCTTCAGGTAGAATGCTAGAAATGAATCGATGAAATACTAAGTCCATGATTATATCTATTTTTATTATGCTAGCTCAATAATCTTTAAATAAGTTTTAATATAATTTAGACTAGTTCATCCATCTTTCATCCCTCTTTCAGTCACCATTATGCCACGATGTTCAAACTCATGGAGAATTTGCAATTAGCTCTTTTCAGGGATAATTTCAAAACAAGTTATTATTTAATATGCCTTTATATAAGCATTAATTATAATTGATATTCATATGACATTTATAATAATAGCACATATATAATATAATTTAATAATGATTAGACAAAGAGATCAAGTTAATAAATCAATATTTAATAAACAATAAAAATATAATATAATATATAAATAAAATATTAATATTTAAATAAATACGGATGAATTTTACCATTTTAAAAATATTAATAAATAATATTCTTATTTAATACTCTATGATAAAATTCAATTCTATAATAAACTTTCAAAAATTAAAGAAAATAGTTTAAATTAACAGATATAAAAAAACAATATCCGATTCAAAATTAATAATTTATGTAACTTATTAATTTATTTACCGTTCTTATTTATATGTTTCATAATTACTAATATATAAGTACTATTTACAATTGTATAACTTATATATTATATGTATTTTTGATAAATAAAATACATTGAATGTTTACAATATTATGTAGTAAGTACAATATAATTCTGTTTAAAATATCTATTAAATAATAACTATTCTTTATATCCTTCATCTAATTTGATGAATTATGTCAAGTTTTCAATTAATTATATTCAATATTAAATATAATTTTCTTATTAAGATATAATGATGTGATGCCACATTTGAAATAAAGATAATAATAATAATAATAAACATATTAAAATAATATAAGCATTATTATAATATATATATATATATATATATATATATATAATAAAGAAAACTTATTTTCCAGAGTTGAAAGTAGATATTGAAGTTATAGTTCATCATCCTAATGAAGATCTTTTACGAAGTATATTATTAATCCATTGGTATAATGATGATTTTATTTATCCTTAATTGATAAACTGTTAATAATATCCAATGATTTGATTGATATGAAATAAAGTAAATATTCTTCGAATGTAGATGTTCTTATTCTCCATTTTTCTATTATCATTAGACGTTCTATATATCCAATATTTCAAAATATTTTAAAATAGCATGCAAGGTTGGTTTCGAATCCATTACGATACAAAGCTGTTCTACTCAAAGCACATTGTTTTATCCTATATATATATATATAATTATCTTAAATTTATATATATCCGAAGAATAATGAAAGTGTTAAAACAACGTAGTTTCCAAAAAACTTAAACAGATGTTCTTTTCTTTTATATTGCTATTTCTTTAAGATTTAATAGAAAATTAAAATATTTTCCTTGCAGACTTTTAATCCACAGATTATCTTAATTTGGAAAAGTTAATATTTAAATTCCAATCGTTGAACAGTAGTATTGATAAAAGAAAAAAAAGTTATTTAAAGAGAAATGATTTTCTTTTCTTCTCCTTAATAACAAGAGAACGAATCAATCTCCACATGTGTTTTTACAAGTTCATGCTTTATTCAAATATTAATTGTTCAATAGACATTAAGATTTAATAATAAAATATATATAAAATTATTTATTATTCTACCTCAAAAACTTGACATTAATATATATATATATTGTTAAAAGTTCACGTATATATAAAATCATTTATTTCAACTCCAAATCTGGCATTTTACTCAAAAGCTTAAGGTATGTGTTATTTAAAATTCATATGTATATATAAATAGTTTATATATGTATACATAATAAAATAGTCAAATAAGTTTTATATTTATAAATAATTTCATAAGAGATAAAAGCACGTTAGACCAATAATAATAACTGGAAGAAGTTACTATTATATATTAGTCAATATATATATATAATAATATATATATAATATAGTTACTATTATATATTAGTCAAAATATAATCTAATTCCATTCTTTTTTTATTTAGATTTTTTTTTTGATTAGTATTTTTCTCAAAGAATTCACAATATATAGTTTTTCATTTTTAGTGAATTCCACAAGTCAATGAGGTCTACTATTTATTTTCCTCCAATTAAATTATCCCACAGAATTTGCATCTTTTAATCCTTTATTAATTTTAGGATTAAAATCTCCTGTAATAATTTTAAATTGATTTTTGATTTGATAAAAATCATTTTGTATTTTCATATAGTAGTATATTCTTATTTTTTTTCCTTTTCCTTTCTATGAATTTCTTCATATATATATATATATATATATATATATATATATATATATATATATATATATATATATATATATATATATATATATATATATATATATATATATATATATATATATATATATTGCTTACAATAAAAGGTAGAGGAGATTAAGATCACTCTGATAAAGACTGCAGGACAGTGAAACTGTCAGGAAAATAAAGAAATCATTAAAAAAAATTTGCATAAAGTGTGTAAGAGGGGAGTCACTGTAAGAAATATATATATATATAAATCTACATTTTTATCACAATCTGCATTTGATGTCTTTCATTAATTTGAATATTCTATTCTGTATAATACATCACCTATCTCCACAATATAGTTAATTCACTTTTTATTTATATATGAAACTCACTTTACTTTTCTGTCCAATATTTGTACCTTTGTAATAAAATACATGTTTACTTTTTCAATTAATTTTTGTTCATATTTTCTTCAGACTTCACAAAAGTCAGCAAAAGTCCAATTTGGTGTTAGACCGTTTTTCCAATGTGTACATTTTCTCTTCATATAAAAATGATCTGCAATTGTTATTGTCTACATAAAATATCATTATTTAATGGCAGCCTGGCTGTGTTCAATCATTAATCATTTCCTTGATTAGTGACTTTAGAGTTTTCTGGGAATAAAAACCATAGTTTACTTTGTCAAGTATAAGTAAAAACAATCATTCACATATTCTGCATTAAAAAAAAACTATTATGTTTCATGATTTTAAACTAAAATGTAGAATGCCAAGCAAACTAATTTTGCTAGTAATACATTTTGGTTAGCATCCATTAATGCTTATTTATTCTACAAATAATCACATAGTAATAACATATGGCATGGAAATTAGAAATTATCTCCACTGGGTTTCTTTAAGAGCTCAAAGAAGAAACAAATGATCTCCATTCATTTAAAATTACATTTATATATCACACATTTAACAATCATAGTTAAGCTAATTTAACCAGAACATTTAATACTATACTACAATGCTTTATATCTATAGTGTCAATTAAAATAATAGAAATAACAGTAAAATTATAAATTTATTTAATGCACATTGATTACGTAAGTAATATTTACCAAGGCAATAAACCTCAACAGTGTGTGCTTGAAAATGCGAAGGTAGAGACCTCTACAGGTCTTAACCACAAGTTTATGCTTTGGAAGAAAAAAGGGGAACCTTCTTTATTTCAATAGATACTTCACATTCTGTTCAGAAACTAAGAATGGGGTGTTTTAATCTTGCAATGTTTCTTAATAACTGATTCATCCATTGTTATTCTGAAGTAAATCTCAACATTAGAATATTATAACATTATTTTTTCCATTTATGCTTTAAGTTGAATTAAAACGTTCTTAGTAAACATTTTAATTAGTTTTTAAAATAGTTGGTTATATCCCAAATATTTTGAGTAATTCCAGAAATATTTTTAATTTTTTTTGTAGATCGATGGTCTTGAAAGATTTTAATTAGTTTCAGAATTTATTTAATTTCTATAAACATTTTTAACGTTTGAATGATTTTTTGAAGGCTTGAAAATAAAATATTTATTCAGTTGGGAAACCATTTATTCCAATTTTCTTTTTGTAAATTTATTCTGCTTAATTCCACACATTTCACTTATTATTTATACACATTATTATAAAATATATTTGGTATACTCTGTTATTCTATGTTCCATTTTATGTTTATTTCTTAAAAATATTGCTTCGATGTTATGTAATAATACTGGAATAGTACTGATCGATAAATTTAAAATTCAATGTATTTTAAGTATGTTATTATATAATAATACTGAAATAACTGATCGATAAATTTAAGATTCAATGCATTTTGCATATGTAAAATATAGGATCGGAAATAATTAAAAAAATACAATAGGAAATAAAAGATAAAAATGAAACATTTTCACACATTGCAATACATATTTTTTTTTTAGAAATTAATTTAAAAATAATGAGTTTTTTTTTATTTACTTTGTCAAAATATTTTTATTTGATAAAAAATAAATAAATACATAAAACCTGAATTGATTATTTAACTTATATTCTTCATTTAGATTGTGTTTTCAGAACACATAGTTGTATGCTGTTGTTTAAAATAATTATGTTATCCAAAATTTTCTATGGTAAAGTGATTGCTAGTGAAAAAAAAACTGCATTAACATTTTTATGACCAATCTACTTAACAATGTCGAATGTGAATGATTTGTGTCAGAAGCAGATTGTCTATAATATATATAAAAAAATTCTAAGGAGTGTTTAGAATGATTTGGCATTGTTCACATTGTGTCTTTTATTTTTGTAAAAAACAAGAGATCATCTATTGGCTGAAATCAACTGAAATAATTTTCACTTTGACTTTTTTTAATTTTGCTTTTATTTTCAAGCAAATCAGTTCATTTTTATAAGTTGTTTTATTGTAATGTGTATTAAATAAGAAAAAAAAAACTACGATTTCTCACATCACATGATCACCGTTGTTTATGCTTACACAAGCTGTTTTTCATAGAAGCAAAATTCTCCATACAATAAATCTGGGTGCAGTGCTTTCAGATCCAAGGCTCCACACTGATGAAAGCCACATGCTAGAAACTAGACTGGAGTATTGGATGAGTATGTACTAGATAGGGATTTTATGCACAAACCTTCCTGCATCTGTTGATTACTCTGGTTTGCATTAAGTTGCACTACTGTATGGAGAGTTTTGCTTCTATGATTTTCTCAGATAAAAAAAAAATTGGTAGCTGTTAATGATTTTAGCTCTTAGTATTTTCATAAATATCGACTTACAATTGACTATATTTTTCTCCCCTCACGTTTTCAAAACCAAATAAATTAAAAAATTTAAAAATCAAATAAGAATAATAAATATTCCAAACAAATCTGTCAGTTACAACTAATTAGAGATTGTTTGAAATTGTACATTTAATTTATAAATTAATTTGTAAATCAATATTATTATTACAATAAATCAAAATAAATATTGATAACTTGCAATGTCTATATTTTGTTCTCTTTCTCTTCTTTTTCTCAAATTCAAATCAGAAATTAAAAAGACAAATAATATAAAAAGTTCAAAATAAACCAGTCAATGAAAAGTAGTAAGAGGTTTTAGATTACACATTAAATTTATAAATTATGTAGTACTGCAATAAGTCATTTTTCCAAATTAAAAAAACTACAACTTAAATTTATCGATTAGTTATTCCAATATTATTTCATGACTTCAAAGCAGTATTTAAAGATTTAACTAAACATAAATTGGAATGTAGATACCAAATTACATTGGTACCAATATATTGTATTATTAACAAGTATAGCCTTAATATACTATATGGTTCAGTGCAACGGTCGAGTATCGGACACAGGATGTGGGGTCTGGATGCTAGAGCACGTTCAGGATTTGAACTTCTTATGAAATCTCAAGCAATAAAAGCCATTTGAATATCTATTAGCATTTGTTTTAATTATCTATTCATAATACTTTCTAACATAGCACACAATAAATGATCAACTCTTCAATTCTTTTTGCTACTATTGGGTTGAAATGTTGAATCAAGCAATGTGATCTTTGAGGGATGAAACCCCACTTGGGCTTTTGCAGAATGGGAATGGATATTTACCAATATTCATATACTAGTAGCCACTGGAATGAATGGCTTTATTGTTCAAGACTTCATAATAAGTTCAAGTGCCATAAGTTACAGCGCTGTAATCAATCGTAGGACCCCACATTCCAAAATCTGTCATTCTGCCAGTAAATGTATACAAACATTCTAGGTCCACCCCCCTCCACTACAATATGATAAAATATATTACATGACAATTCACTTTCCTGTTTATTTGACATTTTATGATGTTTTTTTAACTTCATCTGCAGAGACTGAAAATTTCATTTTTTAAAGCTTTCTTTATCCATTTGTAGTTCTTGCTTATATTTTACTTTAATAGATATCTCTTCTTCAGTGTTTAGCATTGTCTTCTTTAGTCTATCTTTTATAACCTTCATAATATAATGGAATTTATCTTTATTATGAATCTAGACATATTGAAATACTTTTTTTTACAGTAGATAAATAATAGATATATTTGTTAGAAAGTCTGTTATCTTTTGATCTATTTAATCTGCCTAATCTCCAAAAAATGTGCTGTTACAATTATAGTTTTGGTACTATTACAGCCTTGTGAACTTTTCACTATATCTTCGAAATATATAGAGCTCCATTATGAGAGACTTTTAGGGTATATTATCAATAGATAATCTATGTCTCTTTTCGATTCGTATGACTAATAGGATATTAATTTAGTTCTTTTTTAGAATGTATGAATATCAATTAGTGTTTTTTTCGGCTATATTCTTTAAAATTTGGTGTAGCTAAATCTAGACAATAGATTCCAATTTTGCTAACACAAAGTTTGAACTCTATTGATTGTTCCAATAATATCAAATACGTTTCTGATTGAATAAAAAAAGTCATAATTTACCGTATTACTACATGCACCCAATCTTCTGATTACATTTACCAAATAAAAGAAAGTTTTATAATTGTTTGCATATTTGAGGATTTAAGTGTTGAAAAGTGGTCATTTATTTGAACATTTTAAATAAAAGTTTCAAAAGTTTAAAGAAATGGTTAAATCATTTAAAGTATATTTTTTTGAATTAAAAAAAAGTGATTATCATAGGGTCAATATTTTGAATAGTTTTATCTAAGATTAGAATATTATTAAAAAAACTGTTAATATTTCTGGCTATAGTTTGAATTTTATATTATACAGTAATATTATCTATAGATATAATAAACACCTCCACACTTCCCCATTCTTTTCAAATTCATATAAATATAGATACAATAAAAGACAAATAACCCCCAAGATGCATTTCGTGCTGAACCAGCACTCATCAGTTGGCCCAGGTCACTATCTCTCATATATATCTTTATTATATGCAAAGTATTTATCTAGAGTAAATTGTTACATTTTCATTTACCATTGTCAAACTCCCTCCATTCACAACTTTGACGCCATCCATTTCAGATAAATACACTAATGATTATTACTAATCATTTTCGAAACTAGAGATTATCTCTAGCACAGATATAAACTTTAAACCTCAGTTGAAATGCATCTTAGGGGTTATTTGTCTTTTATTGCATCTTTATTTATATGAATTTGAAAAGAATGGGGAAGTGTGGAGGTGTTTATTATATCTATAAAGATATTATATACGGGACAGAGAAAAGTGAAGAACTCCGTGTGTGTAAATTTAAAAAATCAGATATATTAATCTTTAACTGAGGTTTAAAGTTTATATCTGTGCTAGAGATAATCTCTAGTTTCGAAAATGATTAGTAATAATCATTAGTGTATTTATCTGAAATGGATGGCGTCAAAGTTGCGAATGGAGGGAGTTTGACAATGGTAAATGAAAATGTAACAATAATAATATTATCTATATATAACAATTAATTAATATGTTATATAATTAATCAGATAATTATTTTTGAATGGAGTACATTTGGTAGAAATAACTTAATATTAAATGTAAATATACTTACTGTTTGAAAAGAAAATTATTTTATACATGCGTTGTACTAGCTCTTACTTACATGTGTAAGACTTGGATAGCATCAGAAGAGCAAGACTTCAGACCACTCAACAAAGAATGAAGAAATGTTTGTTGGAAGTAAAGAAAAAGAATCAAAAGCAAAATATTCGGTGAGAGAACAAACGGGTATCAATTACATCAGTGAAAAATTAATAGATTATTTGGAGTAGTTTCGACTTGGATGTACTTTTAGAAATAATGATAATATTTGGAGAGTTGAAGTCTTAAAGGAGATAGAGAAGACTTAAATCATTAGAAAGTGACAACATGTAATATGGATTGATGAGGTAAGAAAGTTTCTTGATATGACATGGAGAAGTGAGGCTAAGGTCAGAGAAATTGGATTAAACTTTGAGAGTTACTCATTCAACAATATATCGATAATGATAAAAAATGAAACGAAGAAATGAATGGTATTCAATTGCTTAATGTTGCTGAATATAAAGTATTAGTTACTTAAGAGTTTGTATTAATAAATAGTCCATTTAATTTGAGCTAGATTTTGATTAAATGTAGCTGATGTTTTATTAAGTACAACTTATTAATTTTCTATTTTGTTTTTATTTTAGTAAAACATATACTGCAGGTGTTTTCACTTCACTTATAACTTCATATTTATTATTATTTAAAGTTTCACTGGATATATTATAGAATTTTAAATTTTCTGTAATATATATTTATTAATATTTTTTACAGACGTGTTTCAACTTATGATTAACACTTTGAGAGATATTTTTTCTCTAAGAATTTCTTATGCAGGGAAGAACAACTTTTTCACTTGATGGGATAATTTTAATTTTCCCTTTTTAAATGAGGGCCATAAATATTTTGTGAATTAAAAATAAATTAGAGTCACTATTACTTAATTATTTTTACTATTACATGTAATAACATAGACATAAATTCATAAACCATAAATCATTAGCGCAATAAATACAAAAAAAAATATGAATGTAATAAAAAATTTAATGTAACATTTTCCAATGCTTATTTTTTGATAAAAAATTTATATCTGGCTCGATTTCGATGCTCAAGATGTGCTCTCAATTTTTATCAATTATCGTAGATCTTTGCTTTGATTTTATGAATGCGATTTTTGAAAAAAAAATGTTGCCCTTACATGTATTTACAGTTTAACAATGTTATTTTCTTTGCATTGACTATCAAGTTTAAAAATTCTTAAAAATACTTATTTTTAAAAAAGTAAATATCAGATAATTCTCTAAATTTCATTTTTAAATTGTTTTTCTCTTGTAGTTCTATTATCTCAGTCTAATATTTTTCAGTAATTATGTTTATGTTGAATAACCTGAAAGGAACTGAAAATATTTCCAAAATAATGTTTTTTTTTTTTTTTTTTTAGAAATCGGAGAATCTTTCTTGAAATTCCTGCCACATTTTTATTAAAATAGCAAATGCATTTTTGTTTTGATAAATGTTGGAAAATTGATGAACTTATTATTTAACTGGTTTGAAAGAGGTTCAGACGTTCTTATAGTTTGGTTATTACTTAATTTTTTTTTTGTAATTTTATATTCATATTATTCAAATTGGTTGTTATCTCAATGAGAAATGACAAATTACATAATCATTCTTTATTAATAGGTAAGACAAGTTTTACTTAAATTTTCATGAAGAAAATCACAACTTCTTTTAATTCAAAAAACCTTTTTACCATAGCTGCTTTTGAAAAACTCATGGAACTTCTCAGTAATCTGCTAAATATTCACAATTGGCTTCTAAATCTTCTAGAAAATTAAAAAATTCTCAATGGCAATAAGCAGATTTGGATTTAATTTTATTTATGTACTTAATCACAGCGATCCTTTTATTTTCCATATTTTCCACGTTAATAATTTTAGAACATAAATTTTGTTGGTAAATTTTGCATGGAAATTTTTTTTGCTTGAATTCGTTTTTATCCATATCATTGTAAAAATGCATTGGAACAACCTTGTTTTTTTTATCATCGATTCGACTCCATCAGTGATATCAAATTACAGTAACCAAGGTTAAACTTTAACTTTACCTCTTAATTTATTAAAGATCTTATATGTGCATCGGTCTTAAATTAGGTAACAGATAACATTTCTTCTATAATATTAAAGTTTTTATCAAAATTCCTCTAATAAAATTTAAAAGTTGAGTTGTCTGTGAGATCTTTACTTTTGCCAATCTTTACTTTCGTCAAATGCTAGTGGAATATCAATCAAAATAGGTAATTTTTTGTATCAAAGGCTGATTAACGCTTATTGAAAATACATCATTTGCCTTGTAGCTATTCTTCTTGACATATTTATATTGTTACATTTTTTTATGTTTAGGATCGATGAATTCTATAGCATACAACCGCTAGGATACAGTGTTTTATAAAAACTTTCCTTCAAAAAATTTTTCGATTTTTCTGTTATTTTTTAAGGTAACTTGCTTTCACATAATTTTCTGATTCGTTTTACTTTTTATAAAATAAATCTGCTGCTTAATTAAGCTCGTTTAAACTTTTCTATTTCAATATTTTCCAGCAGCAATTTTATGATAATCAGATTGTTTAATGAATAATACAGAATATTGTATTTTTTATTACCTGAAATATTTTCGAAATATATCAGGTATCGTTTTAGTATTTTTTTCCTATAAAAAAATATGCGTTAGTCTATTTCTCTTGAAATGCACAATTTTCTGGATCACTTATTATGTTACTTGGTGTAGTCATCCTGATAAAAAAAATAAATGCAATATAATAAAAAAATTAAATAAAATTTAAGTTTTACTTTTGCTAGTGTAGAACATTCATTTGCGAAAATCACTATTAAAAGAAACTAAAGCATATGCGGTTGAAAATGCGAAGGTAGGGACCTCTACAGGTCTTAGCCATAAGCTTACGCCTTGGAAGAAAAGAGCGCGTAAGCTTGTGGTTAAGACCTGTAGAGGTCCCTACTTTCGCATTTTTAACCGCACATGCTTTAGGTTTATTGCCTTAGTAAATATTACTTACATAATCAAAAAATAAATTTATTAAAATAAACAAAATGCCCTAAGTACTGTAGAATAAATCTTAGTCTGATACAATATACATAATTTGTTGGAATATTGAACTCTATAGAATAGATTAAACTATGATAAAGATTGGAGAGAGGAAAAGATGTGGTTGAGAAAATAACAAATATTAAATTTATTTTACTTGACTCTTAGTACATGTTTTGAAAATATCTAACAGCCAGAGTTGGCTTGGGTCTCCGGAGGTTGCCCACCTCTGGCTTATATAAAGTCATCAAATTTGGATCATGTATCTATATTAAATTTGTTTCCCAATGTCAGATTTACTTATTTAAGAATCTGATACTATGAATGAATAATAACATGATAATTATTTATAGTAATTTGGGAATTGTGGCACTTTTTCTGGAAAAAATGTTCATTTTATAGTTTTTTTTTCTTCATAATGTTAATAAACCTTTATATTTAGCATACTTTTGCTTTTATTATTTATATTCCATTGTTTTCTTTTTCAGTTTGTATGGTGCAAATTAGTAACATCACTTTGGCATTACTGCTTGCTTGCTAATTATTTCTGGATTTTAGTTGAAGGATTATATCTTCATAATTTAATATTCTTAGCAACATTCGCCGAAAGTAAAGGCAAACGTTGGTACTTCGTATTAGGCTGGGGTAAATATAATTTTTAATAGTATGTTAAGAAAGCTACAATTAGACATATATTGCTTTTATTGTAAAAATAAATTTATGATCTTTTATAAGACTTGAATAAACTTTGTATGTATGGTTGGTATGTACATATTATTCCAGCATGATGAAAGTCAACAGCACAAACAAGCAAATGTATATATAAAGCCCGAATTGAACACATTTTCAATCTTATAAAAAAAATAATTTTATAAGAAAATATTAGATAATATTCTAATGAGGAGAAAGTAGTAAATCAAAATGTAGCTTTTGCTATCATTTTATGATTTAAACTATTCTTTGATGTCATAAAAGAATTCTGGCATGAGTAATCGGTCATCTGGTAAAAGTAATATGCATGCAGGATTTATTGTATATATTTAATTCTAGCAAAGTGAATGTGCATAGTATTATTTTCCAAAAATAAATGATTAAAATTTTCAGTTTATGTCTACCGTTTGGACAAACAATAGTTCTGTTTCATTCAAGATTGTTGAATGAGAGTAACCATATAAAGGAATAAGATAAGAAAGTAAGAAACTAAAAAAAAATAGTTATATATCACATGATCCAACTTCTTCTTTTAAGCTTGTAAAATATAAATAAAGAGCTTTGTTAATTGCTCAACAAACTTTATGATAAATTCTTAACAAGAAAAAGCATTTAAAATATCTCTATCAGAAACCATACTCAACCTCCAGACCAATGGTTTCATGCTTTGGCACTCCTCAATGAGGTACTAGAACAGTTTCAGACACTAGATCTAAAAATACCAATGCAAATCCAGAATTTATCTAAGAGTTAACTCAATGGTTAACTCTTTGAAAAGAGCTGACTTTGAGTTGGTATTTTTAGATCTAAAGCATGAAACCATTGGTCTGGGATTGGGTATGGTTTCTGATAGAGATCCTTTAAATACTCTTGCTAAGCATTTATCACAAAGCTTGTTGAACAATTAGCAAAGCTCTTTATTTGTAAGAAACTTCAGTCTGTTACTGTGATGCTGAGAAACAATACTTTGTAAATGGACAGAATTGTGCAGTTATATATATATATAATTTTTATTTATATATATGTATATATTATATATATATATAATTTTTTGTTTGGTTACCATTTATAATAAATTTATACTGTTAAAAATTTATTGTTGAAAGATCATTTCCTGTTTGTTTCATTTTCAATAAATAAAATTATAGGCATCATTATAAGTTTAGATGGTGGAAGATAATTTCTCACAAAAATATATAATGATTTTTTTTATAGATGTTCGTTTTATTTCCAGTAAATAAAGTTCTAGGCCATCATTTGTCCAAATAAATCTTTAATTCATGGATTAAGTTTGTTAGAATATTCCGTGAAGATGTTTATTTTCCTAGATTACAAAATTAGAAAATTATTGCCAGACTAATATGTATTTGGCAATTCAGTGTGTGGCATCTCAGTGACTGATTAATACATAGGTATTAAATGGTTAAACGCAGTAAAGATGAAAATAATTTCAAGGTATAAAGTCAACAGTAGCAATTACTTCAACGTACTTATATAGATCCCTGGTGGGTTGAAGCTTATAGCTCACTTGGTGACCAGAAACTGTTTGTGATTCGCATGTATAGTCACAGTGAATGAGCTGAAACGGTTATAAATGACTGGGTAATTGCTGCATAATGCATTTTGAAATAAAGAGTGGGTACTTGTTTATTTGAAAAGTTCCTTAATTGTATAAATGTTATAGTGCTCTGATAATTATTAGATTAAATTTCATTGCAATGCATATAATTGCTATTCTGCAATGAATTATAAAACAGATATATATCTTTCCCATATCAGGTAAAAGTACTGCAATGAGTGTTTAGTTCTATATTGCAACTGTTAATTATTGATATATATATATATATATATATATATATATATATATATATATATATATATATATATATATATATATATATATATATATATATAATTCTTGCCATGATCTATTATGTGTATATGTATGTATAATTAACAGTAATCTGATGATAATATATATTAACTATTCCTTAATAAGATTTGAACATATCAGTCTGAAATTCACTAGTAGAAAATTCTTATTATCTATATTATTATATTAAAATAACGAACAAACACCTTTTCAAGAAAAGTGTATAAGACGTACTCACCATTCTCAATTGACTGAAAAACACAGCTCTTCAACACAATTGCTTTATAACCTACTTTTAGACCAATTGGAACGCCCATTGATATTGCATCAAAGAAATGTACGAAAATTGTTACTTATAAAAGGATAACTTAAAAACCAGAGATCTTCTAAAATGTTAAGCATTTAAACATTATGGAAAATTATTCTAAGCAGAATTAAATTAAATCCCGCTCCAAATTATTACCATAAACACCGATTAATAATATTGATTAACAACCATTTACATAATGAATCAAATATGCATAAGACTAAACTATAAAAAATATATAAGATAATTGTCATACCAGTCTATAAATACATCGGTCAGCACTAGAAGTAACAAAGCTGGGCCACAAACCATTGATTTTGAACGCCAGAGAGTGTCATGCTACAACTGCACTAAAACTATAAAGTAACCACTTTTTACTGGTGGACTTTGTAACCAGATAAGAAATGTTTTTTTAAGCCATGAAAAAATTGCTCTAGAAGAGCTGATTGACATGGTTATTTTATTTAAGTATAAAATAGATAAAACTTTATTACTCATGAATTTATTATATATATATACAGTTTTATTTACAAGTTTCAAACTTGTTGTTCATAGATCTTTGATACTATTCACTTTGGGTAACACATTAATGATTATTACTCATCATTTCTTAGATCTGAGATTATCTATCATTCGTAGTCCAGATATACATTTTAAACTCAGTTTAATAAGATTATACAAGGAAAACAGAAATAAAGTTGAATTATTAAAAATAGATATATTGTTACATTTAACTGACGTTTAAAGTTTATATCTGGGATAGGAATAATATGAATATCTCTAGGTTAATAAATGATTACATGTAAAAATTAATGTATTTATCTGAAGTGGATGGTGTCAAAGTTATAAACAGAGAAAGAATGGTGCTTGCAAATTAAATTGTAATAATATGGTATTGATAAATAGTAAACAAATGATGTCTTATGTAAAAGCTTGTGAACTGAGGCAATTAATATGTGCTGTTTCAGAACAAAATGCATCCTGGGGATTTTTTTTCCCAGGTATCTTTATTTAATTTTAAATATGTATGGTGGAGTGAAAATTTTAAGTATATTTAATATATATTACTCTATAAAAATAACAGAAATATAATGTCTTGAAAATATTAAAATTGTCAAATCTGTGTTGATATATATGTGATACTCAAATATTTTACGCTAATATTTCAAACAATTAATTATAACATGCCAATAATTCTCAACTAAAATATTATATCTACATTTATTTATTTGTTTGTTTAGTACTTTCTAAGGGCGAAGCCTTCATTTTCAATGCTTTGAACGGTTATGGTGCAGAATGGTCAGCATGAGAAATGCAAAATTATGCAAATCAAATTAGTTATTTCTTGGAAATGGCATAGTGTCTTTTTTATTCATGGAATCAACGTCCAAAATAATAAAATAAGCCTCCTTAACTCATGTCGCTATCTGCATACCCTCTAGGATTATACGGAATGCAAGGGTGGTCTGTTGTAGCTCTGTGCTGCACAAAAATGGATGGGAGAGGTCTGCCAGTGACTTGTTATACACATACATATGTTGTGATAGTTTTATATAAACCAAAGCCCTAGTCTCCCCATAATATGATGCACAGCAATTATTTTCGGAGCACCCTATATTGTACACAGCCTGCTGTGTATATATTGGGGGGTGTTGATCCTTAGTATTGTTAATGAAAACTTAATTAACAATAAATTAGATTATCAATGTAGAGTATAAATAACATTAAATAATATACTTAGCCTAAAGTGAATATGGTCCATGCTGCTGTTTTTTTCTGAATTGAAACCTAGTTTAAATTCTTTTGAGTATTCTTCTAAAATCATCTGTAGTTTTGGTATCTGCTTTTTTGATTATTATTATTATTATTATTATTATTATTATTATTATTATTATTATTATTATTATTATTATTATTATTATTATTATTATGTTTCAAAGCAAAACTTTATTGAGTCTAAAAAGTTACAGAGTCATATATTGATTTTTACAAATGAAAAACAAAATTACAACTTTCAGTATATAAGTCTTTATCTTTTCTGCATACTTTTATTTTCTTCTTGTTTTTAAATTTGGTCTTCTATTTAGTTCAGTTTATGTTTGCATTTTTTTAAAGTTGGAAAAAAATGCTGATGTTGAAAATGTCATCATCTATCTTATTGGTCTTTACATTTCATAGACTGGATCTTTGTTTTAAGTGTGACCATGTGGCTGCAAATATATCTGGTTGAGCTAGGATGCTGTCTCTTTTTCTTAACAGTTCTAGTTTTATTGATTATTATTATTATTATTATTATTATTTATTTAGATTTGCGGAAAGCATTTGACTGTGTTCCACATGATATATTAATAATTAAGTTACACCATTGTGGCATAAGGAGTGCTATGCTTGAATGGTTTAAATCTTATTTAAGTAATAGAAGCCAATTTGTGAAAATTAATAATTTTTTGAGTGATTCTGAAATAATTAGATATGGAGTTCCTCAAGGTTCAGTCCTGGGACCATTGTTATTTACTGTTTATATTAATAATCTACTTGATCTTTCTCTTCATTCTAACATTTTTTGTTTTGCAGATGATACTGCTTTGGTTACTTCAGCAGTTTCATATAGTTTACTTGAGAAACTTGTGAATGAAGATTTATTTAAAATTACACAATGGATGAACAGTAATAGATTACTGCTAAATATTAATAAATGTAATTACATAATGTATTCTCTTAAAAATATTCCAGCAAAAGACTTGTTAATTCAATTGCCTTATGTTAATAAAACGTCTTGTCAGAAAATTACCAGGACTTCAACAATTTCTTACCTTGGCTTGGTTTTGGATGAGTATTTACATTGGGATAAACATATTCTTTGGCTTCAAGTAAAATTAAGAAAACTTAATTTTCTTTTTTATAGATTAAGAGATTGTTTGAATAAATCTGTCCTATTAAGTATATATAAACAAATTTTCTTAAGCAGACTTTGTTATGGTATAACATTATGGGGTGGCACTGCAGCATATTTTTTGAAGTCATTGCAAACACTACAAAATTTTACGTTAAGAATTATTTTGTTTAAACCTTTGGATTTGCCAAGACTTGAATTATTTAAGTGTGCTGGAGTTTTAACTATTCATCAATTATTTTTAGTGAATATTTTGTGTTATTATATTAAATACAAAAAAATGAATAAATATAATTCTTCATCAATAATGGTGACTAGATCAAGTGATTTTGATTTATTATTTGAACCAGTGTACTTTAAAACTCATTGCAGATATCAGAAATGTTATCTTAGTCCAAGATTTTATAATATTTTTATAAGAAACATTGGATTTAATGTTAATGACTTATCAAGGAAAACTTTGAGAAAATTAATTATGAACTGGATTGTAATTGATGATAATCAAAAACTTTTTATTTCTATTTAATTATTTTATTGTATATTAATGTTTTTTATTTTATTGCACATGTATTTTTGTTAAGCTCCATGCGTGATTTATTTATCACAAGGAGATTATATGTTTAATAAATTAAATTATTATTATTATTATTATTATTATTATTATTATTATTATTATTATTATTATTATTATTATTATTATTATTATTATTATTATTATTATTATTATTATTATTATTATTATTATTATTATTATTATTATTATTATTATTATTATTATTATTATTATTATTATTATTATTATTATTATTATTATTATTATTATTATTATGTTTCAAAGAAAAGAACTTTATTGATAACCATAGAGTTACATTTGCTATAAGACACTTCGTATACATATATTTACATTGCTAGTGAGTAAACCAAGTTTAGGTTGGTATCTGTGATGTAAAAAAAGGAACTTAACTTAGGAGGGAAAGATATTTAAACATTGTTAGGGAGAGTGAAAATACATATGTATATCGTTACATTTATGGAGTGCTGCTTGCTGTAATCATAGTTCTCCAAAGTCTTGGTTATCATTGTTCAATTTGCAAAACTTCAACTTTGATGTATATTGCCAGTTGCCGGCTTAGTTTGCTTTCCAGTATTTGAGGTCTGATTTTGTTGTTACTGTCCCTTATATTAATATTATGCAATCAAAGACAACATTCTGTTTTTTTATTTGTAGATAATTGCCACATTTTTTTTTATATATATATATTGGTTGAGGGCATAGATTTTGGTTATTGGGAGCCATCTTAGAGGTTTGATTGTTGTGTTATCAGTGACCAGGTTGCTGCATAGATGTCTGGATGTGCAATTTTATTGTCTCTGGCTCGTAGTTTTGCCAGTTTGATATTGAAAGTTGATGGATGTCGCCTTGTGTTGTTACCTAGAGTGAATGTGCATTTAGTGCACCAGTATGCATAAAGCATAAAAGTGGCTGCACGGACTGATGGAATAGAGCCTTTGCAATATGAATTAATGATTGTTTGAAGGGTTGTGTTAGATTGTCTATATGCTCCTATCATAATAACTCGAATTCTGTCTAGTGCCGGACAATTATTATTATTATTATTATTATTATTATTATTATTATTATTATTATTATTATTATTATTATTATTATTATTATTATTATTATTATTATTATTATTATTATTATTATTATTATTATTATTATTATTATTATTATTATTAAAGAAATAAATTTAAAACTGAAGCAATGATCACTTTTACCATTAGTATAACCATGATGTTTTTTGATTTTAAAATGAGGTGTAAAGCCAGTAAACTCACCCTATCAACCCATCCATGCTAGTTTCTATATGAATAATAACATAGTAAAAATAAATTTAGCAGCAAAAACACAAATAGATAGTAGTAATTTGCCGTTTTTGGTTTTTCTAAGGCATCAAAGAGGAATCAAAAGATTTTTTTACAGTTAACAGCAATAATTCTGAGACTTGAATACTTAACTAAACCACAATGCAAAAACTTCAGAGTGCATCAGTATGTTTGGAGATCAAAAGGAAAAAGTACATAACAAGAGATAACATATTATTGACATCATTCCAACCAATTCAAAAGCTCAAATGAAGATGACAATAAGTGGACAGTTGCTGTTTTAAATTAGATAACAAAAAATATAAAAGACCCCAAAAGAGACCATATATAAGATGGATAATTGAAAAATAAATTGATAAAGTGATTTGGGAAAGTGAAGTTATGATCATAAAAAAAATTGTTACATTTTTATTTACCATTGTCAAACTCACTTCACTCACACATTTGACACTATCCACTTCACTCCACTCACAACTGATTGTATATATGTGTGATGATAGTAATCTGGATTTAACTGATGATTGCTGGTTTAGTATGGAATACATATATCGGTGATTATTTATCTTTTCAACATGTGTATGATCAGGTGGGTCAGCAATATGAGATGGCTTGAAGAGTTGAGGGTTGTATGAAGGTCTGAGTTCGAATCCCTTATATTACATTATATATGTGCAGGTGTGTATAAACCTGTACAGTATATTAATTTAAATAATGATTATTACAAATGATTAGTGATAATCATTATTGTATTTATCTAAGGTTAATGGTGTCAAAATTGTGAGTGGAGTGAATTTGACAATGGTAAATAAAAATGTAACAATTTACAATAGAGATGCATAAGAGAGATAGTGACCTGGACCAACTCATGAGTGCTGTTTCAGCATGAAATGCATCTTGGAGGTCATTTGTTTTTTATTATATATTTATTTATATGAATTTAAAAAGAATGGGGAAATATGAAGGTTGTTTAATATATCTGTAAAAATCACAAAAATCTAAATCGAAACACTTTCATTCTGCCAAAATCGATAATTGTTGCGGCGAACTGAAGAACTGATCATGTCTGTGAGTATGTTAAAGCTTTAAAATTGAACGTTCAAAATCACAATATTTAAAAAGAAATTCAGGCTAGATTTTCTGGTGGAAAGATTTAAGTGTTTAAGTCTCTATACCTTTGATAATGAAAAATTGCCCAGAGCGATGAGTCTAACCATCTTTTTCACTAATGAGTTGCCTATGATATTACGTTCAAATTTTAGGAATTCTGGGAATTAACTTATTATGATATACAGTACATATAAATGATGGAATGGTCAATTTTCCAATATTGCTAATATTAATGTGCTAGCCTCTTTACTGAATTATCATAGCGTATAGTAAATGACCAATTATATATGGAACCTTAGAGCCTATAAAAAGGGAAAATCTGAAAAATGATATTATTTAGGTCTGAATCTCAAACAAATACCCAGATGAGGAACATCCATCTCAATTAATACTCTCACTATAATTTATATACATTTTACATTATTAAAAATGTGCACGTATTTTTTATCATAGGCTTAAAAAACTTGATGTGGAAGTTGTATTCAAAGATGATGTAAGTAGAAATCAATTAATTGTTACGCCTGTGAATGCAATTTATAAAAAATTTTATCTGATTGTTTTTATGTATTGAATATTGACTATGTAATATATTTTAAATTATTATAAACTTTATGGAAATATTTATGTTTTAAATTGATCTGTGCGTGATAAATTGTGTTAAGAAGATAGATAGCAAACAAAAAGTTCAACTGACTTATCGAATGCTATTGTTTAGTTTTAGTTATATCAATATGTCTACAAGCAGCAATTTAACATAAACTTCTGATAATTCTGATGTATGTATTTTTTTTTCTAGAAAATTTTGTATCTTAAGTATATATTATTTTCTTTACAGTTGTTCCTATTTTAGTCATTATTAGCTGGGCTTTAGCACGATATTATTTGGAAAATGTGATGTAAGTATTATTTAATGTTTTATTTTGTTTTTATTAATTGATTAATAAAAACATAAAAACAAAGATAGACAAAAATTTTACTTTTACATATATTAGAAAATGAAATACATGTATTGTTCCTTCTATTCTTGATCCTTTGTTCAACATATAAAGTGTTATTTATTTATAGCCTGAGAGAGATTTCTTTTCTTATATATATATATATATATATATATATATATATATATATATATATAACGCTTATATATATATACTGTAACGGTCATATTTGTACATTCACTCAACAAAACCAGAATTTTGGCAAATTATTCTAAAGCTGATCTAGATGAGGGGTTGAGACCTCGAATCAGATCGCACCTCAGTTCTTTCACCAATGCTCCATGCTTTACTACCCTATGGATAACAGACATGGGGTTACCCTCAGCCTTTTTTATTCGCATGCTGGCAGTAGCAAATGATGGAATATGAGACTCAGGGAAAAATGACTAAATTAGTACTAAATTAATTAAACACGCACATATGGCTGAGGAGATAATGCATATATTAATAACTAACACTAAATTAAAATAGAGTTGGATAAGATTTAGGATAGGTTGGGAATACACACAAAACATTTTATAAGCTTAAAATCTTTTATTATTAAAGTATAAGTTAATTAATAAAATGGAAGGGCATTGGTAATTTTTAGTCGCAGATATTCTTACAATGATAAGCGAAGTTAAATACAAGGTCTCATATTTTATGCACTTTAAATCATTTAATTTTAAGTTATTACAAATTAATATTTTTATCTATGGTTTATATTCATGCCTGAATTATGCTCTGCCATTCCTATGAGGTTTGGTAAGGGTTAAATCTTGCAAGAATGATAACTGACAAAAATATGCTTCATATTGACTAACTTATACCTAATGAGCCATAGTGTGCATCCTATGCAGATTATTTATATAGAAACTAGGTCTGGGGTTCAGATCAATGCTGAACTTAAAATCATTATGGAGGGATGAACTGGTTTTTTCAGTGTAGCTTCAGACACTATAGCATTACATAAACTAAATAAGGGTCATGACCTGAATGTGCGATTACTCATGGGATTCAGTACCAAGTACACAGTTCCCATGGACATATGACTTACGATTGCAAAATATAAAGAACCTATAGTTCAGGAGATGAGATCAGTACAGTTCTGGACACTCATGTTCCAGTTCTAAAAGATCATTTTCTGAACTAATACTAATGGGAAGACATTAAATCCGAAGCCCATTTTAATAAGAATATATATATAGCAAGGCATATTGCGAAGCCCATTTTAATAAGAATATATATATAGCAAGGCATATTGCACATATGTACTTTATAAGGACACATTTATAATGCTTTCCAAAATATCAAATTTAATATTAAAATTAATAAAGCACTAAATCTATAGTTTCCACCTATGAAACTACTATATACCAGTTCATGGATTAGCATACATAAAACATATTAAAAAGGGTTAATTAAGTGATCTAGTTTACAAATTAAATCCAAATAGTTTATATCATAAACGAAGAATGAGTAAAGCATATTTGGAACTTAACTAATTATTTATAATATGCTTTAAAATATCATTCTTGTTAATGATTAATTAGACAGTTTATCAACATGCAAACCTTATGCTAAACTAAAACACAGCAACTTAATTAAATATACATACAAATAATAGGTATCAAAATGGAGATTTATGTTTGCTTAAGAAGCAGCATAAATTTACTATCTGAGAGCTTCTAATCATTTCTCTAAATTATTAATCTTAATATAATCTCTGTTTTGAATTATGGCATATCATAAATCAATGGAATAAAGAATATAAAAGAGAATAGGCATGATTGCAGATTAGGACAGTATAGATATAATAACTTAGCACAGTTATTATGTTTAGGAAAATTATTAAATTACAATTATTTATTTAAAAAACAAGACTTACAATTATTATTATTAAAAGTTACATTATAAAATTTAATACGGTTATATTAAAGTTTAATTTATAAAAAACATTTAGAAGTTATAATTTTTATGAACATTCATTATATAGTTAGCTTAAGAAACTTATTTAAAACACTTTAATTTAGATTTAATTTTAAGAGCTTTGTGGGGAAGAAATGTTACCGATCTTCTGGCTGAGGAAACCTTCATTGCATTTGGCATTGCTGTTCTTTGCTGAGCTGGCTTGTCTGATGTCTTCATGGCAGGCTGTTGGTCTCAAAACCCTCCATTCAATAAACTAGTTTTTTGAAGAAAGACAGCAAAATTTGAGCCTTCTAGGTGACTGTTCTCATTTTGAAATCGGGAATATTCTCTGACAGCAACTGTATCAATAATTTAAGAGTGAACTTTATTGCTTAAATTTGGTCTAGCAAATATGATAGGAAGTTATTTAAAGAAGTATTTTAGCAAAGAAAAAAAAACAAAATTATGCCAAAAAAAAATGACCAGAAAAGTTAAAGTAAATATTTTTAAAAAGTTCTAAAAATTTCAAAGAGAAAAATTAAATCTTAAGAAGTCCAAAAGAAAAAAAATCAAAAGAATTGAAAACTTAAGAGAACCAACTTAAATGTACATTACAAAGCAAAATTAATTACTATTTTTTTTAATAACCTAGAAAATCATTATTATCCACTATGTAACAAATTATAGAACTATCTGTATGCAACTTTACTAATTAATAAAACCATCTAAATTCATATCCATAATTTACCAGTGGAAAAGAAAAGGAATTACTTCTCTTTTGACATCTAAACTGATTCTAGCGATATTATCAGTAACAAGTTGATAATTTAAAAATTCATCCTTAGATTTATCGTTTTTTTATTTCTAGTCTACATTTATGTAATCAATAGTAGTTTTTTTAAATATATGTTTAATTTATAAATTAATATATATATATTTATTTTGGAATATTATTATATGACATTATTTAGGATAATTTTTTACTATTATACACAGTATACATGTACAAATAAAATGTCCGTTAATTAAAAAAACTATTATAATAACAATAAAAATAATGAATATAACGGTAATAAACTATTATATTTATTGTTATATATATATATGATAAAAATATATTAAGCTTTAAAACAATCCAGCACAAAAACCATTCTAAAAGCCATTCATACAGGGTTATTATATGAGAAGGCAGTATTGATCAGGCTTTCCAATTTCCAATTGCTGAGGGTTTGAATCTTTGCCTATTTTTGTTTATAATTAAATAGTCTTTTGCCTATTAATATTTCATGGCTAGGTATTTCCACTATGCTTTGGTTACGAGTATTTGAAATTTGAAATTCCAGGACTATTGATAAAATGTTTAACACTCGGTCCAGGTTTGAAGATAAGTCGTGAGCAGAAACATCATTGCTTTCAATTATTAGACTAATCGTTGTCTTTTTACTGCTGCCCCTGTATATATAGTACTATGTTGTTTTTATTTTTTACTTATATATATATATATTTGCACTTATTATACTACCACTAGATGTCTCACATTATTATGACATTTCATTTGAAAGCGAACAAAAAATTTATAACGCTCCCTGTAGTAAATTTGTGTTTATGTTTTTGCTATCTATTTAAAGTGTATATATATAATTTTAATAACTTTTTGGCTATTCACAAATATATAACAGAGATAGACATATTTTTTTCAACAAAATCATTTTTTTCGTGCAGTTTGATGCAAAATTAATAATGACAGGTCTTATTTTTGTACTAGCAAAAAAGTGAATAAATAAATAATAATGAATTATTCACTTTTTAAAAGGAAGTTGTTTTTTAAAGTATTGACATTTATTTTTATATATATATAACTTAAGAAATAGAAATTTTTAGTTTTTAACTAGAGTATATAGATTAGAAAGATTTTAAATGAAGGGATTTATTAAAGTATAGATTTTACAGAAACGTAATTTTTATTTTATATTATTTTGCTAATGAGTTTAATTAATCTCTTATAATACTTATCAGGTATGCGTATGATCTGAGCAATGTGAATCTAGTAGAAAACGTTTCAGTTAACTGAGAATTTTTAAATTCAATTTAAATTTACTTTTCAGCTAAAAGGTGTAACTAACTCAGAAAGCCGTCCAAATATTTATTGGTCAATGGCGTTAAAACCTGATGAGCAATGTATTTTCTCATTATTTAATTCTAGATGCATTTGGAGAGGCTTTTTATTATATTGGCTAAATTACTTTGGCATGCATCAGCTAATGTTTAGTCTTATTAATGCAAGAACATTGGGGGTTGGACAAATATCATTGTTTTTAGACAAGATAGATGATATGTATGAAGCAAAATTAAACTTTTATAAAAAAATATATTAGAAATTATCTTCCTCATAGGGATCAAACAAGTACCTTCAAAATTCTTAGAGCTTTTTTATCCATTAGATACAGAAATATTCTTCATTAAATGGATAATCTCTAGTCTAATGAATGATTAATAAAAATTATGAATATATTTTCATCAAGTGCTTTATGTCAAAGTTGTGAGGGCAGAAAATTTGACACTGATCAATTAAAACTATAGGAATTCCCTATATATATATATATATATATATATATATATTCCTATACATTCTATATATATATATATATATATATATATATATATATATATCAAATCAAAACTACCCCAAATCTAAAATTAAACCAGACCAGCATAAAAATAATATTAAAACACAACCTAAGGTTTCACTGCTACAAGCAGACTTCTCAAGTGTAAAGAACTACAAAAAAACCACACATTATATATACTATTAAAAACTACCCACAAATCCATTCACTTCCCATCCACCCTTAATATTAAAAGAACTCTTAAATAAGTTAATTGCTTCAGAATAATAAATTTTCAATAATAAAGACTCTTTAATTCTTCTTTTGATTTCATTTCTCTCAAAGCTTTATGCTTGTATTGTTATATATATATAATATATATATATATATATATATATATATATATATATATATATATATATATATATATATATATATATATATATATATATATATATATATATATATATACTGAACAATGATAAAGATATGTGTAAGAGAAAGTCATCTTGGCCAATTGATGAGTGCTGAAACAGTACAAAATATACACCTTGAGTATCATATGTCTTTTTTTAACATGTCTTCGGTTAAAGTGGATAGAAAGCAATTCCTATCTTATCAAAATTATATATAAATATATGCATTTTCTCCCAAGAATTTTATTATTATTTATTCTCTTGATTAGAGTCAAAGATTTCTAATTTTAAATGCATACAACAGTCATTTATATATAATAATTAGCTTTGTAGGTACAGTCTCTTGCATACAGTTGCAATATCTATCTATCTATCTATCTATCTATCTATCTATCTATCTATCTATCTATCTATCTATCTATCTATCTATCTATCTATCTATCTATCTATCTATCTATCTATCTATCTATCTATCTATCTATCTATCTATCTATCTATCTATCTATCTATCTATCTATCTATCTATCTATCTATCTATCTATCTAACTAACTAACTAACTAACTAACTAACTAACTAACTAACTAACTAACTAACTAACTAACTAACTAACTAACTAACTAACTAACTAACTAACTAACTAACTAACTAACTAACTAACTAACTAACTAACTAACTAACTAACTAACTAACTAACTAACTAACTAACTAACTAACTAACTAACTAACTAACTAACTAACTAACTAACTAACTAACTAACTAACTAACTAACTAACTAACTAACTAACTAACTAACTAACTAACTAACTAACTAACTAACTAACTAACGAACTAACTAACGAACTAACTAACTAACTAACTAACTAACTAACTAACTAACTAACTAACGAACTAACTAACTAACTAACGAACTAACTAACGAACTAACGAACTAACTAACTAACGAACGAACTAACTAACTAACTAACTAACTAACTAACTAACTAACTAACTAACTAACTAACTAACTAACTAACTAACTAACTAACTAACTAACTAACTAACTAACTAACTAACTAACTAACTAACTAACTAACTAACTAACTAACTAACGAACTAACTAACTAACTAACGAACTAACTAACTAACTAACTAACTAACGAACTAACTAACTAACTAACGAACTAACTAACTAACTAACTAACGAACGAACTAACGAACGAACGAACTAACTAACTAACTAACGAACGAACGAACGAACGAACGAACGAACGAACGAACTAACGAACGAACGAACTAACTAACGAACTAACGAACGAACGAACGAACTAACTAACTAACGAACGAACGAACGAACGAACGAACGAACGAACGAACGAACGAACGAACTAACGAACTAACGAACTAACTAACGAACTAACTAACTAACGAACTAACGAACGAACGAACTAACTAACGAACTAACTAACTAACTAACTAACTAACTAACTAACTAACGAACTAACTAACTAACGAACTAACGAACGAACGAACGAACGAACTAACTAACTAACTAACTAACTAACTAACTAACTAACTAACTAACTAACTAACTAATAACGAACTAACTAACGAACGAACGAACTAACGAACGAACTAACTAACTAACTAACTAACTAACTAACTAACGAACTAACTAACTAACGAACTAACTAACTAACTAACTAACTAACTAACTAACTAACTAACTAACTAACTAACTAACTAACTAACTAACTAACTAACTAACTAACTAACTAACTAACTAACTAACTAACTAACTAACTAACTAACTAACTAACTAACTAACTAACTAACAACTAACTAACTAACTAACGAACTAACGAACTAACTAACTAACTAATTAACTAACTAACGAACTAACGAACTAACTAACTAATTAACTAACTAACTAACGAACTAACTAATTAACTAACTAACTAATTAACTAACTAACTAACTAACTAACTAACGAACGAACTAACGAACTAACTAACTAACGAACTAACGAACGAACGAACTAACGAACTAACTAACTAATGAACTAACTAACTAACTAACTAACTAACTAACTAACTAACTAACTAACTAACTAACTAACTAACTAACTAACTAACTAACTAACTAACTAACTAACTAACTAACTAACTAACTAACTAACTAACTAACTAACTAACTAACTAACAAACTAACTAACTAACTAACTAACTAACTAACTAACTAACTAACTAACTAACTAACTAACTAACTAACTAACTAACTAACTAACTAACTAACTAACTAACTAACTAACTAACGAACGAACTAACGAACTAACTAACGAACGAACGAACGAACTAACTAACTAACTAACTAACTAACGAATGAACTAACTAACGAACTAACGAACGAACTAACTAACTAACTAACTAACTAACTAACTAACTAATTAACTAACTAACTAACTAACGAACTAACTAACTAATTAACTAACTAACTAACTAACTAACTAACTAACTAACTAACGAACGAACTAACTAACTAACTAATTAATTAACGAACTAACTAACTAACTAACTAACTAATAACTAACGAACGAACGAACTAACTAACTAACTAACTAACTAACTAACTAACGAACTAACTAATGAACGAACGAACGAACTAACTAACGAACGAACTAACGAACGAACGAACGAACTAACGAACGAACGAACGAACGAACTAACGAACTAACGAACTAACGAACTAACTAACGAACTAACGAACTAACGAACTAACTAACTAACTAACTAACTAACTAACTAACTAACTAACTAACTAACTAACTAACTAACTAACTAACTAACTAACTAACTAACTAACTAACTAACTAACTAACTAACTAACTAACTAACTAACTAACTAACTAACTAACTAACTAACTAACTAACTAACGAACGAACTAACTAACGAACTAACTAACGAACTAACTAACGAACTAACTAACGAACTAACTAACTAACGAACTAACTAACTAACTAACTAACTAACTAACGAACTAACTAACGAACTAACGAACTAACGAACTAACGAACGAACTAACGAACGAACGAACGAACGAACGAACGAACGAACGAACGAACGAACGAACGAACGAACGAACGAACGAACGAACGAACGAACGAACGAACGAACGAACGAACGAACGAACTAACGAACTAACGAACGAACGAACGAACTAACGAACTAACGAACTAACTAACTAACTAACTAACTAACTAACTAACTAACTAACTAACTAACTAACTAACTAACTAACTAACTAACTAACTAACTAACTAACTAACTAACTAACTAACTAACTAACTAACTAACTAACTAACTAACTAACTAACTAACTAACTAACTAACTAACTAACTAACGAACTAACGAACTAACGAACTAACTAACTAACTAACTAATTAACTAACTAACGAACGAACGAAGAACTAACTAACTAACGAACTAACTAACTAACTAATAACTAACTAACGAACTAACGAACGAACGAACTAACTAACTAACTAACTAACTAACTAACTAACTAACGAACTAACGAACGAACGAACGAACGAACGAACTAACGAACTAACTAACTAACTAACTAACTAACGAACGAACGAACTAACTAACTAACTAATAACTAACGAACTAACTAACTAACTAACTAAGAACAAACGAACTAACTAACTAACTAACTAACGAACGAACTAACGAACGAACTAACGAACGAACGAACTAACGAATAACTAACGAACGAACGAACTAACTAACTAACTAACTAACTAACTAACGAACGAACTAACTAACTAACGAACGAACTAACGAACGAACTAACGAACTAACTAACTAATAACTAACGAACTAACTAACTAACTAACGAACTAACTAACGAACTAACTAACTAACTAACTAACTAACTAATAACTAACTAATTAACTAACTAACTAACTAACTAACTAACTAACTAACTAACTAACTAACTAACTAACTAACTAACTAACTAACTAACTAACTAACTAACTAACTAACTAACTAACTAACTAACTAACTAACTAACGAACTAACTAACTAACTAACGAACGAACTAACGAACTAACTAACTAACTAACGAACTAACTAACTAACTAATCTAACTAACTAACTAACTAACTAACTAACTAACTAACTAACTAACGAACTAACTAACTAACTAACTAACTAACTAACTAACTAACTAACTAACTAACTAACTAACTAACTAACTAACTAACTAACTAACTAACTAACTAACTAACTAACTAACTAACTAACTAACTAACTAACTAACTAACTAACTAACTAACTAACTAACTAACTAACTAACTAACTAACTAACTAACTAACTAACTAACTAACGAACTAACGAACTAACTAACTAACTAACTAACGAACTAACTAACTAACGAACGAACTAACTAACTAACTAACGAACGAACTAACTAACTAACTAACTAACTAACTAACTAACTAACTAACTAACGAACTAACGAACGAACTAACTAACTAACGAACTAACGAACTAACTAACTAATTAACTAACTAACGAACTAACGAACTAACTAACGAACTAACTAACTAACTAACTAACTAACTAACTAACGAACGAACTAATTAACGAACTAACGAACTAACTAACGAACTAACTAACTAACTAACTAACTAACTAACTAACTAACGAACTAACTAACTAACTAACTAACTAATTAACTAACTAACTAACTAACTAACTAACTAACTAACTAACTAACTAACTAACTAACTAACTAACTAACTAACTAACTAACTAACTAACTAACTAACTAACTAACTAACTAACTAACTAACTAACTAACTAACTAACTAACTAACTAACTAACTAACTAACTAACTAACTAACTAACTAACTAACTAACTAACTAACTAACTAACTAACTAACTAACTAACTAACTAACTAACTAACTAACTAACTAACTAACGAACTAACTAACTAACTAACTAACTAACTAACTAACTAACTAACTAACTAACTAACTAACTAACTAACTAACTAACTAACTAACTAACTAACTAACTAACTAACTAACTAACTAACTAACTAACTAACTAACTAACTAACTAACTAACTAACTAACTAACTAACTAACTAACTAACTAACTAACTAACTATTTATCTAACTATCTATCCATCCATCTACCTATCTATATGTAAATATGCACTTTTTAAAGAGTTTTGATTTTTTCTTTCTCTCTCTGTCTCTTTTCAAAATGGAAGCACATATTTTAAATTTAAATATTAAACCTTACTATGTTTTATATAGATTTCTGAATGCATGGAGGTTAATCTTCTGGGTTACCTGATGAGATTCCAATTCAGAAATAAAATACTCTACAGTGGCAGTATAGTTGTTAGCATTCTGCATGATCTGAAATTGGAGATTAGCTATTTTTCACTTCTAGGCTCATGTTTGGTTTGGTGAACCAACTTTGTTAAATTGATTTAAGCATCCTTAATATTTTATTTAAATATATGAATGTGTGTTTAATATATATATATATATATATATATATATATATATATATATATATATATATATATTTTTATATATATATATATATATATATATATATATATATATATATATATATGTTATGCTTAGAAAGACAAAATATCTAAAGTGATAATTAAATGAATATACATGTCCCCTATCAAAATCCATTATTTTCAGATAAAAAAATGAATCCATTTTTATTTTGCTGTCTTCATTTTTATATAGACATTATTTCTCCTTTAATTTGTTCAGTGCATATTATTTATTTAGAAGAGGAAAATATCCTTAAGAAGGATTGTATGTACTTAAAGTTTATTTGTTAGATATGTTGATGATTGTTTGTTTGTAGTTGAAAATAACATATTGAAAGAATTGGTAAATAAGTTTAACTGTTTTGACCCTTCTATAAAATATTTGTAGAAGAAGGCATTTAGATTTTGTTAAATTAAAATTTTGGATTTATTGGTGATAAGAAATGTAAAGAATAATTGTTTGGCATGTAATCACTATTTTAACAGTAAAGATTTAAGATATATAATTAAACCTGATAGCTATCAAACTATATCTATTATGGTAGCTTTTTTAAAAAATTATTATCAGAAAAATCACATATTAAATAATTCTAATGAGGTAGATTTGTTTCAAAACATCAATTTTATAAAGATTATTTGAGTGTTGGATATGATAAATTTGTTCAAAGTATTTTATTTAATAGTAATTATGATGAGGTTAATAATTGTAGTAATGAGAAGGATAAAAATGTGATTTTATTTGAATCTACTGAATAAATTAATATTAATTAGATAAACTATTCAATGTTTAAAAAGGGTTAATAAAATTGTTTTATGATTATTAATACAAATATATATTTATTTTTTTTAGATGTTGGACCAAAAATGAAAATGCTTCTATATTTTGGATTATAAGAGGCCCTATAACTGTAACAATTGTGGTATATATGTCTATAATTATTATGTAGATTAAGTTAAATGATTTATATCATATTGCTTAATGAATGTTATGTAATAGCATGTAATTAAACAAATTAAATACTATACCATCACATATAAATCATTAAAACTATAGATGACTATGAACCATAATTAAATATTTTAATAAGACTGCTTAAATGAATCAAAGCTATAATCACAACCATTTACTTATAAAACATTTGTATCTTTAGCAGGATATAATTCTATAAGCTTTAAATAATATATATATATATGTTGATACGAAGATTTTCTTGGGTTGCATATAAAAACATATATTGCTGTGCATCCATATTAAAAAATTTAAATATTGATATACTGACGTTTTGATTTGATCACACAAGTCATCCACTGGGTGATAAAAGGTAGAAACACAGTTGTAGAGGCGCTACAATCACTGATTTGAAAAAAAGGTTAAAGTTCCACCAATAATTAAGAATGTTTTGCTATTGGTGGAACTTTAATGTTTTTTTTTTTCAAATCAGTGATTGTAGCGCCTCTACAACTGTCTTTCTACCTTTTATCACCCAGTGGATGACTTGTGTGATCATGTCGAAAATGTCATATCAATATTTAAATTTTTTAACAAGGGATGAACCTGCAAAATATGTCTTATATATATTAATTTAAATATTGTCATGAATTAATGATTGTGTAAAGAATAAAAAGAATGGGGAGATGTTAGGTAAATATCAATTAATAATGCAGTCTTAGGCTAAACAACTTGCTATAGTAAGCACAATAGCATTTTGTATCTAATAAACTCAAGACAAAAGAGTCATTATTGGGTATTACGAGTAGTTTACTAAATGTTCATGTTTGATTTCTAGGCAAGTACAATCATTGGTCAGGTCGGCAACCCCTAAAGAAAAGAGGATGACAATAACACTTGAAATGTGTTTTTATTACTAAATAGTTGAATTTCACTTCTGAAAAGTTTAATTAAAGTTAATTTTTTTATTTATTTAACATTTAATATCAGATCACGGCCATAGTCTAATATATAATAATTATTAAAATAATATTATTACAAATCTCACATAAACATCCAAGCTAAATATTTCTGAAGATTTTTCTTCTAGCCTTAGGTGATAAAAAAATCTGTTTTTGAATAGTCATTATCAAATCAAAGTCTTTGTAGGTTGTATTCATTATATTAATATGTACTATGAATCATTCTTTGGTTTTGTGGGAATACAATAACTATAAATATTTTGTAAATCTAAAAATACAAAATTACAAAAACTTTTATTGCTTTCAGTCAATTCAATTTAAAAACATTACTTTGAAGCCTGTACATGGCGCTTTTTTATTTAAACTATATGAAAATTGTCCCAAAGTTCTTCGTAATAAAAATTAAAAACTATTCTATTTATATGAGTTTTATTTCATCTTTTTAAGAATTTCTCCTGCCAGTAATAACATTTTTCTTATACTGATGAGTGCTGGTTCAGCACTAAATACATATGTTGGGGATTATGTATCTTTTTCACATGTGTGTGTTCATGTGTATTGTTGTTTGAGATGGATTGGAGGATGAACAGACTAAAAAAGTCTTCGAGTTTAAATCCCTCCACTTACTTATAATGTCTTGTAAATGCTCTAAATGGTAAACAAACTTTAGTGGATGACTATTTTTTTAATTTTACCATTAAATTTCCTGATTAGTTAAATTCCTTGACAAAATGAATTAAGTGACAATTTTACTTACTCATTTTTTTTACTTTGGCAGCCATTGAAAGAAGTGTCAACAACTTTGAATTTAAAAACCATTTGGTAATTTTTTTTATTATAACTAGAAGCTATGTACATATTCAATAAAATTTCTAAGTATATTTTTATTGTATTCGATAATAATAATTTTTTAGTAGAGATGTCTGCCCATCCCTGTACATGTATTAAATGGATTATGTCCTGCACATGAGGGGTCATATTGACTTTAGGTCAGCATGGGTGTGATGAGAATCTCGGTCTCAAGGTGGCCTTTGAGCAATCCATTATCAGATTTTCAATTGGATGGACGGTTGAAGAGTTGGAGTGTGGAATGGATTGAAGCCTGTCCATTAAAGTATAAGGTTTGGTTATCTTAATATATATCTGAGCACTTATTGCATATATGTATAGAGATGATAATCTGGACCAACTGATGATTTCTGGTTTACCATGAACGTATACTGGTGATTATTTACCTTTTCAACACATATGTGTTCAAGTGTATCAGTATTATGAAATAGAGTTGAGAGTGGTGGGTCATGTGAAAAGTCTGTGCTCATATACCCTATATATTATAATAATTAGTGCAATTGATCTTTTTATATATATATATCTAAATTAAATCAATGCTATGAATTAAAATTCAAATCAAGTAGAATACTTATATATTTCTAAATAATTTTCTGGTATTCATATAAAATATTACCATTATATTTAAAATGTCTCTAAATTTTGATAAGAACTCAATAGCTTTTCCATTTTTTAAATTACAAAGATAATTAATTTAATTTTCTATATTTTATTGTTTTAATCTAAATTAGTTCTTCACTTACAAATTATCTTGCATTTTTAAAACATTGTATGTTTACATAAGAGTTTTAGCTAAGTAGAAATCTTCTTCAAAGACCTTTTATATATTTTCTACTTTCATATATTATTATTGCATCGCAGTGTAACAATTAGAAATAGTATATATATATAAACAATGAAGAAAACTGCTAGTAAACAAAAGCTGTTAGATAATAAAAAAAAAAATATTGTCTAAAAGTGCAAAAATTTGTTTTAACTTCATTAAGTCTTATATCTCTGTTTGAATATAAATAAATTTAAAAAATAAATATTTTATTAAAGCAGTCAGTCATCTAAGTCTGTGTATTATTTTATTTTTTTGACTCCAGTTCTACCAACTAGTTTAAGGATGAGTAATTAATAGACTACATACGATAATGCTTAATAAATCTCTATCCCTGACAGTTCTAACCATATCTTGATTATTTTGATATTCGGACTGGTAGCTTGATAATTAAAGAAGGAATAAAAAATAGCTGACTTGAATTAGATTTAAAAACTCCTAATGCAGATACATAAGATAAAAATACATAAGATAAAAATTAGTTTGGAATATAAATAAGATATCAATGGATAGGAATTTATTAAGCTATTGTATCTCATATTCTACAATAATTTAAGCTTATATATATATATATGATACAATTGGAGTAGGAGAATAGAATTTGCTATTGAAAAGTAGTGTGTAAACTGAGGTCATGTGATCTTTTATATATCGTTTGAAAATTATCAAAATAATCTTTCGATCTTGTTAAAGTCTTATTATTGCTACATAAAATCCATGTTCCTTTTGCTTAATACGTTTTTTAATACTTAATTTCACATATTATAACTGGCACATAAAAATATCCCTAATTGACCATGACCTATACATTGATGATCTTCTTTATAGTTTTAATTCTCCAATCATTCATAGGTCTTTTTTTATCAGTTGTCTAATCATTCTTATATTTTTTACCATTCATTTAACTTTTAAAACAGTGACAAACTCTCCATGTAGTAGTATTATTGTGATCATGTGATGTATAGTCATTTAACTTTGGTTATTTCTGATGCTAAATATTTAGTTTATAATTCCAACAAACAGAAAATATTACTGCTTTTTTAAAATAGAATTTTATGAATAGCAAACTATATACAAGTATTATATTAGAAAATAAAGTTAATTTACGAAAAATTTGTTATACAATATATAAAAACATAAGCAATACAACTGGTATTTCCGGCAAAGGAGAATGCTTCAAACTAAACCATCCATCATCTGCCTTGAGACACCAATTGTAGTGCTTACATTTTTATATGTTGTGTAATGGGTATGTTTTGTAAATTAACTTTCTTTTTTTGTGTATGTATGTATATATATATATATATATATATATATATATATATTAATACTTGTATATAATTTGTTCTTAATACAGGAACAAATATTAATTACTATACTCTACTTCTGTTATTTATTATAAGCGCAAGTAATCATCAAATACTAGATAGTAATTGTATTTTCCAAATACATTAAAGTGATAGTAATAGCACATCAAACAAGTTAGGATATGCACAGCATTTTGAGAGGTATTAGTCTCCTCTCTTCTGTTGCTGGCCTGACCAGGGACAATACTAGCATGGGATTTGAACCCGAGTCCTTAGATTCTTGAGTATTGAATTTTAAGGTAACACTCTAATCTCATCATTACCTTAAAATTCAATACTCAAGAATCTAAGGACACACATATGAATCCCATGCTAGTGCTGTCACTGGTCAGGTCAGCAAGACCTGAAGAAGAGGGGAAAATAATACCTCTCGAAACATTGTGCATATATTAATCTGTTTGATGTGCTATTACTAAAAGTTGAATGTATTTGGAATATTTAAATAAAGTTAAATTTTTCTAAAGACATTCAATACACATATCAGATGATGGAAATAGTCCAATATAAAAATACAACTAGAACACCATCATCACAAACCTTCAGGAAACACTAGAAAAATAATGTTTATTAAATTCATCTCATGTGATATCTTATCATATCGCCATACTTATTTTTAAGTTATGACTCTTCATTAATAAAGGGCTTGGATCTGAATTTAATATGTGGACTTAATGTATCTTCCAGCTTGCATCCTAGATGGCATAAAATAAACTTTGCATTTATAATGCATTGTGTAAGCTGGTGAACATTATTATCGATAAAAAATAATACAGGTGATATTCTCTACTTGGCAGAATAATAAAATGAATATGTAGCTCCTTCATTTTAAGACATTAGTACTGTTGAGTCAAGATAGCCATTCAATCAATTGACCAAATTACTTTTGTTCTTATAAAGTAGCGTTGCTTTCATTTTAATCTCATTTAAGTTAATTTTTTTTAAAAAAAATAAACAAAAATAATGAATTTATTGACCTCAAACTAGTATTGCACTGAAAAAAAAAAAGATTCTTAATATTAACACCAATTTGAAGATTAACTAGTCCTTTGAAAGGTTAAGAAAAACAATGGAGTCAATTTCTAAATGCAATTGAAGCTGACTGTAAAATTGTTAAAAAATTAATTGGTTTAAAACGTGATGCAAATTTATTTTTATTGCCACCAAATAACTGCAGATTAACTTTAAAAAATTGAAAGTAGATAATAAGTGTGTGTACATTTTTCAGATTCTGCACCAGTCTGATGTGATTAAACAACGGGTTCTACAAAAAACGGACATTTCGATTATTTTACCTTTGCAAAATAAGGACAAAATTTAATCATTTATTTTTTAAAATAATCCCTTCTTTGTAATTTTTTTTAAAAAAGACTCTTCTATTTACGCAGCTATAGTCCTGTTAAAATATAGTAATTATAGTGTGGCTATGATAGTCTAGTAAGATCACTCCCAATTGCAATTTAATTACATTTTCCTGCTAACTTCCTGCTGAATTCTATCCCTCTCTATAACTACTAAAATGATTTCTTTACTTTCGCTATGAATATTTGCCTAATTGTTTTTTGATAAATAAATCCACATAGCGTTAAATGATTAAGACATTTTAAAACTTTTATTATAGTTCCATTTTACAGAGTCTCATCTTAATTTTATTTGTCTGAAGGTTTGTAATGATGCTATATTATAAAATGTGATATGTTGGCCTATTTCCATCATTTATGAGTGAATGTTGAATGTACAGAAAATTTTAAACTTTATTTAAACTTTCCAAATACAAACAACTTGTTAGTAATGCGTCACTTTAAAATTCAATAATCACGAATCTAAGAACCCAGGTTCGAATCCCATGCTAGTATTATCATTGGTCAGGCCAACAGCACCTGAAGAAGAGGGGATAGATAACTCTCAAAGCGTTGGGCATATACTAACCTGTTTATATTACTAACAATTAGTGCATATACTAACTTGTTTGCTGTGATATTACTAACAGTTGAATGTATTTGGAATATTTAAATAAAATTGAATTTTTCTAAAGACATTCAACATACATATTAGATGATGAAAATAATCCAATATAAAAATACAAATATTTATGTGTAATTATTAACCTGTATTGTCTATTTGTGTGTTATTACTTGGTGTAATTACTAACCTGTATTGTCTATTTGTGTGTTATTACTAACAAGTTGTTTGTATTTGGAAGGTTTAAATAAAGTTTAAAATTTTCTGTACTCATAAATGATGGAAATAGTCCAACATATCGCATCTCATCTAAATTCTTTGTTTTTTATTACATAAAATAAGCCTCTGTTTCAAGAAATTCTCAATCGTTCAATTAAATGCGCATAATTTATTTGAACGATTTGACTATTTTCCTACCCCTCAAATAACTTCTTCAGTTTCTGATTCTAGATAGATACTTTAAATACTCTTCTCTAACTTTTAATAAAAATGAATCTTTAACTTGAAGCACTTTCACAGGTAATAATATCCTCTTCCTGCCTGGACTTTCCCAAAAGTTTTTGATTTTCTAATCTTCCCTCACATATGCAATAAAAATTTGTATTATAACCTTTTGCACATCTATTATTAAATTTATTACTTTCTTTTATTAAAAAAATCATTCAATATAAAATCAATCTGGAATAAAAAAGAAAGGGGATAATATAAAAACTAAGACGTTGCAAAAAGTTACAAATATAGTGAACTTATTCCTATTTTTTTTATTTGTGAAATAAAAATTAATGAAAATGTCAATGAATTTATATTAAAAATACAATAATTTATTGCTGTAACTTCCATTGATACTCTACACAATAAAAATTAAGTCGGTTCAAGATATAGTTCAAGATATAATCGATTGCGCAGTTTTTTGATGCACAGTTAGGTTATTCTTTTATTTAAAGTTGTAATTATAAATTTATTTAAATGCACATTGATTACTTAAGTAATATTTACTAAGGCTGTAACCTCGAGAATGTGCGAGGGGGAACCCTTCTTTACTTCAACCTACTTTTTATATAAATAGGTAAAGCTGAAGCGTTAGATCGGTTAGATCTGAGAGCATGAAGCTATTCAATACTTCACCGATTAAGTCCCCTCTTTTCTTCTAAAACGTAAGCTTGTGGTTAAGACCTGAGGTCCCTACTATCGCATTTTTACGCGCACATTCTTGAGGTTACAGCCTTAGTAAATATTATTTATTCTTTTATCTAAAAGACGAAGTATTATGAAATAAATAATTTTAAAGAATCTAAAGACATATGATCAATTATATAATTTAATAATAAATTCAAGAATTGTTTCTTAGAATCGAAATATCTAGATCTTCTAATTAAAATAAATATTTATGTTCTTAGTAATAAAAAGAATTTGCGATTTACGTTCATGCAGTGGAGAAGAAAAGATCTAAGACAATTTTATTTAAAATCGACTTTTCTTGCATTTATGACATTGCCTAATTAGCTCTTTGACTTATATCAAAAAACTACCTTTGATTATCTGAATATATATTAGAAATCTTTTTCCAATTAATTAAGATTACAACTTTAATAATTTTCGTTCTTTGTTTTCTTAAATATTATTTCTATGTTAATTTATCCTAAAACTATAATCTTTATTTTGTAATAAATTAAATAAAAATTGGAGATCCGCTTCCTGCTCTAACGGGCGCTCTTAGTATCAGCATCACCGTCCTAGTTAAACAAGTTTTTTCTTTTTATTTTAAAATAAATTCCTGATTATTTATATATCTTATAGCAAAAAAAAAAAAGAGAAAAAGGTATAATTCTCTCTTTTTTTTTTCAGTTATATAATAATCTCTTTTTTCCCTATTTACATAACGGTACAAATTACAGTTATTAACTTTTTCATATATCATAATGGAAACCTATCATTATAAAGCACTGAAAACTTTGAAATTATTCATCAATCTCCTATAATGCATTACTTCTTAAATATTATAAATCTCCACGCATTCTCTTGCCAGTAAGAATTAAAAAAACTTAAGTGAATCACTTAAGTTTAGAGCGTACATTCTATATACACCAACTCTTACAGACCATGCTTAAATCAGGGCTTGAATATATTGTGTGCCTGATGTTATAATCAAATATTCAATTGTACAAATATATTTAACCCATCTCAGGAGAAAGATAGTGTAATGGGAATTTAAATAAATTTGTACAATTGAATATTTGATTATAACATCAGGCACAAAATAGACTCAAGCCCTGATTTAAGCATGGTCTGTAAGAGTTAGTATATATAGAATGTAAGCTCTAAACTTAAGTGATTCACTTAAGTTTTTTAAATTCTTACAGAGGGAGAGTATGCGGAGATTTATAATATTTAAGAAATAATCAGAGATTGACTTCCGTTTGAATATATCATAATGGCTAAGTTTTTAAATTTGATATCGGATAAAATAACCAATAGATAAAGCATTTTTCATGTGATTTTTAATCTTTTGTTCGATCACCATCATCTCTAAAAACAGCTATTCAGTTGGCCAAAACTTGTCAGATCATGGAAGGGGAATTTAATTATAATTATTTACTGTTTTCAATACCTTTATGTTGCTAATTTTTTATATTAGATATTAAAATTTTTTATTAAAAAATCTTTTTTTTTTAATTTTTTAATTTTCCTATCTCTTAATTTTATTTTTAAAAAAAAATAAAAAAAAAAATAAAAAAAAAAAAAAAAAAAAAACAAAAAAAAAAAAAAAAAAAAAAAAAAAAAAAAAAAAAACCCAAAAAAAAACCACAAAACACCAACACAACCCCAGGTAAAAATGTATGAAATAACATATTCTAGCAGCGACAAACTTCTACCTATTTCTATTATTTTTTTGGTCATAACACTTATTTCCAAACATCTAAAACAGTAATAATAATAAACATTAATAAAAAAACTACATCGCATACTCACAAATGAATCTGAAGGCTGCATTTATATTAGTACATCTAGATACTTTAGTTGTGAAAGACATTTAAAAAAGTTTACGTTAGCACAGTCATACAAATCCCTAAAAATGTAATTTGATGAAAAATTTAAGATCTTATAATTCAGTTTGGTGCAGGGCCTTGCAACTTAATAGTGTTTTGGACTCATAAAAATATAAAAAGAATAACTGTGTAGATATATATAAGCTTTGTTCCCAAATACTGATATTTAGACGACTTGTAAATTAATCTAATGAACAAATAATATCATTTATCATCTTCGGTGGAAGATTGTTATTACAAGAATATGTTGATAATCTAAGTATTTTACTATAAATATAAAAGTTTAGCTTCATAGATGTTTGAAAATAATGAATAAAAAATACTTTTTGAGAAAATTATAAAAAGGGAATTGGATAGAATTTGCAAATAAAAAAATAAAAGTTTTTATGAAAGGCTTGTAAAGAGCTAAAAGATAAAAGAAAATACTTAACTCAGATAGGAAGTCTTAATTTATGAATTCTGTATTTTATCAGATATATTAAAAACATTGTTTTCAATCATTATGATTCCACTGCAGATGAAAAATCTCTCTAAATTTCAATTTTTGGATTTCATTTCCTTATCTTTCCAGTAAACATTCTTATCTCATATATCCATCTCACACATAGCCTGTTTCTAAGTCTTTCGATGTATATAAAATTTTAGCAATTTATCGGGTACAAATTTTGTGTAATAAATTTAATTATTAATAGTTTTGCTGTATAAAAAATATTGCAGAATAAGCTTATAAAAACAAGCTTTGAGTTATTAAACATAACTTTTTTAAACAATAACATGTGTTATTAACAAATGTAAATATATAAATTTATTAAGCGCTAGCAGATATCTAGTAGTAACGTATAAGGCTAAAACAGAAGTGCCTTAAAAATGCTTATGTGACAGCCAATCAGATGTAATAATGATTGCACGTGGAACTTTCAATTCTTTTTTTTGTGTTTTGGCTTGTGTTCTTGAATTGAGAGTTCCACGTGCAGTCATTATTACATCTGATTGGCTGTCATATAAGCATTTTTAAGGTGCTTCTGTCAAAGGTTTTAGCTTTGTAGGTTATTTTTATAAAGGTTGTATGAACTAATTTTACAATAATTTTTGTGCTGCGTGGTTTAGTTAATGACTATGAATTGAAATGTAATAGAGAAATTATTTTCAATTTTGAATCCAAAAAAGATTTTATATAAAAAGCAAAATAAGAAAAAAAAAGGAGAAGAATAGAAAAAGCTATTTTTCAAATAATAAAATCTCACAAAAATCTAAAAATGAATATGTCTGTAGTAATTGAAGACATTTATTACTTAATAACAGAGTTCAAAATTAATACAATCATCTGTCACAATAATATATATTAAATCAAAACAGTACAGTTAATTTTATAATTTTCAGTGTACCAATATATATCTAAATATATAATAGTCATAGCTAGATTGTGGCATGACTACAATTGTTTATAGTTAAAATTCAAAACGCCACTAAAATAGTAACTACAAAGCAGGATAGCTATTGTTATTATTTACTTATATATTGGTATATTGAAAATTATAGGGTTAATTCTAATATTTTGTTTTAATGTATATTAAGTGAAATATTTTTATGGTTTAATTATAATGTAAGCAAAGAAATGAATAGACATATTCCACAAAATAAAATAAAAATTGCTTAGCAGTTATTTTATTTCAAAATAAACTCAAAACAAAAAATCTATTGTTGTCTACTAGAGCAAGTAGTTTAGCTTTGAGTTATCCATAGTGATTGATAGTTACCCAGAAGTAGCAGTGCTAATAATATTTCACTAGTTATTGATTAGAATATCTCCATTCATCCCTTTGTTTACATATATCTACATAAGTAAACTTTGAGCTAAATAATTGAATAAAGTATGCTTATATGTGTTTACCAATGCTTTCTTATAAATCTGTAACTTGGTCATTTCTTAAAAATTCAATACAAACACTTAGACTATATATCAAAATATGAACAAAGATACATTGAGAGTAACAAGTATAAACAGCTAAATATGTGTGTAAAAATAATAACATTATTGAAGAATTAAGATTTGCATGGTATTGACCTAAATATAAAGACAGAACAGATAATGAAAGCAGAAAAGTCCATTTAGAACTGAATCCCAAGAAACTATAAAAGATTTATAAGAAGAATGAGTAAGACGAGATGGTTTGCTGGAGTAATGTGGATTGTAAAAAAAGAATAAACAGATTAATCTTAGAGACTTAGTCCTGAATTAAATTGGCAATAGTTAAAAGTATGCATTATAATGGCATAGCAATTATAGGCATATACCAATTCCAAACCAGAGATAAATGGGACATCATATGTCAACTATATCTTTTATTTTTATAGACAATATTGTATTTCTCATCTCATAGACTATATATTTTAACCTGGAATTTTTACTTTCTCACTAATAGTAGTTAGATATTTATTTTTTCGCTATTCTAAATGAACATCTGGCTTGATTGTAGACTTACTATCTAAAAAAAGTATATTCTTGATAGATTGAAAAATTTCTCAGTAACTGTTTCCCAGCCCGTTTTCGTAAAGCTTGGAATATTTTCAGGTTTCAAAAAATTTTGGATTTTTCTTTTAGATAGATGACCCTAATTAAATCAAATAGCTATCTAAAATTAACAGATAAATGAACCTTTAGATATTCTTACTTATTGAATAAACAAGAATAGAAATCTATTAAAACGTTTCCTGCTCATTGCTTGTTGAGTGCAAACAGTAATGCCATCTCATTCATTATTTTCTTTTGGGGAAAGGAAGTACTAAATAGACCTTATTAGTATATTGGATTATTTAATGATTATTCTGACTTTTGAAAGCTATATATTCACATTATGCTATTACAATTCAATTGAAAAGTGCGCTACTTGAACACGTGACACATCTTGAATAAATATGATAAAGATTATTTATTACTAATTATTTAATTAGGTTATAAATTATTTAATTTTTTAGACCAGATATGTAAATTTTAAATTTCAAAACTGCATAATTCAAATAATATTGTCTTTATATAGGGTATATGAGCACAGACTTTCACACGACCCACTACTCTCCACACTATCTCATAACACTGATACACTTGAACACATATATGTTGAAAAGTTATATAATCACCAATATAGGTATTTCATGCTAAACCAGCAATCATCAGTTGGTCCAGATTACTATCTATACACATATATGCTACAAGTGCTCATATATATATATATATATTAAGATAGCCAGTCCTCATACTTTAATGGACAGGCTTCAATCTACTCCACACTCCAACTCTTCAACTGTCCAGTATAAGGAATGGCTATCTTAATATATATCTGAGCACTTGTAGCATATATATGTAGAGATGGTAATCTGGACCAACTGATGATTGCTGATCTAGCATAAAATACGTATATTGGTGATTATTTTTCTTTTCAACATATATGTGCTCAAGTGTATCAGTGCTATGAGGTAATGTGGAGAGTGGTGGGTCGTGTGAAAGTCTGTGCTCATATACTCTATATATTACATATATAAACACAGGTATATAATAAGCCTGAGGGTTTCAGTTATAATATTGTCTTTGTAAATTGCAGTAATTTGCTATGGGTAGATATTAAACTTTCATGAGAGGTCACGTGCGGACCGAGATCTGGAATAACTGATGTTGGTTGGTTCAATTAGAAATATATTCTGACAATCATTTTCTCTTTCATATGCGTTTATTCATATATTTTAAAAGTTATAAATTTATTACATATATTTATACTAAATAATAGGAATAATAATAACAAAAAACCAAAAACTTTATTAAAAAGTTTATGCATTTTATATATTCTCTTTTAGATCAACTTTATATTTTTTGTTAACATTGTAAGAGTTTTATCTGCAAAGTTAAAAACTAGTAATGCCGCCCAAGCACGGAAATTCAGGTACAGGTAATTAATATTTGTGATAATAATACTCTTATGCAAATTTTGCATTTTGTTTCACTCAATAAGAGTATTATTGCATGAATATTTATTTTATTTTGGCTGTTAGATTTAAATTCTCTTTTGAGTTTGCTTGCATGGTTGATTCGCTTCTTAAATATGTTTGTTTTTATAAATTGTTAATCTGATAGTAATATTAAAATTCTAGCTTTTTTTTTGTATTATGATAGCATTTTTATTTTTTCAGAAAAATATTAAAATTTTGATAAAATTATTAAATTCTCTCTGCAAATCTAGAAAAGAAAAAGACAAATATCTAACTCTTACGCTTTAAATACTAACATTTGTCCTTTTAAAGTAATTTTTGAATTAATTAGATTGATATTCTCAAAGCATGACTTACCTCTCTCTTTTATCACAAAATTTTATTTTATTATAAAAAAAATTATCTCCATCTGTTGATAGCGATTTACCCACAGGGAACAAGACTACGATAACCTCCTGGCTCCCGTCATTTACGTAATTAAATTAATCCTTATTTTAAATTGTATTCTGGAATTTGAAATTATTAATGACAAATAAGTTATTGAAAGAATTTTTTCTTTTTTCCCTCTAATAATTTACTTTCAAATTCCATCGCTCACTCATCTTCTAAGCATTATCATCTAATAATATCATTGAAAATCCAATATTTCGTTCAAATTTTATCATTCCGTTCCCCTTTGTTTATACTAATCTGCAAATTTTTAAAAGTCTAATTCATTTTAAATTGTAATGTGTTCTAATTCTTTTACTATAGCTTTTTTCTCTATTCTTCCTATTCCTTTTTGTATTTGGTTATTTTATTAAATAAATAAAAAAATATATATTTTTAATTTTCATTTATACGTATAATAATGCCAAAACTTTAGGGTGTGTGTGCGTATGTGTAAATTTGTATCCAACAATAAATAGAATATTAAATACTCATAAATACAGTGTTAAAATTAAATGTAATGCTATTTTTATTACTTTTTTTTTTCATATGACATAGCATCGGCCGGGAGACGAACCCACAACCGTCTGCAACCTACTACTTGCTTGCAAGGCGGCTGCGATGACCTCTCTAATAATGCTTGACTTATTAGAAGCGTAATATGACAAATAAAACGTAAAAATAATGAATGTAGAATCTGTAATGTCAGGAATTCAATTGATCAATTTTTAATAATAATAACAACTTTTAGTAATATTAATAATTAAGACAACAACAATAATTACCGCTTTAGTAGTAGTTTTTCAAGATCAATTACATTAGCTCACAGACTTTGACTGTAGCAAACATGAAGCTAAAATAGTTTCAGTTAAGTTTTAACGTTATTGTTAAGTGCTCGATGATTGATTGTCCTACTTCTTATTTTACTACCGTGTATGGTTTTCCGTTATATATTCTCTAAGCTTAAAAATAATGCCATTGGGGTTTGACTATTACATAGATACGATTTTTTATTGTGACAGTTAGCCAGACAAAGTTAATCTGCTAGTCGCAGTATCTTATTCTAAAAAGACTACACTTTTTTTGCCTTCTGAATATAAAATGGGAAAACAAAATCACATTTCACCTTTAAAACATTTTTTCAGAGTCCTTAAAAAGCTTTCGTAATTCCTTTTAGTAGCTTCTCACAAGTGCTTTTCAAACTTTGTTGAAAGTTTATAGATCGATAATATATATATATATGCTATTGTGGGAAAGAAAGAAAACTATCTTCTGTTTATTCCAATCAAAAATTTTCAGCTCTGCATTGATAAATATATATTGATTAAATATATTTCTTTAAAACAGGCAAAACTTTCCATACAGTAGTGCCACTCAGTGCAAGCTAGAGTAATCATTGGTGATCATGTGACAAATTTCTTTACCTATTATATATATATCATGTTCAACCATTATTGATTCATTGTAGAATGAAGGTATCTCCAAGTATAATCCACTTTTCTTAACCCCTAGTTTCTCTCCTCCATATTACTGCGTCAAACTTCTTTATTTCATCTGTTCATCTCACATGTGATTTGTTTCATGATCTTTATAATCTCTGGGAATTCAATAATGACTTCAACTAACCATCTGTTATTGTTTCTTCTATAAATGTGTTAAACCTACTTTATTTCAGTCAATGTTGATCATATCTGTTTGTTCTCTCATTCATATATTTTTTATCTCTTTCTATATGTTGTACCTACTGAAGTTTGACATGAGTTCCAGTATGTTAAGATGTCAGTCATAAAATTTTCTTTCTTGTGTGATTTTATTGGTGAATAAATCTAACCTATGAAACATTGAATTGTGTTACTATGACAACGGTAATATTGATATGAAAACAAACTATTTATTATTAATTGTACTATATAAGATTGTGAATTGACTTTATTCAGTTTAAAATGGAGATGTGAATAATAAAGCATATAGTTTGGATAAAATTATTATTCTTTATTATATATTTTCATTACTGCATTCACTGTAGTAGATTACAAATAATACACTTAAATGTTTAAGGTCTCTAGTATATTTTGTGTTTTATTTTATAATATTATATTTGAATAGTATGTTCAAAAGGTTTATTTCCATTGTAGTATGAAAACAATGCTGTCTTAATTATTTAATTTATGTTTGAGTGAAAGGATCTTATTTTTATCTTAAAAACATAAATGTTTATTATACATAACAATTGTGATTTTTTTTAATTTGCTATTATTTTATGTTATAATTTTTTTATTTATGGAATCCTGGATAGAATTGATTAAATAGTGAATGAAGGGTATTACTATAGTTATTATGATGTCAATAAAAAATTTATAAATAGAACCAAGCAGATTAAACACACTCTCTCTACTTTGGCTTCAATAGAAATGAATTTAAGTTCATTATGTTTTTTTATTTATTTTTAAAAGTATATGGTGCTGAAATAGATAAAATGATAGGGTAAAAAGCAACAATGTTTAGTCAGAACTGTACAGTGTGTCAAATATTTTCGAGAAGCAACAATTTATTATAAAAATGAAAAATAATTGGAAATTAATCCTTATCATCTCGTTTAAAAAATGGATATTACCTGCTTTTCAATGATGAGATTTAAATGTTAACAACAGAAAAATGTAAACAAATTTACCTACTAATATAATTTTATATGGTTGATGTATTATTTATACATGGGATAAAAATTGGTTTAATTACCACAACATTGTAATGGATGAAACTAGCGTTTGTTCATTTATAATGTTTAATGAATTGATTACTTGCTAAATGAAAGGATATCTACATTGCATTGTCATAAATTAGTGTATGCATATTTATAGCCTTATATTGATCAAATATCTGCTGAATAAAAAGATAATTTTGATATTTGAAAAATAATGGAATTAAAATAAACTTTGATCCTATAGCTTTTCATAATATTTCGACTTTCTCTGGAATAAGAAGATAACAGATCACAATAAATGAAATAAAATAAACACTAGAACTATGGTACCATTTTTGAAATGCCATATTTAAAGACTATTACTCGGGTCATTTGCTAAAATTTATCATTATTAGTGCTATATATTTTTTCTCATCTAAAATATATAGTATTTATTGATAAAAATATTGATATTAATTTTAAGTTAAGTACTGATTTATTTACATACCTAAATGTGAGAGAATTGTGTATTCCCAAGTTTGAATTTATATTTTGCAGCATATTATTTTAATTAAAAAAATATACAAGTTTAATTCTATGACTAAATTCAGCCATTATGGTTCCATTTGTATTAATAATCTGACCAAATTATTTGTAGTTGTTAACTTCTTTTAACTCATGATTATTATTTTTTATATTGTTATTCTGGGAAAATCCATTGAACAGCAGTTTAGACTTTTTTAAACATTTATTTTTAAACCTACATTTTTACTTTCATTTGATAGCTCTTATAATATTTTCTGAAGCTCTGAAGTGTTGTTTGCCAAAAACAAACGTACCATTTGTAAAATCTGATAAATAATCTTCATTTGTTTTTACATAGTTTCCCATTTTAATTCACAAAATACTTCTTGTAAAAAAACATTAAACATCACATGATCATTATTATTCCTGCTTACACAAGCTGTTTACAAAGATGCAAAACTTTTCATACAGTAACACCACTCAGTACAAGCCAAAGTAATCAGTGGATGCAGGAAGGTTTGTGCATAAAATCCATATCTAGTGCCTACTCATCCAATATCCCCAGACTAGTTTCTAACTTATGGTTGTCATTGTGAGGAACATTGGATCAGAGAGAACTGCACCTAGATCTTACGATATAATTCAACACGGCAGTAAACCCTCCAGCAGTCACCTTTTACTTTATTAGCTAAATATAAAGCTTTAATTCAAGTTCATTAGCTTGTACAGTCATATAGATATGACTCAGTTTAACATCCATAGTGTCTTTGGTTGTTTAATGACAACAGTCACCATAATCCTATATTCAGGATCAGTATTAAATCCCTGAACAGCACATGATCACCATTCTCTATGATTGCACAAGCTGTTTACACAGAGGAAATACTCTCCATACAATAGTGCCATTCAGTGCAAGCCAGAGTAATCAATGGATTTCTGAAGGTTTGTGCATAAAATCAAAATTTAGATCTCTATGAATTTCTTGCATTGTATACTTCTTCACTTCAAACAGCTAGGGTAACTTTTGAGTATTATACTTTTTTCAGGTTATTATGATAGGTAAGACTTTAGATCATCATCATTTTCACATCATCATCATATTCAGATTATTAGTTATGTTTAACTCTGAGGCATAGTCTAATATTTTTTTTGTTATGGAGGAATTTTATTTTGGCTCATGGAGAGTATATTATGAATATAGTTAACATATTGCTATTGAAAGTCATTTTGTTAAGTTTTTCCATCATAGCTAGCACAAAATTAATAGTTTAAAGCTAGTATGTTATTTTTCACTGTGAAAAAATTATTTCACTTTGGAAGCATTGATAATACACCATGGATCTAATTAATGCATGATGTTCAAAGTTATTTTGATAAAGAGGTTTTTCATCATTGCTAGAATAAAGATAGTACCAAAATGTTCCTTTCATTTATATAAATTTTTATATAAGTATTTATTATCAAAGTGTGGTGATTTGTCATAGTTATACAAGGTTAGCTTTCTCTCTAATTTTGACTTTGAACCACACTTCATGAATTCTCTAGCAATGTAATAGAATAAATCTATCTACGAATCCATGAAAAATTAATCTGAATAAATGTCCTTCTGGATGAAGCTCTGAAAGATGGCTATTTTTCACAGTGGCAGAATCTCTATTGTGAGAGGAATGAAGGTGACTCTATCTTTCCACATAAACAATTTGAATAAATAAGAAAATAAATGTTAACTCATTTTTAATTATTATATAAAGTTTCGATGATACCTGAAAAAATGTTTTTTATACATTTGTTTATGGAAAGTTATTTTTTTACAGCTTGTTTTTCTGTTTAGTTAGAGCTAATCTCTTAATTACAAAATCTTAATTAAATATAATTAATTATATATTTTTTCACTAGTATGAGTTTTTCTTTCTTTAATTAAACACAAAATAAATTTTTCTATTTCTTTTTTTGGACAAAATACTAGCCAAACTTTTTATATTTATTTAAAAAATTCTTAAATTTTATAACTTTTTATTTCATTTACCCAAATATGAATTTATCTTATCTCAGTATATTCAAAATTAAGTAGAATTCACATATAACATACCTATAAGTTAAGAAATTAATATGGCAAACATATACAAAATCTCGAAGGATTTTAAATTACAGTTATTAAATACTTCAACTCTGCACATATAAATTACATATTTATTAATTCTTAGAATTTTTGTCTTTACATACATTTTATTTCATTTAATAGTTATTAAATGGTATAACAATAAGTAATCATCAACAGTCAATTGATGTTTGGTTGAGTGTAAATTCTCAAGTACTTATTTGGTTATATTTTTTTAACAATTTAGTATAGAGTTTTTAACTGCTCTAAACTTTACTGATTTTGCAGTTTAAGGAAGTCCATTACAGTCTCACATAACCACTATATATATATATATATATATATATATATATATATATATATATATATATATATATATATATATCTCTCAATATATATATATATATATATATATTGAGACTGTAATGACTCATGGCATACAACAGCATCAAAATGTGTGTGCATTTATATTTGTAAGGATTTATGTTTTTGGGTAGACATGCTTATAATTCTCTGGATAATGCAAAGGAATCACCTTTAAAGTCCATTCACCCATTTTATTTTTTTAAAGAAAATTGAGTTCATAGTTGGCCTGTGCATTCATGGTACTCTATGGCCAGAGCATTGATGGTAATGCATCTTGTAACTCATAACTCTTACCATAATTACATATAGTTTTGTTCAGGGATAATAGTAATGTTCTCATGCTGTTATTTCTTTTACACATGCTCATTTTCTTTATTTATTTATTTCATCTGTTATGATTGTTTATGTTAAATGGGGATGATGATGTTTTCTCATTTTTCTATGCTTATCCCCTATTTTCCTCATCATTACAATATATTATACCAGACAACATGCACATATTATCCTTCAACAGAAGGTACTACTAGGCATCTAGCCTAGAATATTTATTTTTGATTGACATGGATACTCATTAGAAGTGCCTATACCACTGTTTTTCTACATATAAATTAATTATTGCTGCTAGATCATGGAGAGTAGAAATTCTTGATAAAATAAACAATTGGTAGGGCCAACAACAGTAAACAAATACCAGACAAATCTAACAATTAACAATTTTTGTTAATAATAGTGAAACAAAAAAATAACTCACATTAATGGGTAGATTTGAACTACAGTTAGCTCAATCATATTAAAATTTAGTGTAAATCCTTTTAAAGAAGTAATTAAGTATCTAGCAATTGTTTGTTTTGTTTCTCCCCTTTAAATTAATTTTATTCATTAAATAATTGAGTGTCACTATAATAGAACTCTCCATATGTTTGACAATTACCAATGGGTGCATATAGTTCTGCAAAACATTGAAGATAATTATGCATTGGCATACTTGATTGATAGATAATCTCACACATGCTGACATAGCTCATATGTAGTGTAAGATCCACCATGAAAGGAAACAAGTACTGAACATTAATAAATAGGCTCTATGTAACCCATATTAAATAATGACAAAATATATAACAAGGTATGCAAATATTTACTACTTTTGATCCAATGCAGAAATTATATGGATTGCAAATTGTAAGTGGTAAATATCACAAGTTAAAAATGATAAAAAAATATATAAACAAGAAATGGTAGAAATTTAATTGAACCAAATGCTAAATAGAAATAATTAAAAGGTGAGATAGTTCAATAAATCTCCCAATTGGTATCTATAAAAGAATCATTTATATGCACACACATAAGACAATAATCTCTGTGTCTTTCAGGCACATATGATATAAACATACAAAAAACCTGCCATTACTTTAATTGTTTAATGTTATATATTTATAAATTATTATAGATACATCTGTGTATGTCAAGTAAAAAAAAATGAATCTGTCAAGTTCTGAGACATTATTAATTAAAACCTATACAATAAAAATTTTAATCTAGATTTCTTTTTCTTTAAATTTAAAACTGACTTACTACAAAGTGCCAAAGAGAATCTAGATGGTTTAAAACAATTATAAAATTGGAAGAGGGGGAAAATCCATTCAAAGATTTTTTTTACTAATTCTGTTAATTTTTAAGAATAAAAAGAAACTAATTCTCAAAAACTATTAGCATTTTATTAACTGACTGATCAATTGTCAAAGAAATTAAAGACATTAGATGATTGAAACCAGAATATTTATAATCTACAAAAAGCTAAGATCAATAAAATTAATAAAATTGAAATACAAAAGCATGTTATATGTTAAGAAATATATGTGTATAAAATGTGTTAAATGAAACAAAGTTTACATACACCCTGACATCACTGGTGTAAAGCCAATAAACACTTCATGATCACCATTTCTTACGTTTGCTTATAATTGTTATTAAAACAGGCCAAACTCTCCATACATTGATTACTCTGGCTTGTACTAAGTGGCACTACTGTATGGAGAGTTTTGCTTATTTTAATCACTGGTTTACCAATATATGTATAAATAGTTCATAGAAATACTTTACCATTAGTCCATAGTGATAGGAGTTAAGAGTTCTTTCTATATAGATTATATTAAAGAAGTGCATACTCTTGGCAGATTGGTATACTTTCACAGAATCTTTTTTTTGTTTCTTGGTTGTTGAGAATTGCTTTGCTATGATGAGGTCTATGATGTTGGCAGTTGGTTGATCTTTGAGATCAGGTGGCAGGTAAATTTAGCACATGCTGGCTAGAGAAAAGTTTTTACTGGAAAGTAGTTTTTTAGGTGCCTTAGCTGCACATGGCTTCAGATACAACAACTGGGGTGAGTTTTAAGTTAAGTTTATATATGGGCACTGATAATAAGACAGGATCAAAATCTAAAAATAAGTCAGCAGATTAGAATGGAATTAAATAGAATAATTTACTAATTTTGAGTTGGTTCTTTATATAGACATACCACTCATTGTTTGTCCCAATCAGGAATTTAAAAAATCTCAATCAGCAATACAGTGATTAAAATTTCTAATTAGATAAGCCAGAAAATTTACAGTAATTAAATTCTGTATTAATTGCATTAATTAAAGAGTTTTCCAGATAACAATTCTCAATGAAAATAAAATATATATATATATATATATATATATATATATATATATTGTAATGCTAACAGAATATATGTTCTAAAACACATATATATCTGCATTACATATTTTTTTAATTTGAAAATAAATAAATAGATTTATTAAGAAAAAAAAGAATAGTTAAATAAATAATTAGTTAAGAAGTAGAATTTTGAAAATGTAATTTTGTAAAATGAAAGATTGCACTATATTATTCTTTTAAAATATAATAAAACTATTTATTAAGAGTGGGTGGGGAATCAGGAGAGATAGAGATTTAAAACTCACTCTCTTTTCTTTTTATAAATTAAAAGCATAACGGTCTTGAAATAAACCTTGGTAAAAAATCTAAAATAACAAAGATTAATTAATTAATTAGCAAAAGAAAACTTTTAAAATGCCAGTAAGATTCCTGGCTGATATTGAAAGTGAAATTGATAATTAAATTAATTACAAACTGTGTAAACTATTTCATTGGCATAAATGCAATAAGATAATAGATTAATCTAGATATAGATTAGATTAAAGAAAAAAAAAATAAAAATAAAAATAGATTTAAATTATGATAAAAATTAAAGATACGCATAAGGAAAAAAAACAATGGGAGAGGAAAAGTATAAAAGTCACAGCTACCTATTGTTAAATAATGTAGATTGATATTCTTTCTTGAGATTCTCTCTGAGATTTATAGAGATTCAGTCAGAAATCCAGATATTTGGAAATTTAAATATGATAATGAACAGTCATTACTACTGTGGACATCAATACGAAAGCTGCTGAAATAGAAACATGGATTGCTAGATAGCCTTAAAAGTGTTTGACTGGGATTCATGCCCTAAGTTCTCTGCCAATCAACTATCCTCACCTGAAACCAAGGGCAAGAAACAATGTTTAAGTCATAAAATAAATGCTGCTATGCTCTCTCTCCCATTGTCAAGCCAAAGAATAGAAGACAAGCTCTGAAACTATCAACAGAGACCAAAATGCCAACTGGTTAAAAATAACAGTAATGAAAATCAAACCGATGGAATTGTGACATCTTAATATCATGAAAAATCTAGGTAAATATATTTCAATAATAATTGTCTAGAGACTTTATTTTTAAATGAAATGAACTTTAATCAAGGATTATCTTAAAAGTTAGCCTGAAAGTAATCATTTATATATTTTTTCTATGTAAAGCTTTATTATGTTATGTTATATTAAAATGTGTGTCCATGAATAAATACTAATGTTTGCTTAATTATTATTTGGTCTATTCTCTCTCTCTTGTCACTGTGTTACCATTAATTTAAGGATATAAATATCTAATGTGTTAAATTAAGTGTGCTGTATCCTTGATTAAGAGAAGTACCTAATTTGGGATATTTTAAGTACTGGATTGGTGTGTCTATAATCTGAACATGCTGGCTATATAACACATGGTCAGGTTGTGCCCCAGTTTGATTCTCAAAACAAATAAAATGACAGGATTTTTGTTCCAGCAGTCAACGTGGGCTATGGTCAGGTAATGTAGTCATGGTTATGCTTCATATAGCCTTGATCTGGCCATGAATATCATTGATGGTTAACCCATCACTAGTGTTCTCCCCTATCCTTGAAGTGCTGTCCATTCTTATAAGTATTAATGATATAATTAAATAATTGCATACAGTAAATGATAGTAAAAGAAAGAGAGCTTAAAATAAAGAATGAAATGATAAATATAAAAAATATTATTAAATAAATAATATTTAGATAATAATAAAATAGGAATGTATAAAGAATAAACAGTAGTCTGATAAAATAAATAAATACAGGTGCTGGGAAAGTGCAGGGAAAGTTGCCCCCAAAGTTATTTTTTAAAAAATAGATAAACCTATTAAATGATGTTACCGATAGAAGAAAAAAAAGTATAATAAAGAATAAATATGTATTGAGCTTGATAATAAAGCAAAAGTTTAATAAAGTTAAAGTAATAATGTTAAAGATAAAATATTGCTTGTTGTTAAGCTTGATAAAATATGTATTAAAAATAAAAATGTACTAAGTAAGTAAGCAGGTTAAGATAAAATAAAGTTGTTCGGAGGAATCCCCCCCCCCCACCCCCGTACAATATGTTAAACTTTTAATTAATGAAAGGAATTAAAGTCGATAAAGAAAATGTTACATCTTAAGCTTTATGTCTGTACTCTACAAAAATTTTCAATAGTAAGCTAATAAAATTGGTTATAAAATTTATTTTTTTAAAAAAAAAACTGTTACAATGACATCTTGATCTAATTTTAAAATCTTTTTTTTTTTACTATTAGTATGTGCACGTATATACAGAATACCCACGCACAATAAATACAACTTAAATAAATAAAAACAAACACAACTTGAATAACAATTAAGTTTGTTTAGCTAACTGACATACAAATTAAATTTTGAGATTGGCCAAGCATCTCAATATATATATGGATTCTATTTATAGAGTTGTTTGTAAATTGTTTATAGTCAGAAGTAGCCTGTGTTAAATTAAAATGTTAATAAAGTTCATAAAAGTAGAGTAAATAAAAAAAAAAAAAACATCTTAATCTAGAATTGTATATTAACAAGGGAAATTCAGATTGTAGGATTATGTTTTACCAGAAAAAAAAAATTAAAGAGTATTTTCCAATTAAGTATTTTTTATCTCTGAAGATAATAATTTCCTTATGACTTTTTTAATATTAAAGATGATTGGGATGCTGGTTTGAATTATAGGAAGTTATTTGAGTATAAATACGTACTGGTTTATGTCATTTTTATATTCTAAAAGATCGTGGCAAAAAAAAACAAAAAACAACAACATTGGTTAAGCCATTGATAGTAATTTTTTTAATTTTCTAATGCCTAATATTTTAATTTTGAATGAGTATATTTGGTATTATATATATATTAATTAACGCTGTGTTTCTAATATTTATCATCACAGGAATTTTATACTTTACCCATGCTGTTTATATCTATGCACTGCTCTTTATTGTCGATTTAGTCTTGCAAATGTAAAATGAATCCATTCATATTTACAAGGTGAAACATAATGCTAAAAAGCAATACATTGATACAACAATACGGTAAAATTTAACAATCCTGTGGGATATATGTGTGTGTGTGTGACTGTGTTTAAAACTTCTCTTTACATCTCTTCAATCAACAATTTACCATTTTTCTATAACCGTTTGTTATTTGAGATTCTCATTTAATTCCTCTTTTTCTTTTTGTTCTTTTAATATAATATAACTTTCTAATATATTTTTCAAAACTTTACTAACTCTCAAAATGTTTAAATATTTTTATTGTTATATATACATATTAATTTTTAAAAGCACTTTTTGTTAGCCTATCTTTTTTACAAGATCTTAACATTTTAAATCTTTTCTAAAAATATATTTCTTTTTTTCTCATTTAACCATCCTTTTGAAAGATTCCTTTGATAGAAACATTTTAGCACTTATACGCATGGTTTTAGTCTTTGCTTCTTATTTCAAACTATTACATTTTTTTAATATCCAGTTTTTATTTAAATTATTCTAATTCTTTTTTTCTCTTCAATCAGAAAATTAGCAAAATCCACTCTGGTTTTAGTTCCCTTATTTGGAATACATTACATGCTGACTATAGGATTATCTGTTGAAAAAACTGAAATTGATTTGCTAATTTGGTTATACATTGAGCAATTTTTTAATAGTTTTCAGGTAAGTACAATACTATTTCGCAAAAATTAAAACAATTTACTTTAGTTTTAAATGACTAGTTTTTTTCATTTTTTTTATTTGAATAATGATATAGTAAAACTTATTTAATTCAAAGTAAAGTAGTGTATATATAAATCAAATCATGCCAGTAACGCAAATATTTTAAAACTTCTTTTAATACTAAAGTAAAATATTTTTAAAAAATTGACTAAAAATAAAAATGCCGTATTAATAAATTTTGTTTATTTTTATATATGGTAAATATTGTTTTTTTATTGTTTATATCCATACGTATTTTAATAAATATATGGACATATTTATATGCAATTATGTTAACACAAACTGACAGCGTATTATAAGAAGCTTTTTATGCCTGCTTAACGCTTTCGAGAAGTAGTATTCTAATCTCATACTCATAGCTTCACTGAGTGAAGACTGTTGTAATTTATTGTACATATATGCAAATGCGCTTGAATTTTTAATTAGTTAGTCCATTGTTTGGAGAGAGCAAAGCATGCCTCTCTTCTATTAATGGCACTGAGATCATTTTCTATGTAAAAAGCGTCTTTGACTTCTCTTTGGCATCACTCTTCTCTGTGAAAATTATTTGGGCAGAACTGGGTTCAATTACATGGCCTGTAGATGCTTGGTGGTCCCAGAAGATTGATGTTCCTTCATTTTTATTTTTAACCCTGTTATATGCATACCTGTGTTGATAAATTATTGTGTTGATGTTAGTCCGAGTCTAGTACACTTTTATTTTTTATCAAATTTAAAAATTTGTTTCATTATGAGTAAGCCATGTTATAATAAATAATCGAATAACTTATCGTTAGGAAAGTCATATGTATATGCGAGCTCTAGAAGTGACCGAGTTGAGCTACGATCCAGGAACATAGATTTTATATCGCCACACTATCATTGGAAGTTAATGTAACTAGTAGTTGAAATATTTTAAGTTGCTTTAAACGAAATAAAAATGCATTAATATTTCGTTTATTTTTTTGCTGTATTTATGTACATATTTAAATAATCATTAAAATCAGTCAACACTTAGACAATCCCAATATTACTAACAATCAGTAATCTCAGCCTGTTGTCAAGGCAACCTCCTTTAAAATCAGTCCATATGTAGACAATCCCAATATCACTAACAATCAGTAATCTCAACCTGTTGTCAAGACAACCTCATTTAGAACAGATTGAGATTATTGATTGTTAGTGATATTGGAATTGTCTTAAGTGATGACTGATTTTAATGATTGCTTATAAAACAATTTAGCTTTGAGGATTATCATGCTTAATATTTAAATAAATAAATACATATAAAATTATATAAATATAATTCAAAGCTAGATGGTTTTATGAATATAATCACATAACAGCCACAAGCTTATCTAAACCATGAATCATCAATCTCTTGTTAAAGCAACCTCTATAAAATAAAAAAAATGGTCCTCTTACTTATGGAGATTGTATTGCTGACAGATTGAAGATTCATGGTTCAGATAAGCCTATGGACACTATCATGTGATTATATATACTTCCACTAATGAAGGTAGTCTTAACAACAGATTGAAGATTTATGGCTTAAATAAGCTTGTGGCTGTTATCATGTGATTATATATATATATATATTTTCAACACTAATTTTTTTAATTATTAATTTTGCAATCAGCTATAAAATTATGACAACATTATAATAAACATGATAATTTAACTTACAGGTGTCAAATTTACTGTAATCATAATTTTGATACCGCCACTTCAAATAAATATTTTAAAGACAATTACTAATTATTTATTTGGCTAAATAAAAGATTATCATATCATTTCTAGTCCAAATTTTAAATCCAATTAAAGTTTCATATGTCTCTTTTTTAAATTAAATATATAAGATAATTAATTCAACTTCATCTTTTCTTTTCCACTATAAGTAAATATAGTATTATTTATAATTACACAATATTTATTTATAGCAATAATATCGTTATCCTATTAGTTTAAAGGCTCTTCAGAGTTATTGATTATATATTTCTTGTTTATTTAAATATTATATATATATATTTATATTTTTAGGGTTTATTTGTTGCAGTATTATATTGCTTTCTAAATGGAGAGGTAAGAAATGTTTACAGAAAAAAAATATTTTTATTTTATTACTGTATATTTATTACTTTAGTCGACCCTTATTGCATATTAGCTCAGATTTGTACTCAGTTTCTAAAACCCTCTCCTCCATTTTTTAACGTTTTATGTAGACGTTTATTTTATAATTTTTTTTATTAGATATTATAAAATGAAAAGTAGTAATATGACATAACAAAATGGATGATTAGTAAGTGTTCTAAATTTTTATAAAAACAATTTAGATATATGTAAATCAAATGTTCCAAGTAGAATTACTAGTAACAAATATGTAAAGTACTTCTTAAGTCTTAACGACGTTTAAATATCTCTATTCAATAAATTCACAAGTAACAAACTCTTGTCAATGTTGACATCGTAATAAAATTATTATCCAATCAGAATCTCCAAGACAATCATTTCATGATTCACAATACCATTTTAAAACTAATTGCAAAATCCCAATATAATGGAAAAAAATCTTTTTCTTTATAAATGCTAAAATAAGACCCATTTGATTTTAAAGCATCAAATAATAATAACAATTTGAAAGTTATAGCAAATCAATTTTAACTTTGATATTTATAAAGAAATAGCTTTGTTCATTACTTTAGTATGCTACCAGGGTTCTCTGGAGCCAATTAAAATGATGTTAAATGTCTTTAAATGATCATCCCGTTTGATTGGCTAGTCATTTAAATGAAATATCAAAATTTGTAGAAGTTTTTTAGAAATGAATGCATTGACTGGTGCTATTTAAAACTTGTTAAAGAATAATGATTTATATATATATAATGAAACATTTTCATTAAATGGGAATATTGTTTTTAAAATCTTATTAATATTTTAAACTAACACATTTTGAAGACAACAACCAATCCAATACAGAGTTGGATCAAGCCAAGTGGGGGCCCCAAGCAGTAAAAATTTCAGGGCCCTCAAACTTAACTTAGAAAAAAGAATTCAAGAAAACTCTCATTAAGTTATTAACAAAAAAGAAAAGTAATCAAAAATTTTATACATAAAGCATTAATTGAATTACATGAATTTCCATCTTGCTTTATTTCTTGAAAATTCGTCAATTATTTTTGCAGTCTCAATCCGGCTTAAAATTTCCTGCTCTATATACAGAATGGCCATATTATTTAATCTTTCTTTTCCCATAATACTCCTTAAATAATTTTTTGCAACTTTAAAACAAAAAACTGTCTTTCTCCAGAAGCATTAGATAAGGGAATTGCTAAAAAAAAAATTCAATAATATTTCAGCATTGCAAATGTGTAAGACATTTTTTTGGCAACTCCCTAAAACTTTAATGTCATTTTTGTAAATATCTTTAAACTTTATTATTGCGCGTTCCTTTTTTCTTCTATTGATAAATTCCAATCAAAAAATACTTGAAAAAGCTCCACAACAATTTCATAAGTCTGAGTTCTTCGAGATAGTTCTGCCTTGGTGTTATCACATCTGACATAAAATGAATTGACTACGAATTTTTCTATTATTGTAAATTCATATCCGACTTTTTTTGTAAAATAGTTTAAAAGCTGTTAGCCTTGCAAACAATGTACCTACTAAAAATATATTTTTTAATGATAATGTTGTTAAGATGTTAACAAGGAAAATTCATTTTTATCTGTCTCCAATCAAAGTATCATTTAGAAAAAACTTTCTGGAGATAAATCAGCTTCAGGAAAACAGCAAGATTTATTTTTTTCAAAAACAGAGTATTTAAATTTAAATCAAATTATTATTTTGGGAAGGGTTGAATTTTTTCTGTAATTAAAAAACTATATATTTACTTAATTTGGGTCTATTTATGCTGTACTAATTTCACCCCCTGATTTCCAGTTAAAAGTTAGAATCCCACCCAAACTCACATGCATTCCTTTCAAATGCTTAAATAATACCGCTTTATAGGAGAGTTGATTGTATACAAAAACAATTTTCCTCAAATCCTAATGAAAAGACATTTTAAGATCTGGGGGGGGGGGCTTAGTATTCTGGGGTTCTATGCAGCTGCTTAGTCCACTTACCGCTTAATCCACCTCTGATCCAATACAGACCGAAAAGATACTAAATTGTCTAAGCTACTTTTAACCAAAAGACTATGCAGTTTGAAGTCATAATACATCGTGTAACCTATTTTTTAACTAAAATATGTCGTTTGCTTAAAAAAATAGCCTAGAAAACGTACTCTTATTTTAATCTGCAAAGCACTTTCTAATTGGTTCTTGTCTCTGAAATATTGTAAGTTGAAATTTAACTAGATTTGAATAATAGAATTCCTATTTGTTAAAAATGTTTTTATCACTTATTTATTGCTTTAAAACATTAAATTAACACATAATTTATTATTTAATTAAATACCATATAAACATGTAGTCTGTTAATATTATTTATTTATGCCATTGTAGAAACTATGGCTTTATACAAGGCAATATTTAATGAAAAATCACCTCCATTGCAGAGTATGTTTTTCTATAAATCATTCCTGACGTCATCAACTGCCAGGAAAACTATTTGAATTTATATAAGTTACTGCAACTCGGTTTTCATTTGAACAGACATTAAGCCATTAAGTCAATACAAAGAAGGCATTAGTTAAATTACTGTTAAAATTCACTTTGAATTTTTAATGTCAATTGAGAATTGTAATTATATTTAAATATAAACTGAGTTTCTATGCTTGATGTGATTTTAATTGACCTTTGAAGCTGCCAGTGAGTTCAGGTTTGATTGACAGAGACATATTACCTGAAGGAATTTAGTTGATTTTATATTAAATGGTGCCATGGATAAGAACATAAGTTTTTATAAATTTCTGCAGAGTATAAATAAATAATCTTGACTACATATATAATCTATTTAATGTTTTAACGGTTATGTGATGTAAATAAAATATTTTTTTGGGTTAAGCCGTGTATTCTTTTGTATTAATTCCCAACTTTTGAAGAAATAACATTCGCCATTGTCAAGGTCAAGTTTTTAAAGAAAAATCGTTAGATCTCAAATAGTAAGGAGATTGAGTATGAAATAAAAATGAGATTGAATGATTGAACATGAAATAGTTGAATATTTACATAATGTGGATTAACAAAATGTTTATTTTTTTCAGTTTCATCATTAATTGATTTCAAGTGATGGAAACAAACTACTTTTCATGCTTGTGCTATGAATTGTAAACATTTCCCATCAATAAATATTTTAAAAACATGGAGACCACCAGTATTTAAAGCTTACTTTTAAATACTCTATTAACAGTATTGTCAATGAATGTGAACATATTTAAAAGAAAGCTCTAAATATTTATGGTTGCCCATGTTTTTAAAATGGTTATTAATGGGGCGTACTTACAATTTATAGTACATGTGTTAAAATAGTTTGTTTCCATCTAAATGACACACACACACACATATATATATATATATATAACCGTGATGTTATATAATACATACAATTTATCCAAAACACTTCAAACACTTTTTAGCAAAAACCTTTTATATATTTTGATTGTCTTGCAGTCTTCAGATCCAGTTTACTTTAACCTCTTACATTGATTAAAGTAAACTGGCTCTGAAGAAGACTACAGAACAATCAAAACGTATAAAAGGTTTTTGCTAAAAATGTTCAAAGTGGTTTGTATAAATTATATTTACATAAGATATTACAGCAAAATAAAGAAAAGAGTGATTTTGATAATATTTATATAATATAATAGTGGATATACTTATATATAATAAAAGAAGGGGTTTTATGGTATAACTAATGGATTTACTATAATTATAACAAATGTTGCCTCTGCAGCTCAACTAAATTATACCAGTCATCAATTGGTGTAAAGATTTCTATATTAAAAGTATATTGGAGGTACTATAATCATGTGGATTTCAAAAACTAAAAACATGTGGAACATATATCTCTATATGTCTGTCTTTAACATTGTGAATCTGCCAGATTATTAATCAACTACCGTTTCTATTTCATTTTTCAAAAATATTTTTTGAAAGCACTTAATAATTTTGTTTAATATGTTTGATACATATGTATTTAAAAAACAATCTCTTTGCTTATATAGCGCCTCCCCAACATTTTCAAAATAGCATTCTTTATGTAGATGACAGACTGATCAGATAAAATGTTAATGCAATACTCATGTTAATTCTACATGAATGAATCCTAAAAATATAACTTTTAAATAATTGTACACTGGATGTTTTATAAGAACATCTTTATAATAAAAAAAGATTGAACAAAAGTTTTGTTTTTAAAGTTGCTAATATAACTACTACTACTACTACTTTTAAATGACAAATTTAAAGTTTTATTCAGTCAAACAACTCATTATTTATATGTAAAAAATATTAAATCTTAGTAATCTATATATCTTGAAATGCACATCTATAAAGATACATTAAAATTTAAGATGCCACCCTAAATATTAGTATTCTGAAATAAATAGGTGGGATTGATAATATATCAATCTATCATAGACTATAGCCAAGTGTTGTCACTGGATGTTAATATATTATTGTTCAATAACTTTACAGTCTTCAAACAAAACATTAACATATCTGCTTTTATAAGGTATTCATATAAATATTAAACATACTTATTTTTTTTCATATACTTACATCTTGGAAGTTTTGTTTATTGATTGAATTATTTTCATTAATTACAATATGGAAGAGAATGTTCATATTGTTATATTTGTGAGGTAAAAGTTTATAGTGGATGATATTTTTTATTTCTGTTTTAGCAAACTATTAGTGAATGATATTTTGCAATGATTATTTCATCATGGTTTGTTGTGTGATTAAATAAAGCAATATTGTTAAAGCAATTCTATTAAGAGGTTACAAGTTTTAGTATTTTATCACAAAGAGGTAACAACTGCAACTGAATTAAATGTATATAAAGTTCTTATTTCATTCTATGTATTGCATAGAAATGAGAAAATGGACGTCTGGCTAGTGTAATGTAAAGTTTCTGCATACATATTACTTAATGATGTTCTTTAAGGTTTTAAAAATATATAAGATTACAAGGGTAATCAGTATGTTATTCATCATGCTGAATGTAATAATATTAAATCAAATGTTATAGTGGCAGTATTTTCAATACATTGGTCATGGGATCACGGTGGAGAAAGTAAAAAAAAAAAGCAGAATTCCTGAAAGTATTTTATAATTAATTTGAGTATGGTATTTATCTTTACCTGACAGCACTCATTTAAACTGCAAAGATTATTTTAAAGACACCCTACAGAAATTCTCATTAGACAAGATAGTGAAGTCTATCAGAAAGTAAATTTCAGCTCCAGAAAACATCAAATAAACAACCCACAGCAGCTCTTATTATATGTGAGAGTATTTCAGTTTGACCGATAGGTTTGTGTAGGTATCTCAAAATTGTCTTTATTTTTTTTCATTATTTGCTTTTCATCATATTTTCTGTAGTAAGAATGGCCATATTTGTTTACATGGTTAATAATGGTGAGGCTGCTGTTAAATTTTGCTGAGATGTTTCTTTTGCTAAGATAATCTGTGAAACAATTATATATATTCAATTCCTCTTATATGGCTATTTCAAAGTTTATAAAAATATAAAAACATAAAGAAACTTTATATGTCTCGAAAAATATCTTATGTATGCTAGCTGATATTTATTATAAATAAATCTCACGTTGACTATACAATTAAGCTACAACGCTATCTAGAGGTTATAGAAATTAAATTCTTAGCAGGCGAAGAAAATAAACTGCTTTCCTTCTGTCAACTTCGACTCTATAATATTGAAAAGCATTGTTGCGTTAATTTATGATAGGTTACCAGGATGTTTGTCTACTGCTATACATATATAAAATAATTGATTTTGTATTTAAACTATTTTATTGCATTAAAGTAATAGTAAAATTTAATATAAATTATAATATTTCATTACCTACGAGAACGAATAATAAATTTATATTACAAAACCATTAATATTTAGAATCGATTCATTTAATTAAATATTCTAAAATTAAAGTAAATATTTTTTTTCCCTCAAGCTAATAGGTTAAAAATTATAAATCAACAGTAAAATTTATTAAAATAAAGAATAAATGTATGTCTAACTTTATTTTTATATGTTTTAATCAAATATTTTGAATGCAATAATCAGGGGTCCCCAACCTTTTTTCACTTAAGAGCACATTCTATAATACCGGCCAGGTGGCGAGCATCATTTATTTTTTATTGGGGGATATAGAGTTAAGTGTGGTAGATAGATATAGGTATTTGGGAATCATCTTATGTAATCAGGAAAATTGCTTGGATGAATGGGAGAAAAAATTGGTAAATGAAGCAAAGAAAAGAAAGGGTTTGGTAAAGAAACTAACAGTATTTTCATATAATAAATATGATGTAGCTAGAATTGTATGGAAGAGAGTTGCAATAGCAGGGTTAACATATGGTAATGATGCATTATGTGTTAGTAAAAGGATTTTAGATTATTTAGAGAAAGTACAAAGGGAAGTAGGAAGACATGCATTAGATACAGAGATGTGGACAGCAAAGGAGGCAATTCAGGGAGAAATGGGATGGTCAAGTTTCTATATGAGAGATGCAAAAAGTAAAATGAAAATGTTTGGTAGGTTGCAGTTTATGGATAGTAAAAAAATAGCCAAAATAGTGTTTACTTGGGTTATGAGTAAAGGGGAGGTAACAAGATGGGTGAGAAAAGTAAGGTGGTATGCAAAAGATTTGGATAAAGAATATATATCGGTATACTTGTATAAAAGGTGGGATAATTGTGTTAGGAGGATTGTTGAGTGTTATAGTGGTAAGGAATGGGATAAAAGAATAGGATTAATAAAAAATAGGGAGTTGGAGAGATGGAGAAGTAGTATGGAGGGTAAGAAGAGTTTAAATATATATAGAAGTAAACTGAATATTGGAAGTGAGTTAATTTATGATAATAGTAAGGAAAGTAGTTTATTGTTTAAGGCTCCAACGGGATCTTTAGCAACAAGCGAATATACATGTAAATGGAAAACTATGGGTAATTTAGTGTGCAAATTGTGTAAGGAAAGTATAGAAAATATTAGGCATCTGTTGATTCAATGTAAATGCTTGAAAGCAGAAAGGGTACAGATAATGAAGTTATGGGAGAATAGGTATGAACAAAGTGACTATACAGAAAATGAGTTATTAGTTTTTATGCTGGGTTTGCGAAAAGATAAGGGGGATTTAGGTTTAAAGGCCATAGAGTTGACAAAGATTATGTTGTGGAAATGGGATGGGGCAGAATATGGGAAGACTTAGAATGGGGAATGGAAAATAAAGTGGTTAACAGGTTTATCTGGGCATAGTTGCTGAGATATTCTTGACTTCGTTTAAGGAGAAGCCAAATACATCACATCACACCAACCAGAGGACGAGCACCATTTATTTTTTCAATGTAAATTTATAGTTGGATATTGTTAACAATACACATAATATACAAAAAAATATTTATTTCAAAAATAAAATTTTAACAGATACTCTAATTAAAGTTTATATTTTTATGCTGTAAAAGTATAGTATGCCCTATAATTTGATTACAATATAATACAATAATTTATAAGAAATTTTAAAAATTAAATTTATTTGTATCAAATAAATAATTTTTTATCGTGTTCGGATAGCGGCGGGCACATGTAAAATGCTCTGCGGGCGCCATGGTGCCCGCGGGCATAGGGTTGGGGACCCCTGCATCTAAAAAGTATTTTCAATGTTACTGACATATCTGACGTAAGACTCATGGGCCTATCATAAAAGGATGGGTGGATTAATTCAATTTTTTCTAAAATACGATATATTGTGTCGGCACAAGTGAGAGTATTCATTTATAATTTATCTTTAAAGCGCATGTGCATTGGCTTAATCGCTAATATCACTATTACACTATAAAAACATAGCGCTATATAAAATATCTCTGTCCATTAAAAGGATTGTCTATCTTAATATATATCTGAGCACTTATAGTATATATGTGTAGAGATGATAATCTGGACCAACTGATGATTGCTGGTTTAGCATGAAATAGGTATATTGGTGATTATTTAGCTTTTCAACATATATGTGTTTAAGTGTATCAGTGTTATTAGATGGAGTGGAGAGTGGTGGGTCATGTGAAAGTCTGTGCTCATACCCTAATATTACATATATATATATATATATATATATATAGACACAGGTATAAATAAGCCTGTGTTTCAGTTATTACATTATAGAGATGTCTGCCCATCCTTGCATATGTATTTAATGGATTATGTCCTGTACATGTGGGGTTCAGATTGACCTTAGGTCAACATGGGTGTGACAAGAATCTTGGCCTCAGGGTGGCCTTTGAGCATTCCATCATCAGATTTTCAATTGGATGGACTGTTGAAGAGTTGGAGTGTGGAGTAGATTGAAGCCTGTCTATTAAAGTATGAGGATTGTCTATCTTAATATATATCTGAGAACTTATAGTATATATGTGTAGAGATGATAATCTGGACCAACTGATGATTGCTGGTTTAGCATGAAATACGTATATTGGTGATTTTTATCTTTTCAACATGTATGTGTTTAAGTGTATCAGTGTTATTAGATGGAGTGGAGAGTGGTGGGTCATGTGAAAGTCTGTGCTCATACCCTAATATTAATAACTACTTTAATATAGCCTGATATGAGTTCAGATATATATAATTTATTAATACATTAAATATTTCTTTCACTAGCAATATACAAATAGAAATTAAATTATTCTAGAAAAAGCAAATTGAATTTATATTTTAATTTAACAAAACTGTATATTCATATTGGCAAGCCTGTACTATACAATTTTATTAAATTATTGTTGTATTAATTTAAGAACAAACAAAATTGAATTATTGGGAGGTTATACATCACTAATTAAATTATCTAAATTAACCCATCCTACTTAATATCTATTCTTCACTTATCTGGATGTAGTACTATCCACTATTATAAAATTACATAATTTATTAGATTGAGCAAGAGAAATATCTTGAGGATTTTGTCGTCGACTTTTCAAAGTATTTTATGGGACCTTGAACTTAATTTACATTGGAGAGACAGATTTTTGTTTAATTTAGTTATAAAAAATATTTCGAAGATATTCTAAACAATGTGCAATATAGATTTTTATTGTAAAAATATGGTTGAGGATGAAATACAATGAAGAAAAACAATTAGACAAGGTATTGAAAAATATTAAAAAAAAAAAAAAACACCTTTGCAGAATAAGTTAACCCCAAACCCCAAGATATCAAACGAACAGATTAATGGATTAGCATACATATGTATGTGGAATCGTTTTTAATTTATAAACTGGTTAATATAATCATTCGAAAACTCATCTCTATTTTATTATACATTTTTTTCTATTTGTTTTTTGTTAATATTAATATATTTATACTTGGTTTTTATTTCATTTCTGAATTCTGATTGTAGTTTTTTTTCTAGATAGCGCTCCCCCCCCCCCCAAGTAGTTTTTTTCTTCTAGAATAGTTTTTTCCCCCCTCCCTCTCTCCTATTTTTTTGGGAATTAGAATGGTTATACTTGCTTAGGAATGGCTGTTTATTATCATTACTTCTGCAAGTAAATAAATAACTCAGATTATATGTAACTGAACTGGAAATAACTAAAGCTTCCAAGAGTAAGCATGTGGTTTAAGACCTGTAGAGGTCCCTACTATCGCATTTTATACGCATGTGATTGAGGCTACAGCCTTAATGAATATTATTTACATAATGAATGTGCGTTTAAATAAATTTATAATTAAAGCTTTCAATGAGTTAATATCATGCTTGAAACCCTATCACAACTATCCATTACCCCAAAAGTCAGAACAACCTCTCAGACTATAGATGCATAAGAAACATATACTTTGCCAAGCAATTCATATAGCACAAGTTACAATTCAACTTCATATAAACATTATTTCTAAAGAAATCCTAATCGTAATTTTTTTTTTTATTACAATTCTATCACAAATTACCGAAACATATGATCAAAGCCGTGTGAAAAGGATAAATGATCTTCAAGAATTGCATTTCGTGCTGAACCAACACTCATCAATTGACCAAGATCATAATCTCTTACACTTATCTTCGTTATTTGTTCAGTATTTATCTAGATAGTAAATTGCTATAGTTTAATTGACCGATTTCAAATTTTCTGCAGCATAACATTAATATAAACTACTCTAATGGAAATATATTAAAAACTGTTATTAATTATTTATGGAAATATATTAAAAACTGTTACTAATCATTTATCAATCTAGACATTATATCTGGCTCAAATAAGTGTTTTTTTTTTAAAGTCATATTTAATGGATAATGTATCTGCAGTGGCATAGAGGTATCAACCCCTAATTTGTTTGCCCATGTTGACATTGTTGTATTATTACTTCTGAAAAAGATAAACGATATTAATTAAAAACATTTTTTTTAAAGATGAAAAATATTTCAAATACAATACTAAATTATTTATATATATATTTATTTTTACCATTATTACAACCAACCTGTATCCATTCAATACTGGTCAACAAATGAGTACCTAATTTTAACTCAAGAGTAAATGTCACTGGAAAAAGTTGGTTAGATGACTTAAGGACTGGCTATGAAAACATGCGTCACAAGCAGTATAGCACAAAGAATGTTGGACTTCGAACTGAAATTCCAAATTAAATTTTCATTTACCTGAATAGTTTAAATAAATAAATTGGATTTAAATTAACTGAAAATTTTAAATGTTCGATCTCTCAGTAGAAGTACAATGTTTATGCAAAAGCAAATATTTGTATTACGTTACAATCGATCGCTATTACTGGATTCAATATGCATGATATCCATCAACTCTGAGTTCATGGTTAATCATTATTTTTTAAATTATTTGTAATTTTAAAGTAATAAATAATTATTGATAACTCATTTAACAATGTATATATTTTAGGTAAATTATTTTTAAATCAACATGTATATATTTATTTATTCTAATTTACAGGTGCAGTCAGAGATACGTAAGAAGTGGCAGCGATGGAAATTACGTCAAGGAAATAGCGTTCGTTCTCGGAATTCTTTCTTTACTCAATCTTTGTCTTACTTCAGTAAAGGAAGGAATTCTCTACCTTCTATCCATTCCTCTTCTGAGAAGAGAGACTCCCTCACAAACTGCAACAGTCGACCTGCTAGTCCGACTTCAACCGTGTGTAATGGAAAGACCGTTTATGAAATGAAAGATAAAGAAAATGCTAGCCAGTATGAAAACATGCCAATTTTGGATGAAAGTGAAAGTAAAGTTTAATGTCGTAATAAAATAAAGTACTGTGAAAAACATATTTTCCTTAATTAAGTTTACAAATGGCTGCTTCCTTAGTCTTTGTTATTATTAAAAGTCCAAGCTTATGGATAAACTTAAAAAAAAAAACAGCTGTAAAGAACAATTTCAAGGATGTGTATAAACTGAAACAAAATTGTGCAATAATATACTGGTTAACAATGAGCATTTTCAAATGGATTTGTATTCTTGCGCTCTACCTGATTCACTCACCAAAGGTGTAAACTATGAAACCAGTGGAATCATTGCAAAGTCAGATCTTTTTTTTGTCTATAAGAAGTATATCAATAATACTCCATGTAAATATAAGAGGGTCGGCAGATGTGAGCTTAGAAAAAGGAATGAAGTGTTGTGGTTGAACAATGGATCTTTTATTACTATTTTGCTGTACAATGGAAAGATTTATAAGAAATTTTAAGTTCTTATAAGAATTCTTAAATACATTCATGTTATGTTATAGTATTTATTCTTAATATCATAAGGATATATGAATTATTGATATGTATGTATATATCAGTAATTTATAACATCTTATTAAAATATTTGATGAATTTGAAATGTTTGTATTGCTAATATGTTAAGATAGTAAAATATTCTTGGTGGATGGATGGGAGGCATTCAAATAGAATTCTTACTTAGGAAATTAAAAAAAGTTATTAGAAATGTATTGCAGCCGTTATGCAAACAGTTGCTTCAATGATTCTAAGAATTCCAACTTTTACATCAAAATTTAAATTTAAATATTGACGCTTTTGACTTATAAATAGCAATTTTCTTAATTTTTTAAAAAGTTTGAGTAATACAAAAGTAAGGAATAAAACATATTTAAACTGAAAACCAACTGATGGGAGATAATTTTAGTTTAAAAATAAATTACTGGAAGATGAATTTTTCAGTTTTTATTTTTTAAAAGGTTTTATAATAAAAGTAATAAAATCTACATGAATTATTTACAAGTTTCAACTAGGAGTTAAAAACATGATAAATTGCCCGTTGTTAGCCGAGAGGTCAGCGCAGCCGCCTTGCAAGCAAGCAGTTGGTTGCAGACGGTTGTTGCGGGTTCGTCTCCCGGCATATGCCATGACATATGAAAAAAATAAACAACAACGATATTTTCAGATAATAAAGAATTTTGTTTTCAACTAATTTGTAAACAAAAATAGTATTAGAAATAAATTAGTGAAACAAATTATGAGATTATTCTTAAATCATATAATATTTAATCTTAAATTATATTAATATCTTCCGTTATTCGTTTCTATAAAAAATATTTTTAAGTTTTAACTAGAAATTAAAAAAAATGACTGTCCTTTAAAGTAGTATTCGCAGTATTCAGATAGTAAAACAATATGTTCAGATAATAAAGAAATTTGTTTTCAACTATAAAACAGAAATAGTATTAGAACTAAATTAATTATTGAAACAAATTTTGGGATTGTTATTAAACCATATAATATTTAATCTTACTTTAACAATACAGTCTGCTATTTGTTTCTACAAAAATGTATTTTGTTATTTAATTGATTATCATAGCCACCATAACTTAATTGAGTTCATGACGCTTTAAAAAGATGAAATAAATTTTGTTAAGAGGGAAAAAAGTAATCGTTATAATTAAATGTTATAATCAGAAAAGATATCACCTATATACTAAATTTTACCTTTAAGCAAAAGATAGTATATGGAACAGCATTGGGTGTTATAATGTGGAAGTTAATCGCTTTCACCTAATAATACATAAGAATATCTAAGACTTAATGATATAGAAAACATTATGAGCAAGATTCTATCAATCCTTTTTTAAAATGAACCATAAATAAATTTACTTTTTTAATATAATATCAGTGCTAATCTATTTTGTCAGATAAAATGAGCTGCTTTTATCTGACAAAACAGATTGCTCAGTGTATGTAAGGGTTTATTAAAAAAAAATGATAAGAGTCTGACTTGTAATGTATCCTAGTAACATGCTCATATTGGTTCTTTTTGATCCATAAAATAGATTTAAATTTTTAACATTACATTTGATCAGCATAAAATCAGTTAATAAGAGTACCAAACTCTCCATACAATAATGCCACCAAGTGCAAGCCTTTATAATCAATGGATGCTGAAAGGTTTGCACATAAAATCCCCATCTAGCGCCTACTCATCCAAATCCTCAGACCCATTTCTAGCTTGTGGCTTTCATCAGTGAGGAACCATGGATCTGAGAGGACTGCACCTAGATCTTAGAATCTAATGCAACCCTCCAGCAGCCACCTTTTATCCATTTGGTTAACTATAAAGCTAGGAATCCAAGATGAAAACACCATGTTTCCAACCCAAAATCATTCACTTATATAATCACAAAGATCTGAACTCAGTTCAGCATCTATACCTTTTGGTGTCCTTCGTTTTTCAAAAGCCACAGCCACCATTATCCTATGGGAAGAACAGCTTTATAATTAACTAAATAGGTAAAACATGTCTGCTGGAGGATTGCATTAGATCCTAAGATCTAGATTCAGTGCTCTCAATCCAAGGCTACTCACTGAAAAAAAACCACAAGCTAGAAACTAGTCTGGGGATGTTGGATGAGTAGGCACTCTATAAGGACTTTATTCACAAACCTTCCTACATCCATAGATTACAATTGCTTGCAATTTGGTGCCACTATTAATGGAGAGTTTGGTATTCTTAGTAGCAGCATATGTAAGCATATGAAATGGTGATTGTGTGATGTTTTGATAAAATCATTTACAGTGTTGATTAAAAATCATAGTAATATATAACATGTATACACTATTTATTGCTTCAACATTCAATATGCAAAGTCAGATTGGTTGTAATTAGATATATATTTTTTTAATTATCTTTTTCTGTGAGTCTGTCAAGTCTTTTAGTTTACCTCATGAAGTAGATTTCTTTTGAAATATATGTGTAGTAAAAGAGATTGATGTGAATGATTTTGCCAAAGCTGATAGTTCAAGATTTTTTACAGGCTAGTAGGATTGCATCATGACTCAGAAAGATTTTTGATTGATTATAAATGTTCAGCAGACCATATTCAATTTATTACACATATATATATAATATTTACATGTTTCTATTTCATTGAGTGTTATAATCTGAATATTAATTAGCCCTAAGTAATAGGAAATACGAATACTGAATTATTGAGAGATTAAATATCGCACCGATACATATTCCCTACTAAAAACATTCAATTTGCAGTCAAATTGTTATAATAAGACATATAAATAAAAAAGTTTGAGTACTAACTACTCTTATATGGATGTTTAGGGGGTTTAAGTCTCTAGTTCACCTGAAAAATTAGAATTTCTGATAAAATTGTTATATAGTTAGAGAGAAGAATCTGAAAGATTTTTCGAAAGCTTGAAAGAATGATTTATAAATCTGAAAGGTGCGATTGAATATTTATAAATTATATGTCAGCAATGAATTGACAATTTTTGTAAACATGGTCAACATCAAATGGAAATCTCTTTATCAAACTATTCAACAAACACAAATTGATTGTTTATATAGATATTTCAGATCTTATAAAAATACAAAGTTGGAAAAATGAAAAAGCCTAAGAGTGCAGCTCCATTTGAGATTTAACTTCACTAATATCACTTGCTAGACTTATCATTATAAGAACCAAGGTAGCATCATAAAATAATCATGGTCAATTTAATAAAAGGGCTGGGACATTTATATTAATAATATTTGGAAAAGTATTTGTTGCAGTGTTTATATATATATATATATATATATATATATATATATATATATATATATATATATATATATATATGTGTGTGTGTGTGTGTGTGTGTGTGTATGTGCATGCTTAATAATTGAAATAGTTAAATTGTAAATTAAAATAATAAAACTAAAAAAAATAGAAAAATTATTATCAAAACATTTAATTGTTTAAAAAGATAGCTTTTTTATATGCATATATTTTTCCTAATTAATTCAGGCCCTTTTACTAAAATTACATAATAAATATACACTGTAATTTTTTTTCCAAATTCCAAAAAAAATATTCTACCATAATAACTTATAAAAATAGAAAGAAACCGCATGTGAGATGAATGGATGAAATAAGAAAGTGTGCAGGGGTGATGTGGAGAAGAGAAGCTAAAGATCGGAGAAGATGGATTGAACTTGGAGAGACCTTCATCCTGCAGTGGATTGATAATTATTGATGATGATGTTGATTTATAAATATATACACATATATTTAATGTTTTTGAGATTAACTCATGTAACTGTTTATTATGCCACTTTAACTTTGTTCTCCTTTATATATCAGGAGGATTGCGTATAGAGCTTTTGATAGAAGGCATTTAATCAATCAGAAATTTATTACTAAATGTTTTTATACCTGATTGATATATATATCTGGCAAGTATGGAATTATTTTCAGTTTTACCAATGATGATTTAAATTGTAAGCACAGCAAATTATTATTTATTATATGTGTGTGTTATTTTTTGAATGTCCATTGCTTTCAATATCATTTAAAATTATTTTCTTTCTTTTTTAAGATGTCATAGTAGTAGAGATAAATTATTTATTTTTTAAAAATTTTAAATACTTGTCAAGACTTACTAATTGCCCTACAGTCACTTTATGAATAATTAACTATTTAAAACATTTTTATTATGAAAGTCATTTGTTTTCAATTTTCAAAATTGGAGCCAGATTTTTCCACGTCTAAAAAGCTATTGCAAATAGAGCTGCGCAATGCACTGCTTTCCAGTTTTAGATTTTTTTGTGTGAATTTCCATGCACAAACGTAAATATATATTAGTCTATTAAATTCTCTTTCTTTTATTAAACAAGAAGATTGGGATTTATAGTTAAGAATATAAATTTGATCATAATCTGGAAATCAAACCTTAGGAATAATTGAAAAATTTTGAAGTATGTTTGAGAGTTATTGGATTTATACAACCCACTTATTTATTATGTTTATTGATAAATATATGAATGCTGGAACTATCATGAGAGTAAACTAACGTCTTAAATGAATTGGGACTGATGATTATATATATATATCATGGACTGATCTTAAAACATTGAATAAAATATGATGCAACCTTTTTCACTAGATAACGCACAACTATGGATATTGAGTTTGCGGTTTACATTTTTGTTTCCTCAAATTAACAGATGCACTTAAACAGTAACTATAATAACCAAAAAAAACAACAAATGCCTATCATCAGTATTAGTAAATTGCATACGTGATCCTATTAATACATATACATATAGCTAATAGCTGTAAACATGCTTATTTAGAGCTATTAGCATGCTTTTTATATTATATTTGTAAATACAAGCTAATTATGTCATGTGATGAATGACGGGTTTTCCTTACATATAAATATATATTGTAGATGCAAGCAATAATGGCTAACAATAAAGTTTTATAAATAAAAAATAGCATTTGATTATTATCGGTCATAATTCGATAGTTGTTAAGTTTAGCATAATTTATTACATCTCAATCTAGAGTTTTTGCGCACAATACAATAATTTTAGGAATTTAATTCATTCTAAGATATTCTTTTAAGAAAACTCGAATAGTATGACATTTTTATAACATAACACTGAATGCATTCAAAGTAGTAACGATATGGAACTGTTAATCAGAAAAGAAAATCGTATTTTATTTCCTAATTATTTTAAAACTCTGTTTATTTTATTTTCTCTCCTTGTTCTATATTTTATAGCAAGTATGACATTTATTTCAAAATAGCATTAATAGCTTTTTTAAAAATCTATGTAAACAAGCATTTATTTTTATATAGCCTATGTCTACAATTGTATTACATTCAAATATCAGCCTTTCAAGCCAATTGTGCATGTGCTTTGCTTTGCGAGTGTTGATAATAAATGAATACTTTCCCTTCCAATACAAGATATAGTATTTATGCATAAATAAAATGAATCCACTTATTCCTACAACTCAAATGCTTATATATGAGCAAATCTGACATCGTAAATAGTAATTTAAAGTGAGTAGTCTATCCTCACGCTTTTCTTGCCAGTACTTCAGGTTTGCTCATATATAAGCATTTGAGTTGTAGGAATTCGTGGATTCATTTTATTCCTGCATAAATATTATATCTTGTATTGGAAGGGAAAGTATTCATTTATTATTAACACTCACAAAGCGCATGCACAATTGGCTTGAAAGGCTGATATTTGAATGTAAAAATAAATCTAGTAAAAAACAATGAGCATTGCCAATTGCTCAACAAGCTTTGTAATAAATGCTAAGCCAGAGAAAGCATTTAAAATATCTCTGGCAGGAAGCCCCCCCTCTAAACCTCTGACCATGGTTTCATGCTTTGGAACTCCTCAGAGAGGTGCTAGAGTAGCTTCAGACTGAGGAGTGCCAAAGCATGAAACCATGGTCAGAGCTTTGAGGGGTGTTCCTGACAGATATTTTATGGAGGAGTGCCAAAGCACAAAACCATGGTCAGAGGTGGGGGGGGCTTCCTGACAGAGATATTTTAAATGCTTTCTCTGGCTTAGCATTTATCACAAAGCTTGTTGAGCAATTGGCAATGCTCATTGTTTACATCTTACAAGCTTAAGAGAATGGGGTCATGTAATCTATGACTATATTTTTTTAAATCTAGTAAACATTTAATCAAAGTATAATGTACCCATTCTTCTTATGTCAGTAATATTTTTTATTTTTACTCTTAACTGTTTCAGGTGTTGATTTAGTCAATATAATCATAAGTTCTGCAAATGAAATACAATTGTTAATCTGTCTTCATTCAGCAAAATCAACTACTTATTGAATTTACTTCTATTATACAATTTAAACTGCTGATGTAAAAGTTTTTTTATACTTGTATACAATCAAATATTAAAATATTTTCATAATAGTCTATATTATTTATTTCAATATGTTATTTCTAGGAATAACATCTTTGTAATACTTGCTGGTAAACTTGGGGTTGTAATATAAATTCTTTAGAGATAAAGTAACTCATTCAGCACTAGAATATTCTTTTGACATGTACAGTCTTCTTGTTTGGAAAGAAAGTTCCCACAATAAACTTGTGAATACTCAATTAAATATTAACATAAATATATTACTGGTGTAGATAAGTCTACTCCTTTCTAATGGCTTCCTTTTCTTTCACATATTCCCCATATATATATATATATATATATATATATATATATATATATATATATATTATCACTAGATGGAGCTTTACCAATAGCCCACTATATGCCCTTTACTGACATGAACCAATAGCTCGAAACCATGGTTTAAAGGTTGGAGACAATTTGAAAGAGATATTGACTTCTCTCTCTCTCTCAGCGTTTATGTAAACAAAGCTTGATAGTGGGCTATTGGTAAAGCTCCATCTAGTGATCATAAAATGCAAGCAATGAGCAAGTTAAGAAATTTATAACTTGTTTTGTTTATATATATATATATACTTCATAGAAAATATATAACAAGCTGCTAAACAAATTGGACTTTCTATAACTCAAGAATAATTTTAGATTTAAGACTTACATCAAATTATGATTTCATTTTTGGATGTTCAAGAATCTAAAGAAATGCAATTCTTATGAATTCTTTTTGCAGATTCAGCAATAGACCCAACTGGCTTTGCTCTTTCTAGATTTAGTTAAAGGCTCACTATCAGATATAAAACATCCCCAGGGTTGTTGTACTCATCTTCTTCATAATTGGAATTTAACAACCACTGATGTATCTAAATGGGGACAAACACAAATCATAATGCTTATATTTAATGATTTGAATCTTCGGCTGTAGCGTCAGACATGAAAGTATTAAAATAAAGCCAGGAATGAATCTATCATCTCATTAATAGTTAAGCTGTTAAAAAATCCATACTCTAAAATAAAATAATACATTATTTTATTGGAAACATTGATATTTGCTTTTTAATTCATTTTGAATTAAATATAGTATTCTGATTTTTTTTTAGTTCCATTTTATTTTAAGCGTCTGTAAGATTTATTGAATCTTATTTACATTACTTATTTTATCCTTCTACATATTTAAAAATATTTTCGAATATATCTTTTATATGTATAAATTTAATATAACGTTAATACCAAGTTCAATAAAAAAAAATCTTAGTTTGATAAATTGATTGAAACTTTTGGGATTGATTCTACCTCTTACATGACTAAAAGTCACACGATTTTCTAAATAAGTAACCATAACATTATTTTTAAAGCAACTATGATTTGTATATTTTTAATTATTCAGTGCGTAAGTAACTTAGGCAATAAAATCCAAGAATGTTTTTGATTCTAGAAAATTGAAAAATACTGATGGTAACTTGAATTTCAAGAGCTTTAAGCACACAGACTTTTAAATCCAAGCTAACATTTTTCATTTATACAGTTAAAAAATTAGATTAATGACTATAATTATTTAATAACCTAATTATAAGTCATGTGCTATTTAACTTTGAGTTATGTTTGAACCATTATTAGATTACTTTTTACTACCTTAACGGATTTTGTGTTAAACTCTACAACAATTTAAGAATATTTGATATGTATATTTATAAAATAGATGATAAAAAGATTGATTTTTAAGTTTCAATAAAAATAATGGTGTGATTAGCAGATTCAACACTATTATAAGAAGCTAACTGTAAAAATGTTTTATTCTGGAGCACGTTCACTGCTATGTAAAGGAGTTGACATGATTTCAAAATGTGGGAGGGGGGGTGTTTGATTTTTTTGGCCTTATTAAAATTAATTGCTAACAAATTGTATTATTTTATCTGAATTAAATCTAGTTATATATAAAAAAACTAATCATGGATTAGATTGTAATTGCAAGCTAATATCCATTAATTATATCATATACGTGCATAACCAGAAAACTGAAAATTATATTAAAAAAAAAAGAGATATGGGAAACATTTGTTATGCTTTCATAACGTTGTATGATTTTTTATATTATGAATTGAATGCTTTAATAAAAATAATTGGTAAATTTCTTTACCGGACACAATTCAAAATCACAATAGAGTAGGTTATTTCTTCTTATTTTGCAATAAGTTTATTTAATCCAATAATTTGCTAAACTTGTTTAATCCAATGTTTATTTAGCTTATAATTGATGTAATAATTTCCTTAAGTGTTTATACATGTTCTGGGATTACCTCAATTTGCACTTAACACAGTGCTATATATATATAAGACATATTTTGCAGGTTCATCCGTGTTAAAAATTTAAATATTAAAATACCGATGTTTCGACTTGATCACACAAGTCATCTATATATATATATTACCAATAGAAACCAGTCAACATTTAATCCCAATATAGATAACAATCAACAATTTCAAACAGTTGTCAAGGCAACCTCCTTTTAATAATAAAAGTGGAATATATATATATAATTTCATTAACATATATTCAAAAAATATTGATATAATAATTGGGGACAATTGAAGACTGCTAGTTCAGCATGAAATGCATATTAGAGATCATTTACTTTACTCAGATATCTTTATTTATATGCGTAAAAATATAATATGGAATGGAAGTTTGAAGTATATCTAAAAATAACTATAATAAATAAAATTACTGACACTTTATTGTGATTTTTATAGAAATGTTTTAATCTTATCAGCAACTGCAATAAAATACTTCAGGACCATTTGTTATATATGGCTAGTGTTAACTTTAAAGCTCATTTATTTAAAATTCATATAATAGAATACTACATTATGTGTATTTTTTAATCAATACATACACAATCCATGCCAGAAGTTAGTTTCCACAGTAATTTATTATAATTTTACATTTTTTGTTGGATGGTAGATCTAATAAATGAATATTTAAGTCTCAATATCTAACTTCCTGTGCATTATTCTTATGCATTTATTCAAATCAATTGTTTATATCAACTAAGTTAAAACATGTTATAAAGTAGGCCATATATATATATAATTATTAAATAACAGTATTTTTTAGATATATAAGTAATTTAAGTGAAAGAAAACTACCTTTTCATTCATCACTATAAATGTATTGCATTCCATGTCTGTTCATAGTACACAAGTGGAAATATATTTTCCCCATCTAAAATACATATATACTGTATCTAAAAGATGCTACATTATTTAATAATTACATCTATATAAACCAATATGATTCATTATTGCAAGACAATAGAAATGAGATGCTTTCTCAGACCTGGAATATATACTTTGAACTTTTACAAGCAATAAACCGATTTAAACATCTGGCTTGTCAATAAATTTTGGTTTATTTAAAAGTAAGCTGAAGAATTGTGGTGCTTGAATGGATGGATATTTTTTCCCACCTAAATTATATATTTATATAATTTTGACTTTTAAATTTTCTTTGCATTTTAACCGATGTTGTATAATTGTGAAATTATTGATAGACTAATGGTAGAGAAATTCATATAAATGAAATCAGTTACCAAAATAACTAGACTGGTTTAAAATTAACTTTTCAAACTAATAAGGATAATTTTAACAGCGCAATAAAAGTCATAAGAACTCACTTTTATGTTTTTGTCAAAGCAGCAGATGCAAATATAAGAATAAAAGTTTTAGAATACTTTTCGGAGTTCAACAACTTCTCTTTTATTACTCTTGCATTGCTAATATTAAATGTTTAAAAGAATTCCATTACTCCAAATTCATTTACAAACGTAATATAAATTTACTATTACTTATAAAATAAACATTTCCCCAGAAACTTAAGCTCAACAAAGAAAAGGTTTAAAATGTTACTTTACCTTAGTCTAAATAATCTTTTGCTTAAAATGACATATATTTAAAATATTTTAAATAATAATTAATATATTTTAAAAAAATGTATAATTATTTAAATACATGAAATAAATTTAAAATTTATTAACTACTAATATATATTGAGAAATAAAATAAAAATTGAGCTTTTCAGTAAGATTGACTTTTTTTTACCTATAGGTTGTTTGAATCCTTAAAAAAATATTAGGATATATAAAATTTAAATACATTTTACTTTTATGAATAAAAGTTTCATTGAAATAAAAGGAAATATATTTATAATTTAAAAGTCATATTTTAAAATAAATTAAAATTTATCTTTTTTGCAAAGCATAAGTTTTCATAGCCCTATGTGAGAAGCGAAAAAAATTATCTTATTGAATATTGCCTGATTATACCTGCCATTTACTTATAAAAACAAAAACGAAAATATAAATTCATTATTGTTAAAATAAATTGTTAACTGGAAGAAACAAAGACTAAACGAACTATTGACAATGTAACATTAATCTAGAGCTATCCAGATTGAAGAAAATAAAGCAGGCAATCCCATTTCATTTAGAAATCGGAATTAACAATAAAAAGATTAATACACATATACATTCATTAAAAGCCAGTCAACACTTAGACAATCTCAATAACAATCAACAATTTCAAACTATTGTCAAGACAACCTCTTTTTAACAATAAAGGTGGAATTCCACCTTTATTAGTGGTCTAATATTTATGTAGATACTAAAGATTGCGACTTGACAACAGAGATTAAAATTATCAATACAAAGAAGTTTAAATAAACCTTTTTAAACCTGTAAATAAAACCTATTCCAAATGCAGACAAATAAATAGTCAATTACAACATTACAAATTGCAATTATAATTCTCAAATTGCACCAAAAGTATTACTTAAATGATAATTTTCTAAAATTAAAAAAACTAAAAATATTTAATATATATTTTCAGATTTTAGTTTATATAGTGCTTCCTTCAACTTAACTCAATTTTAATGTAACCATTCATCAGACCAAAAATCAAACCGACCTTTCTCTTTATGGATGCATTTTGAAACATCCACCTTATTTAAAATATTTAATATATATAAGTAAACATATATATCAAATAAACATTACATATATATTATGTATTTACATATACTATAGTTTATTATATTAATATTATTAAATCGATCATTACTCTAACTTACGTTATTTCAATTTAGTTTGCTTTTTATCTTCTGTAACATTTTAAATTTATAAATAATTATATTTTGAAAGCTTTTTCCTACTATATCCTTTAGTTTATAAACAAATATTTTTCTTTAAAAAAAAAAAAAACTATTTTAAAACTTTAATAATTTTTATTAGTCAATCATTAGACTTCTTTTATTATATCCACAACCCAGATTTTAAATCTAGGTAGAACTTAATTTTTTTTACCATTATCTGAAGATTTTTTAAGTTAGTATAGATAGTATTTACTTAAACAATCATAAGAGTATTGGTTTTTATATGATTATCTCTCTCTATATATATTTTTTGTAGTTTAAGTTCATAAATTAATCGGAGCCAGTAAATTGATTCCCAGGACCCAGATTTTATCAATTATTAGGAAAATGTTATTTTTCTTTTTAAAAATAAAGATTTTAATCTTCTGCTTACAAACTGCAAACATATATCAATCCATAGCTTAGATTATTTGATGTTAAATCAATTAAAATTATTTAAATTATAGAAACTTAAACAAATAACGATAATCAATATATCTAAGTACCATAAACAATATAAAGATCAAATTTAAAAAAATCTTTTAATATTCCTGGTGTTTAGATAAAAGAGATGGTATTATATAAACACACCCATTAATTTATTAGATATTATAATGTCTGTCTTCAATCATAGTTACATATATAATCATTAATTTAGTTAATAGAGCTATATCAAATCATTATTCATTATGAATTAATTGATATTTATTGAGATGAAATTAACCCATAACCAATTTTAAATATCTCTAGCATTGACAGCTTTTGTTCACTTAATTAAAAGCAATGCTTTTGAAATTTGCTAAAAATAAACATAAAGGTCATCACTATGATAAAAAAGTAATAATTTAATAATATATTATAAAATAGATTTTAATTAGTATCATATGATGTTCACATGTTAAGTTTACTGCTTATGATAATACATTATAAAATTTTAAGATATATATGTTATAATATATACATACACACTTACATGCATGCACACACACACACACACATATATATATATTGTGAATAACATAAGATTATCAAGTATAAAGAAATTTATAGGAGGTGATATTTTTTCAAAATACCCTTACAAATTATGTGATAGCCAGTTATTTTCATTACTCTTAAATACTAGTTTCACATCTATTAGCAGGAATTATACGTAAATATGAATCTACACATAAAATAACAAACTGCTGACATTTGAAAAATAAAAATTTATTCATAAAAATTAAACATAAATAGTAAATCAATATGTTGAATTAGCTAATGTTTTAGATGTTTTAGTCACTAGTAGACCAGCAAAAATATGCTGCAATTATCTATAAATAAATATATTAATAAACTCATTTATAAATTAACCTCTTATTTGGATGCATATTGTTAATATTTTTATATAAAAGTAGTTCACTTTACTTACTCTATTCGGAGTCACCTAATTGTAAGCTTTAAAGTAAATATAATGAATTACTACTCCTAATGCAAATATAGCTGGTAGAATCAAGAGATAGCTTTCTTTATTTATTCACATTAGCCAACAGTATCTGAATTATAATAAAATCATTTATTAATTAAATTATTTATTATTTATTTATAAATAAATCAAAATGAAAAAAAAAAAGAATTACCTTTTATTTTCACTTTCAAAATTTTTTTTCAGATACTAACTCTAAAGGACAGGTCACAATGATAATTTTTTTTAGATACCAACACTAAAGAACAGGTTACAATGACCACCTGTTTTATATGTGAGGGTTTATCAATAAATTTATTTCATTTCAGATGGTCGATTTTTAAGCTATAAATTGTCTATAATATTGTTTTCATTAGAAAATATAAAATATAGAAATCTTATTAATTATTATATGATAAATTATTTTATAACGATACTTCCTCATGGACATGATTAATAATATAGCATCTAAAGTGTAAAACTGGGGTCATATATTTATATTTTAGTTACTAGTCATAAAATAGATTATAAATAAATTATGCAAGCAATAAGATATAAACAAAGAAAAGACAATGTTAAAAGACTTTGTAGATTTGGAAAAATATGAGTAAATGCATAAACATGAGAAAATATAACAAATACATAAACATGGTTAAAAGTTCAAAGTAGTCAAATGGAAATAGTTGTTACCAGATGAATGTAAACACTAAAAGTGTATTTTAAAATATCATTTACATATATTGGATTTGTCCACTATAAAATAGAAAGAAGTAAATATATTTACTTATCAATTTTAATATATGAATTTTATTTTGTAATATGTTATGTTTTAATTATGATCACTAGAGGGAGTTATAGAACAGTTTGTCATGTGATAATTAGAAGCAGACATCTTAATAAATTTTTTATAAGAAATGAAAACTTGTTTGTTGTGAAATGGAGTTAGCAAATTGTTTTATAGCATGATTTATGTGAAAATTTATAGGTTTTTTTTATGATTAAAATATTCCATTTTCTTTTTAATAATTTTTTAAAACATTTCTTTGGTGTCATGATAGAATGTTGGGATGATTAAATGATCAGTTGAAGATTCTTTGGATTTGGAAAAGAGATTTATCATAATACTATACAGTTTGTAAAATCAAAGTGGAATTTAAAAACCTTTTATTACTTTTCAATGACAGGTCTTTTTTTTTTTGGCAAACTTTTAGTATTTTTTTTATCTTTTCAATGTTTTCTTTGATTTTGGGAAAATGGGAGAGAGTTGGGAAGTGAAAGAGAGTAAAAAATACAATCAATTCTAAGTTTTCAAGATTTTTTTTGGATTTCTTATCAGTAATATTACTTGACATTGACCTACAAAATTAATTGATATATAATTTCAAACAACTTCTTTTAGTATTTGTAATGGACAGGTTTGTATTGAAATTTTTATTCTTTGTTTTTAAAATTATAATTTTTTTTCTTATTTGTTTTTTTGAAAAAGGAGAAGGAGGGAGGATGGGGGAAGGAGGTGAATTGTAGAAGTTTTGTCAACTTTGATGAAAACAATAAGTGTCAGCTACATACAAAATATAAATGAAACCAACAATCCAAACAAAAATTGTTGACTTTGAAACAACAACTACAAATTAACAACAACAAAAAAGAAGCTGTCAAGCATTGGTGGCCGAGTGGTTAGCACAACAGCTTACAAGCAGTTGTCCTTGGGTTCGCTGCCTAAAGAAGCTTAAAATAAAAACTTATTTTTTATTTATTTGGATTACTACCCCCATCCTCCACCCCCTCAATTCAATAATTATTTACTTTTTGACTTTGCAAATCTTTTGATTTAAACTGAGTACTTTATTGGCAGTGTGCATGGCAAAATCACTCTAAACTCCCTCTTACATTTTCTCCATCATAGATGACCAAGGTCTCTAAATAAAGAAGTAAAAAGATTTATTTTTGCCTACTTAAAAAAAATCAAATTACATGAACGTCTCCAAGTCTAATGTTTTCAATTTTTTCAATTAAAAACATTTTAAACAATATAGTCAATGAAGAATAGTTGAATCTTAAATTTATCAATTAATTATCCCATAATTAGTTGGTGTCATAAACTCAGTGTTTTAAAAGAACAATTTAAGAGAAAATGAAGTATAGGAGTAGATGGGTTTCAATTTTTTATATGTATAATTAGACCTTGAAAAATAATTACTATCAAAAATAAGCTTCAACTTCTTTTTTTTATGTTTGGATGAATGATTACATTTAATAGGGCCTGAAAGAGCTTAGTTGAAATCTCTTGGCAATTAATATTTTAAAAAAATATTAAAAAAAAATCGTTTTTAAAATATTTTTTATAATTCATTACATTTAAATTTATAAAATGATGATTTGTAACATAAATTTTGTTCACTACTGTATTATATATAGTCATTTTAAAAATTTTGTTAGTATTAATCTTTATTTTTAATTTGTTGTTATGATTCAAAAGTGTGACGTCATATAATGGAGTTCTTTGAATGTTAATATTCCTTACTATTTATTACATGAATTTCTTTTGCATATTATTTTAGATTGAATGTTGAATAATATTGTCCAACTTAACTTTGTTAATTTTAAATATAATAATAGCCATAAAAACATCTGATAAAAGAGTTGTCTGATGTAAAAAAACTTACTTTTGGCTTTATTTCAATTAAGGCTTTTCTGCTATTTTTTACAACTCATTACTTTAAACTTATTTTCATTAATTATGTTAAAATCATAATTTATTGAATATATTTATATGTTAAACATTTTCTACTTAAAATTTTCTACAATAGGAGGCCACCATCATAGAATGTGATAGAGAATAGAAATAGAGTAGAAACAATAGTGAAAGATGTACATGGAGAGTGAAATGATAAGAATAAGTTGGAAGAATATATAAAAAAGTTGAAGAAACTAAGAAAGAATTGGTTGGGGATGAGTATAAGGACTTGTGTGATGAAATAGAAAAAGTGACAAATAGGGTTTTAGGTGAGAATATTCAGAAGAATAAAAGTAATAAAAATGAAAGTCAGTAAAAGTGTAAAAGAAAGAAAAAAGCACACAGAGAATACAAGTGTACTATTAAGAACAAAGAAAGTGAAAAAGATATAAATGCTAAATGGGAAAAGTACTTAGAAAAAAAAGAAGTTTGCTAAAATAGATAACTATAGAGAGAGAGAATGAAATTGAATAGTAAATTGTTGGAGGATATTAATAAAAGTGGAAGTGATGGGAGTAAAAAATGTTGGAATTACTTTAAAAGGTAAAATGTAGTGAAGAAAGAAATAGTATTAATAGATGATGAGGGAATAGAGTGTAACTCTAGAGAAGAATTAGAGAGAATCTTAAATAGGTATGTAATGAATATAGAAAAGATGTTAGATATGAAAGACAGAGTGATAGACACATGAAAGCATATAGTAATGAGAACATTAGGTTTACAGAAAATGAACTGAATGAGGCAGGGAAGAAATTGAAAAGTGGAAAGGCAAAATGTTTATATGGATGGACAGCAGAGATGGTAATATATTTAGGACATAGGGCAAAAGTAAAGCTATTATCATGTTATAATAAGATAGCACAGAAGAAAGTTTTTCTAGTTAGTTGGAGTAATACAAGAGTAAGATTGTTATTTAGAGGAAAGTGTAAGGATCATAGACAGTTAAAAATTATAGATCAATAGTGGTAACATCAGTTTTATATAAAGTTTTTTACATATATGGTGGCTGGAAGAGTTGCAGCATAGATGGAAGGAAATAATGTAGTGTGGGAAATGCAAGAAGGTTTTAGATCAGATAGATATGTAGGAGATAGTTTAGTTGTAGTTACGCAACTTATGGATATGAGTAGGAATTCAGGTAGATAGTTATATATTTTTTTTGGAATTAAATGATAGAGTAAACAGAAATAGATTATGGCTAAGTTTAGAAAATTTGGGAATGGATGAAGCTTTAGTGGATATTATTAAAAAATTATATGAAAATAATTACTATACATATCATTTATGGGATATAGAATCAGTTAAAGTTAAAAATGGGGTGGGTCTAAGGCAAGGATGCCCTATGTCATCTATTTTGTTTTTGTTGCATTTGAATGAAATGGAGAGAGCAATAGAAAAACTAGGAAGAGGGATAGAGATACTGTTAATAGGTGGCAAGGGAGTATATATTTTGTCAGGTCTTTTTTTGCCAATGATGACTTTTTGTGTGCAGAAAGAAGAGAAGATATGAAAGTTATGCTGATGACATGTGCAAGGATGGGTAAAAAGATGGGGATCAATTTTAGTGAAGAAAAACCAAATATAATGATGGTTAATATTGGGGAAAGAGAAGATGAAGAATTTTTATTGGGGGATATAAAGTTAAGTGTGGTGAATAGTTATAGTTATTTGGAAATCATCTTAAGTAATCAGAAAAATTGCTTGGATGAATGGGGAAAAAAGATAAATGATGCAAAGAAAAGAAAGGAATTGATAAATAAATTAACAATGTTTTCATATAATAAATATGATGTAGCTAGAATTAAATGGAAGGGAGTGGCAGTAGCAGGGCTAACATATGACAATAATGCATTATGTGTTAGTTAAGGAGTATGAGATTACTTAGAAAAAGTACAAAAAGGAAGTAGGAAGACATGCATTAGATGCATATGTGTAAATAGCAAAGAAGGCAAATCAAGGAGAAATGGGATAGTCAAGTTTTTATATGAGAGATGCAAAAAGCAAAATGAAAATGTTCGGTAGATTGCAGTTTATGGATAATAAAAGAATAATCAAAATAGTGCTTAATACTGATTATTAATATTACAGTTTATAAACCATCATGTGCTATATAAAATAAATAGTTTATTTACATATATTTAATTGGGTTATGAGTAAAGGACAGGCAAAAAGATGGATGAGAAAGGTAATGCTGTATGCAGAAGATTTGGATAAAGAAGTTATATCAGACTTGTACAAAAGGTGGGATAATTGGGTTAGGAGATTGTTGAGTGTCATAGTGGTAAGGAATGTGATAGAAGAATAGATGCTTTAATAAAGAATAGGGAGTTGAAGAAATGGAGAACTAGTATGGAGAGTAAAGAGAGTTTAAATATATATATAGAAGTAAACAGAATATTGGGTGTGAGTTAATTTATGATAATAGCAAGGAAAGTAGTTTATTGTTTAAGACTTGAATGGGATCCTTAGCAATAAGGGAATATACACATAAATGGAAAAATATGGGAGATTTAGTCTGCAAGTTGTGTAAGGAAGGCATAGAAAATATTTGGCATATATTAATTCAGTGTAAATGCTTGAAAGTAGAAAGAGTAAAAATAAAGGAATTATGGAAGAATAAATATAAACAAAGTGATTATACAGAAAGTGAGTTATTGGTTTTTATCCTGGGTTTGGGAAAAGATAAGGGGGATTTAGCTTTGAAGGTCATAGATTTGACAAAGATTATGTTGTGAAATTGGGATGGAGCAGATTATGGGAAAACTTAGGGTGGGAAATGGAAAGGGAAGGTAAAATGGCTAACAGGTTTTTCTGGGCATAGTTGTTGAGAGATTCCTGACTCTGTATAAGGAGAAGTCACAGTGTGTCACATCACATCATCATTGGTTAAATTTTTTTTTTTAAATCTTTGCTTACCGATGAGTGTCAATTTATATTAAAACAGAGCATGTGGGAAGATTGATTTACATACCAATATATATCATCATTGGTTATAAATTGCTGTAGTTTACTACTATGTTAACATATTGTATACTATATAAAAGATCAAATACTTTGTATAAAAAAAATAAAATTTAAAAACGAAAATCAAAATTTACAATTGGAAAATAGTTTTAATTTTGTGAAAACTAAGTAAATGACTTAGCGATATCAGTGGTATTTTAAATTGTGCTAAGCAACGCTAGTATCTCTTTCTCTTTAGCCTATCCATCCATCCTCCAAAATAAATTAATAAATTAAATTGAAACAGGGTAATTTTTCAATTACTTTATGAAGTAGTGGTTATGTTTTTTTTTTTAAAAAATAACTTAGTCAAATTATTATCGTATTTTCTAGAATCTTTTTCTGAACAAATTTGAATATATTAATTGTAAGTTTACTTCATTCTCATTCGATATTGGTTTACATTAAAATCATTCATTATACTTTACCAAAGATAAACTTTTAGTCCATTTTTTTTTATTTATCATGTGGAATAGTAATGTATTTTTAGCATATAGAGTTGTTTGGTTTTTGTTTATAAAACATATCTCACAATTTAATTATAATATTTTAAGCCTTTTTAGTATTTTTTTTTTTATTATTTTTTTCATTTGTAATATATAATTAGACTAAAATAAATGTTTATTTTTATATAAAAATGTGTGTAATGTTTTTAAATATTTACAATCATTTAGTTATTTATAGTTAAATGGATTTTTATTTTATTTCTTTATTTATCTTGTCTTTTTTTTGTGTGGAATTAGAATGAGTATTTTTTTAACGAGTTGTCGGCCACTGATTATGATAATGATGATGAAGATTTTTACTACCAAATATTATTATTAAATTAAATTATGTGTGTATTCCAATGTTTCTTATTTTTAATTTTTTCAAGATATAAATATCTAAAAGAGAAAAAAATAGAAAAATATCAGATTGCACTGGTTTTAAAAAAAAGAAATATTAAAAACACTATTAAATAATTAAAGAAAAAATGAGGGATGGTTTTAAAGAAAGATCTAATTGGAAAACAAAATAAATACAGAATAGATAAAAAAGCTGTCCAAAGATGAAACATAATTAACGTCAAGAGATAATAGGTATCATCAAATAATGTAGATTTCCGATGATGATTTAAATATCTTTTTAGAAGAGTCTAGACATTTGATTGGATTTTTAAAATTCTCAAGTGGCAGGTCAGTGACAATGAAAATTTTATTCTTACTATATATATATAGTAATCGAAAAGTCCATCAGGATCGTAACAGATTAAAATTTAATGATGCAATACAAAACTGTTACTGTATATTCCGGTCGTAGCCATGGTGCACCATGAAGACCCTTCACAGCAGTACATGAAGATACATTACACCATCCAAAATCAATTGTGTAGCTATTTAATTAATTATCATTTTCATTAATGACTGTATTTTAAAACTACACTTCAAAACCTTCATTTGCGATTTTTATTTACGCAAGATCTTGTAGCCTACCATTAACAAGATGACATGATCTATAAAGCTACTAAAGATTACTCTTCCAGGATTAAATGTATGATGCGTTATATCAATACCAACTATCACACGATGAAAATAAGCCATTTAACACGACAGTAAAAGTTATAGTCAGCCTCACAACATAATTGGCTGTAGCTCAGATATACTCAGAATTTTATATAGAAATGCCATGTAGAGTATTTGCTTTGCAATAACAGGTAAGCATATAAACTTTAGGATATTTTCATCATTAATTTAAATTTCTAATGAAATCACTAGCAGTGAGACTCTTAGGTAATATATAAATCATAAAATATAGTATTCGAAAATAGGTCCAATTATCATACTGGCTAACGAACTTATTTATTGATTTAGGTCCTAATATCTCAAAACATCAATAGAAGTAATAAATTATGGGTTGTATTATAAAATTAACATAGCAAAGCTAAAGTGATGAAAAAAATAAATGGGACTTTATTATACCCTGTACATCACTAATTACCCAAGAACAAAAATATTAAGATAATAATATTTTGATACTAAAAGCATTAAGATATTCTCTTAATTTCAGTAAACCTTGTATGCATTATCAGGGACAACATGTGCTCCAACAACATGTGATCTGTTTAATATGATGGATTTTCTGGGTTTTATGTATGACAAATAGCAATGGCACAGGTAGATTAAATTATATAATTAACATTTATTTACAACTCTGTTAATATTAAATAAATAATTGATTAATACAATATTTACAAAATTAAATAAACAATAAATAAAATAAAAGACTATCACATATACTCGTTTCTATACTAGGATAATGTACATGAATTAGATTAATAAATAAATAAAATAAAAGCTCTTCACATATACTTATTTCTATACATGGATAATGTGCATGGATTCCAAATAAACAAAATATAATATTTTATCACAAATGAGTTTAATCTCAGCCCTTATAGGAGAAAAGATGGGTTCAAACAACTAGCCAATAACATCTCCAACATGTCAAAAACAGAATACTCCAGATTTATTATAATAATAATAATAATAATAATAATAATAATAATAATAATAATAATAATAATAATAATAATAATAATAATAATAATAATAATAATAATAATAATAATAATAATAATAATAATAATAATAATAATAATAATAATAATAATAATAATAATAACAACAACAACAACAACAACAATTGGTATTAATGAACCAGTGAAAATTGATCATGACGAGACAATAAATCAAAGAGGGAATTTGAACTTGAACTAAGCTGGGAATTTCATATAACTAACCTATATTAAATTATGAAAATAATTTAATTGAATGCCCCCTTTTATATCTGGTAACTGAACATGTGAGATTGACTTAAAGATGAAAGAAACAAGGTAAACACCATAATGTATGGGGCTCTGCTCAAACATACATTTATACAACAAAGAGCAATGATATCCTATGGATATATTTATCCATGCAAATAAATAACAAATATTAACTGTTCTGTGAGTTTTTTAACCATAATCAGAGCAAAAAGCACAATTACAGAGTATTCTGTGAATTAAACACCCATGCAGGAACAAATATAAAGGATATAATAAAATGACATATGATTACTCTGTGGATTAAACCACCAGCCCAGAGTAATATAAAGAATATAATAAAAATGGAAATGATAATTCTGCAGATTAAACCACCAGCACAGATTAATACTGTATAACATTATAAAATAATGTTAACATTTATTTTCCAAATAAAAGAGATAGAAAGTGACCCTCATCAATAAATCTGCTAAATTAGAAGATCGGTGCAGTCTTAATCAAGTGAATTAAGACGTAACATGAATAAAGACTTTAATATAGGAAACCACTGAGATAATGGCTGACTCTGCCTAAAGCATGGGCTAAACATTAATATATAATAAATTTAATATGAGTATAGGCACAGAACCCTGGGAAGACATACGGGATTAAGCCATATGGTGGTGATGCACGTTATAGATTCATTAAATAATCATTAAATCTTTAAGCAAGCAATATTCCATAATAATTGATTCTCTTCAATCCCTAGTCATATGTTAAAATCTCTTGAATATAAATTGATAAATAATTATCTTAGCCACAATAGGATATATATATATATATATATATATATATATATATCGTGAACTTCATATATATATATATATATATATATATATATATATATCGTGAACTTCACACATGTATAAGATAATATAAAATACAAATCAAAATTAAATACATATTCGTTAAATTCAAATACATAATATTGAAGTATATTGACGATTAGCCAATAAATTAATTGCATTTCTTAATGCTTAATGTATAAAATATAAATTATATAATTTTCAATTATAACATAAAATCTTAAGAGTAATTGTATCCCTCTTTATTTCAATTCATAATGAATATTTCATAATTAATTGGTTTATGCTAGGTTCTTTGAACTTTCGAGATATTTTTTAAAAAAGACTAAGATTGTTCAAGCAAACAATTATACCACAAGTGCTACGACAGCTAAAAATAATTTTCTGGTCAGTTGCAATTTTAATGATAAGATAATTCACAATGTTATTTTTAATATAAGTTCCAAGTGGGTTATAATTAATTCTTTATCGACAGACACTGGCACACAAAAATGTTAATACAGCATTTTATTTGCTCATATATAGCACAGCTGTATGTGTTAAAGTCATGAAAGTAAAACGTTATACTCAAGGTTAGTAAAACATTTTATTCTGCACAGATATAGCACAGCTGTATGTGTTAAAATCATAAAAGTAAAATATCACACTCTTGGTTAATACAGTTTGTAAACAACAAAGAATATTTCCATTTTTGCAGTTGATAATTCCATTACATTTCAGCTATAGATATTTTGAAAGGCAGTCAGCAGTTAGATTTTTGGCTTGAAGACTTAATTCCTCATTCTGTTATTTACACACAATAATATTACAATTTGGATTATATACATAAATATAAAGTTTTATTTTAACTCCTTTCTTTGTTCTTAAATCTTTTCTTTTTTCTTTTTAAAGATCAGCTTTTGTATTCATTATGTTTAACAGCAAAAAAAAAATTCTCTGCTCTTTACACTTGCTGTTTTTATAGAAGTATTTTTTAAAAAAAAAAACATCTCTGAAAGTTCTATTTTTCTTCTTAGCCAATCAGATTTCCCTTCATTACATGTTTCTGTTTAAAAAAAATAAAAGAGAAAAAAAATGTTTTTATCTTATTGTATTCTATCAACCAATTTAAGAGAAATTAAATAAATCCTTTAATTAAACCAAAATTAATTTTTAGGATTAGCTAAAGAGAAAAAAATATTATCTATATCTTAATAAATTTGATATGATATACTGTTAATTTTGTAGATTAAACACAATTTTCCCAACTCAGAGTTTGAAAACAGAGCAAACTAATATATAAAAAATTATACAATAAGTAAGGCAAAAATATGAAATTACATAATCTCATCATTCAATTAATTTAAACACAAGTGACAAGTATTCAAAGTGGCCATCATGATAATCAAGCCACCTAGAAGAACATAGAGAAATTTTAAATCAGTTCCACCAAGATTTATATTTGTATCAAAATATAAGGTTACAATATATATATATATATATATATATATATATATATATAAAGAGTGTGCCAATATCTCTTTAAAAACTTTTCGGAATATCCCTAACCTCAGATCAGTTTCTAGCTCTGGATTTCATCAATGAGGTGCTAAGATATTCAAGCATTAGATTTAAAAACAGGTTAATCCCATCATTTTATCTAATGGTTAACTATAAAGTAGAAAATCTGAAATTTTTAGACATATATATATTCAAATCCAGTTATATAACTTAAATAGCTATAGTTTAGTCCCATATGGCTATTTAAGTTGGATAGCTAGATTTGAAAATATAAGGATATTGAAAATTTCAGATTTTGTAATTAATAGTTAAACATTAGATAAAGTGCTGGGATTGACTTGGTATTTTAAATCTAATGGTTGAATATCTTAGTGCCTCACTGATGAAAACCAGAGCTAGAAACTCATCTGAGGATAGGGATATTCTGAAAATCTTGTTAACCATTCCAAATTGCAGCACCACACTTCTTACATTTCAGCATTTCTGATGTTTTTCTTTGAATCACACATCAACATAAAATATATAATATAATGATTATTTCTTTTCATAAAATAATAAATTTGATTTCATTTGATAGATATTTTTGTTTACTACTGAAATAAATTTTAAATGTTCACATTTTATTTCTGTAAATATTAAAAAAATGAGGATGTAATCAAAACAAAGAGTTTACACATCATTGTTTCTAGAAAGATTATTTTCAGTTCATAAAATCAATGAAATATTTATTGTTTCTGATTGTTTTTAAAAATGTGAATGAACATTTATTTATTTTTATTATATCTAATGAATTATGCTTTAAAAGTTTAATTTCTTGAATATTTATAGCAAAATTATGCTATTTTCTTCCTGTAAATATAATGTAGATTGTTTACATCAAAGCTAGAATTTTTTAATTTGCTTGAGACCATATTTACATTAGCTGCTAAATAATATTTACTGAGGCTATAACCTCGATAATATGCATATAAAATGCGATAGTCCCTACTATTGCATTTTATACGCATATTATCGAGGTTATAGCCTCAGTAAATATTACTTACATAATCAATGTGCATTTAATAAATTTATAATTAGCTGCTAAAATAACATTATATTTTTGAAAATAAAGTATTTCAAGATCAAAATAAGTTATTAATAATTTATATTTCTTGATGTCTAATAAATATAGTGCAAATTATTTTAAAAAATATATTTAAAACCATAATAAATTTGCAAATAAACACGTTTTTGCATCATTGGAAACTGCAATGTCATAAAATGCTCAACATTTTACAGTCTTGGCAAGAGACAATGGCTGAACACGTCAGAGCAGGATTTATGTCTATTATAAGAGTGGGAATTTTGAATTTCCTGCCTTTTAATGCACAATTTTTGGGATAAAATGTATTATAGTAAAATATATCATTTTAAATGCATTTTAATGTATAATACTTACAAAAAAATTTACTAGGGGCTAAATTGTCCAAAAGACAAAATAATTTGGTTCAACCTTCCATAAAGTTAAGAGGTATTGGCACACTTATTATGTAACATATGTAATACAAGCTTATTAAATTAAGTCACATGATATATGATTTGAAGTATAACTTGTTTCTTGATTTCACATCTTGGATATCACCCACTTTAGATAAATATCTTAATGATTAGTAATAATCATTTTTTTGATTAGAAATTATCCTATCATTTATAGCCCAAATATAAACTTTAAAGTCAACTGTTGAATGCTGTTATATGTTGGCATATTATGAAGGCAATATCTTTGACAGTTCTGTCAATTAGAAATGTAAGATTATTTTAGATAAGTTGATGATGTGCTTTTTTTGGACCATCAATTATAATTTTTAACATCTTGAAACTAAAATAAATAAAATTGATGTTTTGAAATGGATATCGACTTTTGAGACAATTTATACACTATAAAACTTATGGAAATAATAATAACAGAATTAATTAATTATAAAAAAATTATGCAACTTTTATGTTTTACATATTGGTTGGATTTTAAAAAGAAATTATTTAGAAATAAAATATGTAAATTTCAAAGTGTGAAAATTTTTATTTAGATATAAAATGTTATGTAAATTTTCAAGTAGTTAGTTATTCAACATTAAATTATATGATACTGAATTGTTAATTATAGGATAAAAATAAAATGCATTTTAAATATATTATATAAGTTTACATATAAATACAAAAAGAAAATATTGGAGAGTAAAAAGTTGATTTTATTATCATATATAAATAATAAAGTGTATGATATGACTGCATTAGTTATTTCTACTCATTATAATGTTGCATTATTATAGCATCAAACACTGATTAGTCAATTATTAAAGGAAAAAATGCTATTGATTAAATCAACAAATGTAAGTGGTATTTATAAAGTGATGTCAAAATTTAGATTGTAACAGTTGTAAGTCAAATATGCATCTAAAAAGTTTTTATAACCATTAACTATTTTATAAAAATATATTGTGAATAGATTTAAATCTGTGTTTGCAAACCATTCACTTATTTTCAAGGAAAGTTATTGGTTTGACAAGGTGAAAAGTGATTTGAGAGAGAAAAATGAAAAATGCATATTTTCATAAATTATAGATGTGATGGGACAAGCGAAGCAATATAATGGTATACTTAATCATGGAAAGTTAACCACTACTGTTGGGATTTTAATGAAAATGATTTTAAAATTTAACTATAAATCTATAAATATTACTGGGTAATGATATTCCTACCTGTAGCTGTTATTATATTTAGTCATTTGCCTTTTTTTGGTATCTTTATGTTTTAAGAATATGTGATGGGGTGGATATTTTGACGATGTAGTTGTGGTGCATGCATTAGCATATGAATGAGGATGATTAAAAGTATTAACACGATCTCATTTATCTGTCTATCTAAATGTACAAATGTTGCTGTAAGTATAAAAGAGATTCCAAATTTATGTATTAAATATAGTTTAACAAAATATAGTGACACAGGTATTTCGGCTCTCATAAACGTCCACACTTTGTACAATACAGAAAACGATATTTATTACTTACAGATAAATCAACGCTCATTTTCTAAGATAAAGAAATCTTATGGAAATTGATTTGGAATGCATTACTGTATCCACACTCAATACAATTTTTTGAATGATATACTTTGGCATATAATTGCATAAATCTTATTTGCAGTGAAGCTCTTTCAAATATATTGATCTTGTAAAGCTCATTATTATAATAGTAAAGAAATGTTTACTCATTCAGACACACACACACATATGCAGCAATAATTGTATAACACTAATTGAAACTCTAATTCAGTAAATGAATATACACCAATGTTAGAATATTTCAACAGTACTACCTGTATTTAGAAACACAAAGTCTTAATCAGATAAAATAAGTAAAAAGAAACTCTTATAATCTCCAAACATAAATATATAAGTATAAATCAATATACTCATCAGACTTTGTGTTTCTAAATGCAGGTAGCACTGGAGAAGTATTGTAATATCGCTTTGTATTTATTTGCTATATTTGAGTTTCAATTAGTATTACACAATTATTAGCTTATTAATGTATAGCTATGTTTGGAATTTAAGCTTCTAAGATTTAAGTTTATTTAAATTTGCATCTATGCTTATAATAATCTTCAAATCAATATATTTATCAATTTGCATATTAATGGTAAGAAATTACCTTTTACCTACATTTATATATTGGAATATTTCCATAATCTAATATTATGTAGTACATGCTTTTAGAAAAAAAAATTAAACTTCCAATTACATTAAAGTGTTAGTAATAGAAAACTGGTTAATATATGCACAATGTTTCTAGAAGTATTATTCTCCTCTCTATTTCAGATGTTTCTGGCCTGATCAGAGATAGTCCTAGTATGGAAATTGAACCTGGTATCTTTGATTTTTAAATATTGAATTTTAAGGTAATGTTCTGACCAACTGAGTTATCCTGCTAAAGAAACAATCAGTAGAACTAGGATATACTTATCTATGAGGTTCTTTCTGATATTTTCACTCTTTCCTAAGATCAAAGTTTATTAGTTATGTCTATACATTGACACTAGGTTGACTTAATTATTCTTTTCCATATATTATGTATTGTCACACTAACTCATAATTCAAATTAGTGTGACTAAATGTACAGAAACCATTAATCAACTTTGCTCTTAGGAAAAAGTGATGAAATCAGGGGGAACTTCATAGATATTTATATGAAATTTCTATTGACTATTGCCTTTGGAGGGATGGCTCAGTTGACTACAGCATTACCTTAAAATTCAATATTCAAGAATTTAAGTATCCAGGTTACATTCCATGCTGATACTGTTACTGGTCAGGAAAGCAATATATGAAAAAAAGAGGAGAATAATACCCCTCACTATATTGTGCATATTTTAACTTGTGTGTTATTACTAATAGTTGAATGTAATTGGACATTTAAATAAAGTTTAATTTTTCTAAAGTTATTTAATACATAATATTAGATGATGGAAATAGTCTAATGTATAAATACAACTAAAATGCCATCAGTATAAACCTTCAGGAAAACAATGCCTTTTATCTTTGTTCCTTAATTCAGATTTTGTGTTTCTAAATACAGGTAGTACTGTTAGACACATTCTAACATTGGTTTATATTCATTTAATATATATATATATATATATATATATATATATATATATATATATATATATATATATATATATATATATATATATATATTTAACCGGATAAAGTGAAATATTATAAACAAAACACAAGAATACCAACATACACAAATAAATAGTACCGTATCCAGTTTACTACACACAGACACACATACACACACACACATATATATATATTGTAACCTCTTAAAATGCTGGAATCGTATATGAATCTGGCCACACAATTCATAGCATCAAATCTGCCCTTTGTAACCTTCACTACCTGAATCATCAAGAATAAAAGCATAAAAAGAAATATTAAACTAATGAGATGATTTCTTTATTGAACTAAGCTAGCATGAAACTATAAATCTAAAAAAGATTACAAGGTGATTAATGAAGATAATAACTTCTAGTCAAACCAGCTTTAAAATCCACAAACAAAATGTTATGAAATAAATTGAATATTAGTCAAACCAATAAATAAATAATAATTAGATCTATGGAATGAATATGAACTTAAAATTATAAATTAAGTAATAAGTAAATTAGGATGTAGATGACTAAATGAATGATGAAAATAAGTAATAATTAAATAATAAAATGAAATGAGTCTAAGAATGAAGAGAAAAGAAAGAAGATGTATGAGAATAATGAAGGATTAAGATGATGATAGAATAAGAATTAATGAATAATTAAGATGATAATTGAATAGAAGTTAATGAATGATTAATCAATTATGATAATGAATTAAGGTCAAATAAGAATGAATAAATAAAAGAATGATCAAGATGAAATTGAAGAACAATGTTGATGATGGAGACTGAGATCTTAAACTATAAACTATTGTTGTATTAATTGATAGTAAGATAAACTAAATAAAATAGGGATTCCAAGCTTGACAAAAACAGAATATTTACCATAAAGTCAAAACAAGCTATACATTTTATGACAAAAGAAGCAATTTACATCTTAAAGTTTGGTTGACTTTTATAAAACAGTGAATATAACATAACTCAAATCCAGCTACAATACATCCTGTAGATAAAAAATTTACTATAAATTCAAACTCTACATTGCAAATTAATAATTATTCTTCTCAGGGTTCAAGCAAAACTTAAATATTATTATATAATATATACTTGGGTCAGTGAGAGGATTTTGCTATTACCCAAATTTAACGTACAAAACAGCTCTTAATACAAAATCGAATTAACAAACAATATTTAGCAATTCCAAAAAAAAAAAACTTTATAAACTCCATAACTATTATAAACTTTAAGCTTCAAGAAATATGAATAACTTTTTAATAACTAAACACAATAACTTACCAACATTCTTTTCTCCAATAATTATGAACAATGTGATCAAGATCAGGGAATGATAGATCTGTGAGTTCAAATAAACTGATTAAATCAATATTAAGTATTTATCTTTTAATATACCATAAAATAATCTGCAATCTAGATTAATAATATTTTGAGTATTAAGTGATGATGCCTTAGATGTACTCATAAATTATAGGCTTAACAAAATTATTCTGGTATATTAACACATTGTTAACTATACTATATTGATTGATGATGATTTCAATATACTCAGATGATATGTCAATAGCAATAACAATAATAATGTGTATGGTGATCAGCAATAAGACTACAGACAACTAAATAAATTTTTAACACAACAATATTTATTTACACTACACATGGGTCTCATGTTATGCGGATTATTTTAATGCAATTTTGAAGTTACGCGATTCATGTTTCTGCTCAATATCTTTCAAATTTCAGTATATTTATTAGATATCAAGATATTTAAATTATTAATAACTTATTTTGACTTGAAATACTTTTTTTTTCAAAAATATAACATTATATTAGCAGCTAACGTGAATATGGCCTAAAGCTGTATTTAGAATTTAGTTTCTATGTAAATAATCTATTTATACTAATGAGTAAACAATAATAATACATTTATACTTACATATAAAAATATCACAATAAATACTCAAAAAATTTAAACTTTTAAAATGTATTTTGTTATATATAACAGAAATAAATAATCTTTTAGATTTTAAAAATAGAAAACGAAGATTTTATAAACTGAAAATAATCTTTCTAATGATAATGTATAATCTTTTTCTTTTGTTTGCAATCTCATTTTTTCAATATAGAAACAGAAAACCATTAACATATCATAAGACTGAAAATGGCACTAGTTGTACATCATATCACGAATAAAAATAAAGTGGCTAACAGGTTACTCTGGGCATAATTGCTGAGAGATTCTTGACTTCATTTAAAAAGAAGCCACAATACATCACATCACATCGAATCTGATTTCTAACCAGTTTACAAATGAATGCTAGTGATAATGATTAAAATATGTTTGAAAAATGTAAAATTAAATACTGTAGTAATAAAAAAAGTAAAAAAAAGTTTGTCTTGTATTCATTTTTTTTAAATATTTGAAATTTTTTATTAGTCATACTTTATTTGCTTATTTTTTTAATGCGAAATTAAAGTAATTTTTCCTTATTGCTTTGCTTTTATGCAAATTCTGAAAATTACAGCACCTATCCCCCATTTTTCAAGGTAAATTAAGTCTATTTTTGTGCAATTTCTTTTAATGCGGGTTTTCTGTGGAACCTATCTACCGCATAAAATGAGACCCAGGTGTATTTACAAATTTATTTCAGACACATTGCATGAAATAAGACAGAGACATTATATAAAATCAGGTATGGAAAATAATTTGAATCCCATTGACTACACACATAGTATATAAGATAAACTAGTACAGTGATATTCATAGTATCACTATCATTATTGGCTATGATTCTATTATTATATTTTATAGAATAGGATAGGTTAAACTCTATTTAAACTAAATTAGTACTCAAATTATAAAACAAAAGTATATTAAAATCTTTGGAATATGTGCAAATTTTAAATTTTAACCTCAAAGTTATAAAGTCATGTATTATATTATAGCTATTTCATTTGTCAGAATATGATAAGGACCATTATCATATTCAGCATAATTAATAATTATTATTATTTAATATGAAGAGATTTATTGTAATGTGGGGACAGACATCAGAAGTCAAATGCACACATGACATCAGAACATTGCCTATGTCCACAACATAATCATTCTAATAGTTAACCTATCTTACCGATCCATCAGTGAATCACTGCTTGATGAAAATAAATCAACATTGTCCATATGTATCTCTTGCTCTTTCATATAGAAGTTCTACAATCACTAGTAAGTTTTGGTTGGTTTGTTTATAAACTGATGATCCTACAACATCATAAAGAAAGTATTCCAATTAGGCAAACACTATAGATCAACCAGTGTCCCTGAATCTAACTTTATCTTATCCATGCTATTTAATTTTAAAATACTAAAACCTCACCATATATGGTGGGAAAACTAATTACATAACCTCATGAGGGATCAAACAATAAAGGGAGGCTCTACAAAACAACATAATAGTTGTACAATAATATGGCCAATTCTAATACCTTTTCCTAGGTACAAAAGTGTGGCATTGCTTCATCACAGGGAAATAGAATTCAGACCATGGTTATCATCCTCTCTTGGGATTAACTATGCTAACTAAGCACTAACTATTGAACAGCCTCAACAATATCCTCTCATGGAATCAGCAATGGGAGAATTCTCCATCTGCTCATGCACAATATTAATGATACTATATTTGATATCATTATATGTGGTACATACTGATCATCTGAAAGCTGTCACCAATCCTTATCAATACAATAGCAAGATAAAATAATTCTAACAATAAAAGTGGAAACATAAATATTCCATTTCACAATGCAGAAACTAATAGTGTATTAAACAAACCAACTTGTAAGTCAAATGACCATTAACTATTTTTAAAAATAATAATACTTTTGTTATAACAAGCAATACACAGTAGACAATGAAGATTAGCCTACATTTTATATCTAAAATGGACATGTTAACTCATAGGCAAAATTCAATAAATGCAAAATGCTTATATAAAACATTTCATATAATAAAACATTTGTGTCATTATACTATATCTTTGACAAATTTTGTCTGTTTGTATACCCCTTCAATAAAATATTAAAATCTGTTTTAAAAGTGTGAGAGATGAATCTCTCTCTCTCTCTCTCTCTCTGTCTAGATAAATGATATTTAATATTATGTTTTCCCTCAACTGGGAAAATAACATCCAAATATATATATAATATAATAAATGTATGTATCTTTATAGATCTATTTGTCCTTAACTAAATATATTTACATACCACAGTAAATAAAAAATTATCTGAATAACACATTACAAACAGTATATTACAATAATAAACCTAAGTAATAAAAAAATGAACATTTTCTCCTATTACATTTTATGCCCCTTAGTTCAAAGTTTTTTTCCATCATTATGAGCTGAATGATAAGGAAACTGAAGTCATGAGCAAACATTCATAAGTAATGCATATATATATATATATATATATATATATATATATATATATATATATATATATATATATATATATATATGATTATTATAGTCGATGCTAGCATAGTGAAACAAAATTCAAACACTTCCAAGTGTAGCACAAATAAAAATATAATGTTTATCCACACTTTCTGTAGATAATGCTCCTTAAATGAATTTATAGGTTTATTATGATTAACAAGATCAACTTTTTAAAATCATTTATTTATTTTTCTCATCTGTGGGTAAGATCTGAAATAAATTCAAGATGATCTTGGCATTTTAAAACATTTAAAATATTACTGTTTTAAAATAAATTTATTAAATATAGTAACATAGTAATATACAGTTTAACTTTATAAAAATTTACATAGCATTTAGAATGAAACTTGAAAAAGTCAATGCAGAGAAAAGGGTATCTTAATAAGATTAAGAGGAAAATAAAACTTTCACCCAAGTATCATCATGTAGACTCACAGGCGAAAGCAGAGAGTCTCGCTGCTTGACTTGGTCAAGAAGCTTAATAAAGACACTTAGAGCTGAGTCTTGAGAATGACCAAAGATGAGCCTGCAATGTGTCAACCATAAAGAAAATGTTATAAAGATAGATAATATTATTAATTAGCATGTTACACAATAAAGATTAAGAAATAAATATTTATTTATTCATTTCTATCAGCAAATTAATATGTGTTTAATAATATTAGGAATAATTTATTCAATCATTAGCAATTATAAATACAATATCCTTGGGCATTTTAACACTGTAACTTTTCCATTTTCCATAATCAAGCAAAATCACACTAAAACAAAACTTTGCAGACAAGTTTTCTTTCTTAATAAGAATAGGGAATAAATCACATATTTTTTTCTTTTAAATTGATTAAACTTTATACTACTTAAAAATTGACTTTTTAGTTTGTTTACTTTATCTTTTAACACTTTTCTTCAAAATTATTTCCAAATTATATTTTATGAAGATTATAATTTATAAGCAAACATATTTTCTTCTTTATTATAAAGATCATGAAAACAAAACATTTTCTTCTTTTTCCTTGCAATCTAAATAATTTATGCATTATGTTTAAATATGAAAACTGGCTAACAGAAATAAAATAAAAGTAATTGCTTACACTTTCTGGATTTGTTCTTAGTTGGAAGTAGTATTTGTTGAGGCAAATAATTATCCATATGGCTGTCATTCTCTTTTCTCCAGTATGCATCTCAGGAATTATAAAATCGATGGAAAATAGTGATGAATGAATACAAGGTTTAAGGTTTCTTACTCCATGTTTTTAAATACACATTATCTCTAATATTATTCAATTCAATCCACAAGTTATTACTTTTCAGAATTTTTTTTTACTTTATTTTATAGGTATAGATATTGAAGTTCTTTTATTCTGATTTTTTTTCTTAATAGCCCCCCCCCCCTACAAACTTTGTTAAATTATTTATACCTTGTATTACATGATACTAAATGGATCAATAACTGAACAGTGTGAATAAATTAATATTTCTCCTACTAGTGATAATTAATTAGACTGTTTAATATCATTTTAAATTGCAATACAATATATTTGAAGAATGTTTACAAAATTTAGAAAAATTATAAATTGTTTTCTTTCTTGTAATTATTGTTTAATAATAATAATAATAATAATAATAATAATAATAATAATAATAATAATAATAATAATAATAATAATAATAATAATAATAATAATAATAATAATAATAATAATAATAATAATAATAATAATAATAATCCCGCAGCAAATCTCTGCTGAGGTAAGAAGCAATCCTTAAGTTCTCCGATGTAAGTATTTATTTTTTACTTTTGTTCCAACTTGTTATTCGCAAAACAAACATAATACAGGAAAAATCGAATTATATAATAGATTAATAGTGTTTTTTGAAAAATATCGGTGTGTTTTAATATCTTTTTTTTAAAAATAAAAAAATACTGACTTGAGTCAGAATAAATCATGGCTACTGCCCAGTCAAGCGTGAGCGAATTAAGCACCAATACGAAATTAACAACATCGTTAGTTTCAACATCGCCTATTTCGTATGCAAAAGTACTTAAAAGTAATAGCAATACTACAGCACCAACTCAAATACCGCGCTTCCGTAGAACAAACACAAATGATATAAAAAATCTTGATCTAAACACTCGAGAGGAAAATCAACCCCCAGCCGCAATCTGGACAAAAGAAACGCTTGAAAATGTGACGGACCGTTTCAGTAATACGGTGCCTCGTACGTTATTTGAAACATTTCGCAGGTTTTTTTCACCAACTTCGTTAGTACTCGCAGTAACCGATAATCAATGCTCATTATATCGTTTCCCAAAAGCTTTATTATATGAAGCAATCACGCAAAATGCACTATGGGAAACAATCTCTTGTATCGCCGACCATCCAAATTCTCGATATATAACCATTGATTTTTATACTCAGCAGCAAAAAGAACGTTTTCAATCCACTATTTTAGCACTTGATAATTACGCACTCGTAATTATAGATGAAAACCGGAAAAATATAATTACTGGAGTGCTTAAAAATACTTATCTTAAATACAACGTACAAGATTTTCAAAAAATGATAAACCCGTTTGGAAAAGTAATTGCCCTACAGCCTATATATTTAAAAGACACACCTATACCGATATGTAGTAATCGTTTTGAATTTAAAATAAAACTACATAAAAACGTAGACGCCTCAACGATTCCAACACAGATTACAGATCAAGAAGCGACACTCTCTCTTCACATAAGAGGTCTAAAGCCACATTGTTTTGGCTGTGGACAGAGAGGACACCTAGCAACTCAGTGCGATAACACAAAAAGCAATCACTGTGAACAAACTAAAATCCTCTCCCCAGAACAACCCAGTGATGAAAATAAAATTTATAATAACACTACATCCATTGGCAACCCAATAATAGAAACCGGAAAAAAACAGGTTCAAACACCCACAAACAAAAATAATAATGGAGCAGAATTGCCTATCCCAAAGACCAACCAAAAAAATAATAACACAAAAACTAACACAGAAATCCAAGATTCAAACGAAAATAATTCTCAAGAAACCACAACACAAAATACAGCAATTACATCACAGGATCAGCATCTCAATAAAACAAAATGTGTACCAAGTAAAAATCAACAAACAGAAAGTAAACACACACAGTTATATAATGAAAATATAAATCCAGATAATATAAAGATACCAATAATAAAAAAAACTACAATTATAAACAAAACTGCATCAAACATAATGGATGCAATAGAAGCCCCTCTTCCACCTATTCAAGAGAATACACCAGAGGGAAAAAGAAAGCCAGGTCGTCCACCAAAAAATCATGAATCCAAAAAGGCAAAAAAAAACAGACCAAAAGCACAACTCATCAGACATATACAATTTAGAAAATGATGAAATAGAAATGGATGTAAGCCAACAACAAATGGACACCTGTTCGGTTTCATCACAAATTGCCTGTATAGAGTCTGAAGCAATATTAAATGAAAGAAAAACTGATAATAAACCCAACAATGTCTTAAATATGTATCAGCATCCATCTACTGCAATATAAACAAACATTTAGTATTAAAAATAAAATAAAAATCAATACCCTGTTAAAAAATTATTTAAAACATGAAGATAAAAATTGGATCTCTCAACATTAGAGGCTTAAATGCCACCAAAAAACTTTTTGATCTCAAAAAATGGTTACATACAACACAACCACACATACTGGGGCTTTTGGAAACAAAAATATACAGCAGCTCTCAAATTGATCCATCAAAATATTTAGTCAGCCAAGGTTTTTGTGCCTGCTCAAGGCAATCATCATCACCATCAGGTGGCACAGGCATAATTATTTCCCACAACTGCCCTTTCGATTCTTTTAAAATTATATATATTGACTCTAATCTTATCATATTAACACTCCATCATAAAAATATCACACTTAACCTAGTATTTGTATATATACCACCAGGCCCTGTCATCATCTCCAGAATAATAGCAACAATAAATTCAATGCTTACAGCAACACCAAATCCCATAATACTCCTGGGAGATTTCAACATGACCTACCAAACTTTTGTCACCAAATGGATCCATCAAATAACAATCCCACTTATGAGTGCTGAGGGTTTTCTCCCATCAAACTCAATATCTTTTAATAACAATAGATATAAGTCACTTATTGATTTGTGTTTCTACTCACCAATGTTACATCATTATTTTAATTTTGAACTCTGTCCATCTATAATCTCAGATCATGCTGCTCAGTTCATCACCCTCGACCTAACAAAAATACAAAATACAACAATAGCCCTCCAAAAGACTATGCGAATACTTCTTCCAGCACAAACAACTGAATTCTTATATTCAGAAACATATATAATGCTCCAAAAACTTCAAAACATGTCACTCGATCCAGTACAAAAGTATATAGCATTCACCAATATACTTTCTTTCAACATCAATCATATTACCTGCAACTCAACACCCCCCACCAGATTATTAGCATTGGCAGATGAACTACATAAAAGAATAACCATTTCCAGACCAACTACAGATAATCAAACACAAATTAAAAAACTTACAGAAATGTACAACAATACATGCAATACACTAAAGCAATATGTAGCAATAAAAAAGAAAAAAATATGCCTTACACAACAACATACTTGGACCAGAGCATACATACGGTGGGCATTGGGATACCCATCCACAGTCAGAGTGCCTATGGCACTTGAAATAGATGGCTCTATAACAGCTGGACATAACATGATAAACCCAATATATCAACACTTTAAAAAAAAACTGCAAAAACAGAGAGTGTACATACCAAATGAAGACATATTTGGAGACCCTGAAACAGACACACCAATAACAACAACTGACATTGCATTTCAACTTGCAACAATAACAAACACATGTCACCCAGGACCACAAGGAATCCCCAAATTTGTGTTCAAACATCTTAGTCACTTCACATCAAAATACCTGTGCGATCTAGCCAATTACATATCCCAAAAAATTTACAACATACAAAGTCTATACCCAATTGCAATGGTTCCATTTAACAAAAAACCAACAGCAATATCATCTTTATCTAATCTACGACCAATTTCAATGGGACCTTTAGGAATAAAAATTCTTGAAAGAGTGATAAAGGAAAAAATAGAACAACACATACTCCCTGTGTTATCATCAGCACAATATGCCAAAAAAGGATCATCCATTGGCCAGGGTGCCTTAATGTACAAAACAATTATCGAAGTAGTAAAAAAAAAGAAAGAAATATGCACCAATTATAGTTCAACTAGACATTGAGGCAGCTTTTGACTCAGTGCCTATAGCCAAATTATTAGACGTGCTGAAAAAAACAACAACACCTCCATCCCTACTATATATAATAGCCAATCTGCTACTCAGCCGTGAAATTCACATCACATTGAATGGAAAAAAATCACCAGCCTTCAGACCGAGTCAATCCATCCCACAAGGATCCCCCCTAAGTGCCTTGCTCTTTACAATATATATAAATCCTCTATTAATAGAGATACAGAAAAAAATAAAAGGCATTCAAATTCCAAACACTGCTTTAAATATATCATGCATAGCCTATATGGACGATGTAACTGTTTTCCTCCCCTCTAAAAAGAACCTCCCTATATTACAAGAGATAATCAAGAATTATACCTCAAATTTTAATTTAAAAATTAACACAAATAAAACTGCTGCATGGTCAATATACACAGGCAAGCACTGTACAGAGATGTTTAATGGTAAACCATCTGCTTTCCTTGGTTTCCCATTCTACCTTGGAACCAATGGAATGAGGCAAAAAATTCAAAATAAATTAAAAAAAGATGCTGAAAAAATCACAGCCTCACTTGAAAAGTCATACCTGTCAATATATGCAAAGGTAGCACTATTTAATCAACTTATAATTACAAAAATTACATACTATACACCTATAATCAAATTTGCAAAAACATTCATATCTAAAATCTCATCAATCTGTAACAAACTAATATGGAAGAGAAAGACAGTGGCAATATCTTTAAAAAATCTGAGCAGACCACCACATAGCAATGGACTTGGACTCCATACAATCAATGTTTTTTACACGCAGAAATCAGTAAATCTAATAACAGCAACCATAAAAAGATTTCCAGACCTGGAGTGTGTAATCAGTATAATACCCACAGACAGACCACCCCCTTCATATGGATATCTATCCACACTGATTGAAGAACTCAAGCCAATATACAACAAAATATCACTCAATAATGACAACAAGTATACATACTGGGACATTTATAATATACTATATCCAAACCAGACACCTAATCTACAACCATCAGTTCTTGGAATAGACAACAGGCAACTACTGCAACAATTCAGAAAATGGTCATTAGAACCAAAATTATTTGATTTTCTACTTAAGCTTAATCTCAATGCTCTACCCACAACCCATTTCCTTAGATTTCGTAGATTCTATACAAATATAGACCCCATGTGCGGGCTATGTCATAGAGAAGAAGAGACACAAGATCATTTTCTTCATTCCTGCAGTGCCCTAGAAACAATACGTCGCACAATGTTTACCACATACAGAAAGGCTATCATTTCAATTGATGAAATAATAAATACGTTTAAAAAAGGCAACAACCCTGCTATTCGTGCAGCAACATACAGCCTTTATGCCTACTGGTGCACCAGATGCACTTTTGCACTTGCCAATAACCCTCGACGCCACCCAGCAACATATTCAATAAAACTAGAACTGTTAAGAAAAAGAGACAGCATCCTAGCTCAACCAGATATATTTGCAGCCACATGGTCACACTTGAAACAAAGATCCAGTCTATGAAATATAAAGGCCAATAAGATAGATGATGACATTTTGAACATCAGCATTTTTTCCAACTTTAAAAAAAATGCAAGCATAAACTGAACTAAATAGAAGACCAAATTTAAAAACAAGAAGAAAAAAAAAGTATGCAGAAAAGATAAAGACTTATATACTGAAAGTTGTAATTTGTTTTTCATTTGTAAAAAATCAATATATTACTAGATGTGACTCTGTAACTTTTTAGACTCAATAAAGTTTTGCTTTGAAACATAATAATAATAATAATAATAATAATAATAATAATAATAATAATAATAATAATAATAATAATAATAATAATAATAATAATAATAATAATAATAATAATAATAATAATAATAATAATAATAATAATAATAATAATAATAATAATAATAATAATAATAATAATAATAATAATAATAATAATAATAATAATAATAATAATAATAATAATAATAATAATAATAATAATAATAATAATAATAATAATATGGCATGTGCGAGTATGCTCTGAACATCGTGAATGTACGTCTAATTTATGTCATTTATTATTCATATTTTTACTGGAGTTAAACCCTCAAAATTGTGAATTACTTCTGAATAAGACAAAGGCAAGTACTTTTATATATATATTGTGTGTGTTTTGAGTAAACATCTTTAATTAAATCACTTTTGCTGTTGGCGGCAAGCAATCATATTAACATGGCCGCCACTAGTCCAAAGCCACGTGGAGAAATTCCACCCACGTATGCTGACATTACTAAATCGCTAGCGAAAGATAAAGTTTCAAATAAAAACGCTTTTTTTTTTAATAAGAACTTGGATTCAAATCCGAGATTTAGGAAAACAACAACAGCGGATATAGCAGAACTAGATTTAAAAGCCACTTCAAATGAAGAAAACCAAGTAAGCTCCCCAATTACGTGGACGGAAGATCAACTGTCGAACATCTTGGAGAAATTCAATGAAACTTTGCCAAAGGGTCTTTTTGCTTCCTTTAAACGATTCTTTACAGAACAGTCTGTAATTCTAGCAATTACTGATCTCAACTGTTCTTTATATAAATTCCCTAAGGAATTATTATATGAAGCTCTTAGCCGCAACAACTTATGGGATAGTATTCTGCGAATAGCGGATCATCCCAATTCTCGATATCTCATATTGGAATTCTTTAACACAGAGCAAAGAAATCTTTTTAAAACAAAAATCAAAACCCTCGGCAATTATGCGCTTATAACAATAAATCAGAATAGACAGAATATAATTTCGGGCGTCTTGAAAAATGCTTTTTTAAATTATACTGTCAACGATTTTAAAAGATTAATTGAACCGTTTGGAACAGTGATACAATTCCAACCAATTTACTTGAAAGATACCCCCATCCCCGTCTATAGCAATAACTATGAGTACAAAGTGAAATTGCATAATAATGTAGAACCGCTAAACATACCTATGCAAATCACTGATCACGAAGCAACCCTACTTCTGATTATACGTGGATTAAAACCTCAATGCTTCCAGTGTGGCCAAAGAGGCCATTTGGCAAACAGCTGTATTAATATATGATGCAAATGCTGTAATAAGATAAACACACACACACCGACATGCCCTGAGAATAAAACACAAGACAATGCAAGCTGTGAAACAGATAAGCAAGAAACAAATGATTTACTTATTAACTTTGAAGGTAAATTAGAAACAGAAAAACCACCTAAAGTCGAAATGGATAATGACATACTAAAAGACTCAGAAAATCTGACTACAACTGTCATAAATAAAACATCCACCTATATTATGGATGGAATAGTACAAAGTTACATAAAAAATAAAAAACCCATGCATATCATGGATGAAATAGTGCCAAGCTCGTCACAAATAAGTACAAGCAATACCACAGAAAAAAGAAAACCAGGTCGGCCTCCACGCAAAAGCGTGTATCAAAAAAAGGGACTCAATCACAGGATTCTAGTGAAGAAGAAGAAATTGTCAACTTACATATACAACATAAAAAAGTAAAAATTGCCAGCTTAAACCTTGACAATGAGATTGCAAATATCTTAGAAAATGATGTAGTAAATGAAGCCACAAAAACCACACCCTGCTCAATTCTTGATGAGGGCCTGAACTCAGGCTCCAATAACACACTGTGTTCTATTCCTCCTGAGATGCAGAGTCAGCAAGACTTGTCAGAGTTCAGATCTTTTGCTAATGACACAGATTATGGTCAAGAGATGGAAGGTGAGTAGTGTGCATGATCACTTTGCTTTTGACATAGTATTGATTTCAATTTTTTATAAATTAATATGAAAGTAAAAATTGGTGCTTTTAATGTAAGGGGTTTAAACTCAGTGGCAAAAGTCATGGACCTCTCAAAATGGCTTAGTATTACTCAACCCCAAGTACTTGGGTTGCTCGAAACAAAAATATATGACAGATCAAGTATAGAACCATCAAACTATTTACATAATCATGGTTTCTCTATTTTCTCAAAGACATCCATTACACCATCAGCAGGCATGGGTGCAATTATCAATAAAACATGTCCATTCGAATCATTTAGAATACTTTATATGGACTCTCATATAATGATCATCACCTTAAATCATCAAGCCTTGGTTCTAAACATAGTTTTTGTATATATACCTCCAGGGCCAACAATAGCAAATAGGCTAGTATTGACAATTAACTCCCTCCTTGCATCATCATCATATCCATGTTTATTATTAGGGGACTTCAACATGTCTTATGGTCAATTTGTTAAGAAATGGCTTCACAGACTCACTATTCCACTGATGAGTGGAGAAGGATGTCTGCCAAATAATACAGTATCCTTTAACAATGGTAGACATTCTTCACTAATTGACTTGGTCTTCTACTCTCCTATGCTGCATCATATGATTAAAATATCTTTCAATAACTCAACACTATCAGACCACCTAGCATTATTTGTCACCATAAACATTGACTTGTCATATAAAACACAATTATCAACTAATAAAACAATTCGAATATTACTTCCAAGTAGAACCACAGAATTTCTGTTTTCTGAAATCTACGTAGCAATCTTCAAAATGATGAAGCTAGAACTAGATCCTCCACAAGCATGGATTGCTTTTGTCAACATTATCTCTCACACAATTAACCATATTACACGGATTTCTTCCCCACCTACAAAATTGCTAGTATTAGCCGATGAGCTGCACAAGAGAATTATTCACTCTACATCGAAGGCTGATGAATACCCAAGAATTGCTGCTCTGAGAAAAGCTTATTTTTCCACATGCAAAACACTCACAGAATATCTGTCGATTAAAAAAAAGGAAAATATATTTAAACAAACCTCATACATGGTCAAGACAATACATTCGCTGGGCTTTGGGACAACCCCCAAAAATTAGAGTCCCTAGTGCACTTAAAATACAAAATGAGGTGGTATCTGGTAACAACATTCTTAACTCTTTGTATCTACATTATAAAAATGCCTTTCAAGGTAGTGAAAGATTTTATCCAAAGCCAAATTATTTTGGAATTCCAGATGATGACATTTTATTTGTCCCAGAAGATTTCATTAAGAAAATGGCAGATATATCTGACTCTTGTCACCCTGGAATACATGGCATACCTAAATTTGTGTATGCTCATCTTGGGCACTTTACTGCAAAATACTTGTCAAGACTGGCAAATTTTTTATCAAAAGAACTATATCTCTTTGAAGGTCTATATCCCATACTACTAGTCCCGTTTCACAAAAAACCAGAAAAAATCTCGACTGTCAAAAACATACGGCCCATTTCTATGAGCCCCCTTGGAATAAAAATCCTTGAATCTGTAATAAAAGACAAAATTGAACCGCATATTCTACCAATGATCTCAAGATGGCAGTTTGCAAAAAAAGGATCATCTACCGGACAAGCTGCGATCCTATTCAAAACAATTATTGATGACATTAGAAACAGGAAGAAACATAGTCCAATAGCTGTTCAATTAGACATTAAAGCTGCCTTTGACACAGTTCCAATTGGAAAACTTATTGATGTATTGGTAGATACACCAATTCCTAGATCAATACTATATGTCATTACCAACCTCTTGATTAATAGAGAAATACACCCAACAATCAATGGAAAATACTCACCTTCCTTCAACCCTTACTGCTCCATTCCACAAGGATCTTCATTAAGTGCCATCTTATTCACAACATATATAAACTCGCTCTTGAACAAAATTGAAAAAAGCATACCTGGCATATACATTTCGAGAATAAATACTAACATATCATGCTTAGCCTTCATGGATGATATCACTGTTTTCCTGTCAAATAAAAAATATCTTCCAATGCTGTTGCAAATACTGGAAGAATACTCAAGGGAGTATAGACTTGAATTCAATGCTGATAAATCATGTGCATGGAAAATTTTTAATGGACAGCCTATCCAGCATCCTTTCTTTAAAGGAAAGCCTACCCCTTTTTTGGGATTTCCATTCCATCTGAGTAATGCAGCAATGTGAGTAAAAATCCAGAATATGCTCAAAATAAAAATTGAAAATATAACAAGCTCGCTCATGAAAACTTATCTCTCAGTTTACGCAAAAGTATCACTATTCAACATGCTAATCACTACAAGAATTATATACTATACTCCAATAGTTATATATGCAAAAGCCTTTCTCATATATATCTACTCAATGCTCAGAAAACTTTTATGGGGTCAACGTATCGTTTCCATCTCGATCAGAAAACTTCAGTGCCAACTTATACATAATGGGATGGGACTTCATTCATTTAACACATTTAGAATACAGAAAACACTAAATCTCATCTCATCTATTACGAAATTTATTCCCTCAAATTGCTCCTACCTTAAAAATTACACCAACTGATAAACCACTACCTACAAAAGGCTACTGGAACAACCTTATTGACCCTTTGCTTTCCATTGATAATCTCCATTTCTACCCTCCCCTGAATAAATATAAATATTGGGAAGTTCATTCACTCCTCCAACCACACTCAATTAATGATAAGGATAAGTCAATTTTAAGTCTTAATAACCGTCAAATAATTAGAAAATTTAGGTTTTGGAACCTAGAGCCAAAATTCTTTGATTTCTTAGTAAAACTTAATCTGGAATGCCTCCCTACTCTTTATTTTTATAAATATAGAAGATACTGCAAAAGAGTAGATGCTCAGTGCACACTCTGTCACAGGGATGTGGAAATGCAACCACATTTATTCTTTGACTGTCAATGCTTTGACAACATACGGATAGCAATCCCTAGACTATTCAATAACACTCATGTTAATATGCACTATTTATTTAAAACATTCAGTAAGGGTATATATGCACAAATTCGGGCAAGCACTTTTATTCTATATGCACTATGGTGCACTAGATGTACATTCATGTACAATAATAACCCTAGAAGACACCCAAACACTTTTTCAATCAAATTGGAAGAAAGGGACAAGAAAATCACATCAGAAAAAGTCTTTCAAGACACTTGGTCTTTAATGAATGAAAATCTTAGATCCTAGCCTAAAGTAATGACAATTGTCTCATTTTGTCACCCCAGTGTGATGATGAAAGAGACGTGAATAAACATATATAATTTTTTACAGTTTGAGATTTTCTGCTTTTATGTATGTACTTTAATTTAAGATGAACTGACTTTTCATTTAATTTCTCATATATATATTGTAACGATATATAAATATGTCGTTACATTAATTTAAAATAAAAACTTAAAAGTTCGCAAATAAAAGTAAAAAACTAAACGCTAAAATTAAAACATTGTTAAACGTGTATACATTCGCACAGATGTTAAACTTTAAAAATATTTTTTTTTCATAAACAAAAAAAAAAGGTATTTGAATGTATTTTTTTTAAATAAAAAAATACAAGATTGAAATATAAAAATATTTTAATAAAAAAATAACGTAAGTTAAAATAAAAACAGGTATTAATTAATTCCTGTAATCTATAAAAGGAAATGATTGTTTATTAATTATCTAAAAGCTGTTTAATTAAAAAGTCAGATGGAAAGTTAGATAAGAGAAGAAAGAGATTTTAGCTTGACAAATGGAAGCACTAAGCCTTGGCCCGGACCATAACGAAAAAACAGATTAGTGACGTTTTGTTCAGTGAATCCTTGTGGATAATATAAAAAGGAGAAATATTGAGTATTGGGCAGTTCCAGCTGTTTGTTTTGAGAGTGGTGATAGAGACGCAATATCACACACTCTCTCTCTATTTTAAAAAATGAACTGATTGTGATACCGAAAGGAACCAGCTAATGCTACCTCCGGAACATCTGACCGGGTTTCAAACAAGGACTCCGTGGAAAAACAAGAACCTGGACTCTTCTTCCGTAAGCTGTTAACAATGAACTTAAAAAATTTTTTTAAATAATCAAGAACTTTCGTCAAGTTGAACAAATTAATAAACAAGCCGACTTATTTAAAATGGACTCTTATCTGACTTTTTGTAAGTTTAAATCAAATTAATAATGGTTAATTTTATATCTTTCCCGATTGTGAAAAGAATCATTTCCCTTTTAATATTTTTATGTGTAGTAATATTTTATTGGAGAAATTATTAAATGCATTACATTTAAGTTGTCTATAGACGCTTGCATGGATTCGTTTGCGGTTAATTAGATTTTGGTTTTCATATTTGATCAAAATATATAGACATTCGATAAATAATGATACCTTACGGTGAGTATCTAAAATGTATTTATTCGGATGTCTTTTAAGTTATTGGTGACAACGCAAGTATCTTATGGTGAATACTATTGGGTTACTTATAAGTTTCCCTCTGCGATTGTCGGTATCAATAATTTTGTATTTTGATCGTTTATGTTTATTTTGAAATGTTTTTGACCGTGGAATCTGTGTAATCGATCTATACCCAACATTTTTAAATAAATCTGTGCGAACGTATATAAATGTTAAAATTAAGTCGGGCGCGAATGGCTATATAGTTTTGTAAAGTTGTATTAAGGGAGGGAAATCTTAGGTTATTCATTTCGTAGTTGAATTGGTTCAATGGATTGGATATATTTGTGTAATTAGTACATGTAGTATGAGATCCGCTACGGGCAGGATTATAGATATACGCCACACACCCTCTGTTTGCCTATGGATGGGTTTGTAAGTCGGCAGAAGACCGCAGTCCATTCCTATGGAGTTTTTAGTTTATTGATCTACTTGCCCACAGATGTCACATTCCTGTTGGTGGAGAGTCAATGTCTTCTCTATTTCTACTTATTGTTCAGATGTACATTCCTGACAATATAGTATTTTGTGTTGTCGTATCATGCTACATTGAATACATGAATGTATCAGATGGATTGGCGCCAGTTGATTGCGAAATTTGTTGCCTAAGGTTAAATCAGGGAAGAATATTTTCCTTTCAAATGCAGACCTATGTAGTCCATTCATACTCGACCCTCTAAATAAAATATTAAACATTATAGCAAGCTATTTTAAATGTAAAATTAAAAATTAAGATAAAAATCTAAATGTTAAACTTATTCCTCGAATTTAGAATGATTTTATATGTGCGTAAATAAATATTTTTCTGTGTTAATTTCTGGCAGTGGCTTTTATTATTTTATTCTTTTATATTTAAGATATAAAATTTATAGATTTTTATCTCGGCGTCTCCGCTGAGCTAGTGACAATGGGCTAACGATCTAAATATGTAAATAAAGTGGAATCCTAACAGCGCGTATCTGCCTACTTTATAAATTTTTCTAGGCTCAAATGCCTAGATGGCGCCCTTTGGTAGTGCGGTGCGGTGCGATGCGATCTCCCACTTCGTTTGGATCGTTATAATATATATATAATTTTTTTTATAATTATGTATTTATTTATACAGCACTATAGTTTTTTTTAGTGTTCATTCATATTCTTTGTATATCTATTATGTACATGTTATTATACCTTTGTTACTAAACTAAATGTCAAATTCCTGTACCATACTATATGTAATAAGCTATGGTAACCCTTGATTGTTAATAAGTTCTTTAAAAGTAGTAGTAGTAGTAGTAATAATAATAATAATAATAATAATAATAATAATAATAATAATAATAATAATAATAATAATAATAATAATAATAATAATAATAATAATAATAATAATAATAATAATAATAATAATAATAATAATAATAATAATAATAATAATAATAATAATAATAATAATAATAATAATAATAATAATAATAATAATAATAATAATAATAATAATGATGATAATAAGGTGATAATAATATTGATAATAAAAACAGTGCTAAATATTTTATACTTCACTAATTCCTTTGAATACTATTTAAAATGTTATTTTAAATAGGTGACTTCTACTAGACTTTATGATAAAATGTTTATTAAATTTATATCCACTCTATCAGATTTCTGGTGTGTCTCAAAAGTTTAAATCTTCATCACTCTCAGGGTATTTATTGGTGAGCTTTTACTTAATTTGAAAATTATAATCCTACAAGATCAACCTATTATGATTTTATACACTGATTTTTTAATTATTATACTTATTATTAATCAATGAATTTAAAAATTTTCTTACTGGATCACTTGAATAAAGCTTATATGTAATTGGAAACCATATGGTTTCAACTTTATATATATATTTATATATATATATATATAGTATATATATATATGATATATATATATATATTGTACCATTTATTTATATATGGTACAAATAAGTATTGGCATTTGGTAAAAGTTAGAAAAAAGTAAATTTAGGATCTTATTAAAAAGAGAAATTAATTTTTTTTTAGTTTGTATAATTTATTTTTTAAAATGTACAATGAAAGTTAAAATTTTTTGTCCACATTTTTTTTTATCTAATTAAAAATAAAAGTAAAAATTGGAGAGAACAAAAGACACAAATTACTAATCCAGATAAGCTAAAAGAAAAATATTTTAGCTAATTAAAGATGGCCGAAAGACTTTATATAAAAAAAAGAACTTTATAACTGAAAAATGATAAAGAAGGTACAAGATTATAAACCTAAACATGTATGTTTAATAAAATATGTACAGAAGTCTGAAAACTGGACCCTGAGTATAAAAGGAAGAGACCAGTTTGATCAGGGTCTTGTTTTGTCTGTTTTTCCTATGGTTGGTCCTGGATAACAAAAATATATCCAGGACCACTCTATGCTGAAATAATTCTGCATGTTGGAGTGGGCCAGGGCTTTTGCTGACATTGTTCCTGAAGATGGACACCAGAAAAGCTTTTGTCAGCAATCAGTAGGACAGACCAAGATCAACTTATAACCGATGGCCGAGCTCATTCTCCCACAAAAAAAAATATGCATAGTAATCTACAAGCTACATGAACTCGCTAAATTTACCGGTAAGCTAAGATTAACTTTTCCCGATTGTGACAAAATTAAGTGTTTGCAAACAATTCTTAAAAATATGCTTAAAATAATCCCGATAGAGACATTAATTTTCTTATTCAAGAGACATTCATGTTTAAGGAACTTTGTAGAAGAAATTTGAAAGTGAACTGTAATTGTGAAACTGTTTTTTTTATTAATTGATTCATGTCTGGATTAACGTGCGTGTGTTCTCTCCAGTTTTATTTAATTAGTAATTTATCTTTAAACATTTTAATTTGTTAGAATAAAAATATTTATTTCTAATATCAACTTGTTCATTGTATGTTATTAATAATTATTATTAAATTTATTAATATTAGTTTAGTAAGATTTGAAAATATAATTTATCTTTGCCAATATGTGTTGACTAAGCTCCAGGAATAATAATAGTATCTAGAAAATAACTCTAGTTACGGTAAAATATGATACCGATTCTTTTAAAAGCATTTTTTCTTTTTAATTTTCGAGATGCGGATGGATTTCAGTGGATTCTTATATGAATCCTGGCACCCTTATAAAAGAAATAAAAGCTGATTCCGCTCGATGGATTGTAAATCGTAACAATTACTAGGTAGAGTTGATCAGAAAATATAGTTATGTTTTTAGAAATAGGAATGAACCTTTCTTCTTTTTCCATAACTTGATCAACTCACGCATTTTATGTGTAACAGAGACCTAGTCAGATGGGCAAAATGCTTCAATATATATATATATATATAGACTGTATTCCAGTGTTTGTTTATTATATATAAACGTTACGTAATGATTTATTTTAAAATCAAATCAATTAATAGTATATAATTAAGAGTTAATTTCCTTATATGGACTTACACTGGATCCGCCCATTAGTCTAATGATAGTTACCTTATTTACAATTAAATAAAAATATCATTGTATTGGTTTGTATGTAACTATAAAAAACTTTAAGTAAGACTGGCAATAAACCTCTACTTTTCAGCATGAATATTTGATATGAATATATTATAAAATTTGCAATATCTGTAGATGTACTCACTTGTTTTAGAATAATCCATATCTTTTCTAGTTTTGTAAATATAAAATAAATTGATTAAAACAAAATGTAATTATAATTAGAATGTAAGAAATATAGTTCTATCAATAGTACAATGAATGAAATAATTAGTATAACTACTTATATATATAATATTTTCATTTACTTAATTTTAAGATAACGTAATATTGGTTTTGCAAAATTATATTTATTTATCTTTTATAACATTTATGAGCTTCATTGAGTCAATAAAATAAAATTGCATTCTATATAATGTATTTTAATATTTGTATGTTACAGAATAACTAGATAAAGTGCAAAGGGATGATATTAAATGTAATTTTAAAAAAAATATAGACTATGCAAAAGATATGATCATAGTCTTTTTATTGATTAATACCAAAATGTATTTATTTATCATGATAAACTTAAAATTTGGTGCCCATAGTGTTTGCATTGGCCATGTGATATCTGTTATGCTTCTTTAGCATACAAATTTATTTAAACTAAATTCCCAGGTAAGTTTATTTGCCACTGTTCTGTGAGGCATGCATGGTAACCCAAAAAGATTGAAAAAGATTCGAAATTTTATATTGATATATATATATATATATATATATATTTATACTTACATACATAATTATAATAATGTTATTTAGGTATAAGAAAAGATTATGTAGCATTTATAAAATAATTAAAAACTGCTTTAAGAATTATTATGAAAAATAATAAGTATAATCATATATTCTAAGCAATTCTTTAGATTATCAGAATCTAATTACACCTGGGTCTCATTTTACACAGTAGATAGGTTCCTCAGAAAACACGCACAAAAGCAATTGCACAAAAATAGACATAACTTACCTTGAAAATGGGGGATACGGGCTGTGATTTTTCAAAAATTGCATAAAAGCAAAGCACCAATGTAAAATTACTTTAAAATTTGCGCAAAAAAAAATAAGGAAATAAAATATGACTAATAAAAAATTTCAAATTTGAAAAAAATTGATACAAGACAAATTTTTTTTAACTATAATATTTAATTTTATTCAAAACAATATATTTTTATGCATAATTTACAGTAATTTACATTTTTTTATACACGTTTTAATTATTATCACTATTTGCTGATAAACAGGTTCTTTTGCAAACTGGTAAAAAAATCAGATTCTTCACAAGAGGAAATACAACTAGCGCCAACTTCACTCTCATGTTGTGTTAATGGTTTTCTGATGACAACGTAATTAGTAATTAATCTAACAACTAAAAATTAAATTCTTATTTTTGTCTTTAATGTTTTAATTTTCAATTCCGTTTAAATATCAAATTTCGTTTCACATCACATTAATTTCAGATCACCTTAAGTAATTTTTAAATTGTTAATTACAATTAAAAATCAGATTTTAATTTTTAATTGTCAAATTTAATTGTGCCCACTGCTGATTACTCACCTTTTAAAAATAAACTTGCAGACACTAAATGATTAATAATTGATTACGTTCTTTTTTAAAAAGCAAAAACAGAATGTGATTTAAAATGCAAAATTAACACGCACAATGTTTGAACAAATTTACATTATAATCTTGTAAAATTTAACGTGTGTACATAAAATGTGGAAATCATGATTTTAATTTCATTATTGCATAAAATCTTACTATTATAACACACTGAAAATATTGAAATTACTAAGATGAAAGTCGAATTCCAATAATGTGCTATTTCTTTCAATATAACGTAAGTGCGCGAAATTTATTATTTAAAGTAATAGCACATTATCGGAGTTTGACTTTTGATCTAATACAGTGTTAACGCATAAAAGAAAATTACATACAAAAATATTAAGAAGAAACATGAATCGCATAACTTCAAAATCATGTTAAATAAATCTGCATAAAAGCGAGACCCGGGTGTATATCGATATACTATCAATTAATTGAATTACGTAATGATTCCCAGTATCATATCATATATGTTGTATAATGTTCCTATTTATGTGTCTATATTCATGAAATGATTATTATGCAATCAAATTAAGCAGGAAGTCATATGCCTATATTTATTTGATAAGACTATATAATAAATAAAATGCAATTTGATTGAAATCATAGGCAAAGTCTATTAAAATTAAATGACATATCTGCCAAATGGATAGATCATTAAACTAAGTTTAACAAGAGAATTAAAAATATATAATCTTATAAGAATTGATATTTTAAAAGAATTCTAGGATAGTCAAAAATATATATAGCTTGATTTCAAGGCTTACTTTTATAACTGTAATTAATTTGTTAGTCATCAATGTTAAGATCAATAGAATTTTAAAAAAATGTATCCAAAATTAAAAATCTGTTTAAATTTCATATTTCCTATGGTGTAGAAAGTTTTTTTTTACTGATTATGGCATATTTATAGTCCATTTAGAGATTTTGCCATTATTAAAAATTAATGTTTATTTATACTATGCATATGTACAAATTGATAAGTCAATTTACTTTTTTTTTATAGAATATCTGTTAACTGAATAGTTGATGAATTAGGCTTCGGATATGGTAAAAGCATGACGTTTGATTATGTATTTTTTGTCTATTCCTACTTAAATAAAAAATTGTTATGAGTTGTAGAAAATATCTGAACTTTCCACTTTTCATATGTAGACTCATGGTATATTGTGATTAATGATGATGTCATTTTCTTTTCTAAATCTTGTTCTACATAACATCTTTATCAGACACTTGGACTTCAGGGAAAAGTAAGGTTCAAATCTATTCTTTAATTCTATAGTGGTTATCTTGCAAATATATTTTCCATTTTGGCTTATTAGTAATTTAAAATTATGAAATAAACAATAGAATTGGGTTTTATTCAATTTACCATATCAAATTAATACCAAATTCTCACAGTACACTAAAAAACGAAAGTTTTGTATCTGTACATATTTTCCTTCTATTCTCTTTAAAAAACGAAATCTAAAAAATATCTTAATAGCATAATAAACTTTTCTTTCTACTTTTTATTCTTTATGTATTGAATTATATATATATATATATATATATATATATATATATATATATATATATGATCGCTAGATGGAGCTTTACTAATATCTCCGTACAAGCTTTATTCATAAACGTCGAGAGAGCAATATCTTTTTCGTTGTCTCCACCTTCAGATCGGCTGATTTCAGGCTAATTTGCTATCATCAGTGAAAGACAGGACTAGAAACTAGATCTAAACACTAATTCCAAAATCAGCATTTATGAAATATGTCTCTACCAGTTTGCAGCATGAATTTTTTAGACCTTATGTGTCTAAAAAAAAAAAAATTCATGCTTGCAAACTGATAGAGACATATTTCATAAATGTTGATTTTGGAATTAGTGTTTAGATCTAGTTTCTAGTCCTATCCTTCACTGATGATAGCAAATTAGCTTGAAATCAGCTGATCTGGAAGTGGAGACAATGAAAGAGATATTGAATTCTGATTCTCTCTCGGCGTTTATGAATAAAGCTTATACGGAGATATTGGTAAAGTTTCATCTAGTGATCATAAAATGCAAGCTATAGCAAGTTACATGATTTATAACTTGTTTTGTTTATCATATATATATATATATATATATATATATATATATATATATATATATATATATATATATATATATATATATATATATGTATGTATAAAATACCATTTATATACCTTCATTAATCACTTCTACAATGGAATCAAATAAAAATAAACATTTTATTTCTTGATATTTTCTTACAGCTTCAATTGACAAGCAGTCTTCACCAGAGCTACAATATTCAAATATATATGACCTTACAATTAGTATATTTCATGGTGTTAATTACTTAACTTACCCTTTTCTATTCTTTTTCATATTTTTAAAACAAAGTTTTTAATCTATGTTTTTTTGGTAACTCTTTAAATTATTATTATTATTTTTCTTTTGTATTCATTTTCTCTTTACCAATATGTTTGACGGATATGTTTCTTCATGAATTAGATTTTTGTTCTCCTATTGTTCTTATACATATCATAGTATAAATGTACTATTCATATAAGATCATAATTCACAGAAAGAATTGGATTTTGAATTGCTTCATAGATTTGTTGTGGTATTAGAGGGTGTTGTATAGCTAGTATCGAAGGGTTTATTCCCTAATTATATATACATTTTTCCAATAACTAAAACATAAAAACAAAACAATACAGAAACCTCTATAGACAAAGAGTAAATGAATGCTAGTAATTATTCAAAAAAAATACATATTTTATTAAATGATAACATTTATAAATTTTTTTAGAGATCTTATGACATATCTTGAAAAGAAAATGAAAGAATTAATTTATGATACTGATGTAAATTTACGAACTAAGATCTTTCTTGTACTTAAAGAAAAATCTTTTTTTTATGTATCATAACATCAGCTGGGAAGCAAACCCACTAACCTGGGATAACTGCTTGTAAGGCTGCTGTGCTGACCTCTTGGCCACCAACACCTGACAAAAATCTTTTTATCCAAATTTATATGGTTTGCCAAAAATCCACAAATCGCCTATTTCATTGAGACTGATTGTAAGTGCAGTTGTTCACCAACATAAACACTAGCTGTTCTATAGCCATGTTTAACAAAAATGTTATCTTATATAAAGGATGCAAATCATTTTCTTGAGCTTATCGGGAGATATTGAATTAATTAAAAATGATACTTTGGTAAGTAAACTATTGAAGTTTTAAAAAATATTTAATCACCTGATGAACACTACTTATTATATATATATATATATATATATATATATATATATATATATATATATATATATATATTTGTTGTTTATCTTTTTCTTGTAGTTCTGGCTTGTGTTCTTGAATTGAGAGTTCCATGTGCAGTCATTATTACATCTGATTGGCTGTCACATAAGCATTTTAAGGCACTTCTGTCAAAGATTTTAGCCTTTCATGTTATTATTATATCATCTGCTAGTGCTTAATAAATTTAATATATTCACATTTGTTTCTATCATTTCATTAGATCTGAAAATTGCTTCCCAGTAAATTGAAACATTTTGCATTGTTTATTTATATTTAATATTTAGTGAATTAAATGTGAAGGTGCTTTAAGCTTTATGCTCTTTGTTTGGAATGCTTTGAGTCTGGCTTATTTATATATAAATTTAAGTAGAGAAGAAGGTGGGTTCCATCTTTTTTTCATAGTTCTGGCTTGTGTTCTTGAATTAAGAGTTCCATGTGCAGTGATTATTACATCTGATTGGCTGTCAGATAAGCATTTTTAAGACACATCTGTCAAAGGTTTTAGCCTTTCACATTATTAAATTCTTTTCATAACAAGATCAAACTTATAATGGAAGTAGAAAATAATAATCAACTTCCATTCTTAGATGATTTAATTGAAAGAAAAAAAAAGATGGTTTTTTATCATGTGTATATATATATATATATATATATATATATATATATATATATATATATATATATATATATATATATATATATATATAAAGAAAACACACACTGGAAGATATTTGCATTTTTCTTCTCATCACCATCCAGCACAATTATTTTCAGTGGAAAACACATTGTTAGATAGAACTAAGAGACTTTCTGATGACAGCCATTTTCATAAAGATACCTATGCTGCTACTAAAAAATGGTTCTTCATAATGGTTTTGATCACATGATTATTAATAGGGTTTTTTTATATAATAAGAAAAAAGATATTAATACTTCAAAATTAAGACTGTATAAAGGAAGTAACTGATAAAATTGATAATGCTTTAAATAAAAATAATATCCATACAATTTATACTGCATTTAAAAAAATTAATGAAGTATTTCAATGCCATAAAGAGAAAATTCCTTTGGAATATCATGGTATATATGAAGCTCCATATGGAGTTTGTTTATATTCATAAATTGGACAGAACAATCATAGAATAAGCATAAGAAAGATAGAACACATTTTGGCAGTTAGAGAAAAATCTAAATCATCAGTCATTTATTCAAACATTAACTTAACTAACCATGATATCAATTTTAATAAAACACATTCTGGCATGACCAGAGATTGCTAAGGGAAGCTATAGAGATTTTTAGAAGGCCCAAGAGCAAAAATGAAAAGTATTTTGTAAAACTTCTAATTCAATAGAATTTGACAATGAAAAGAAAATAACAAAATAAAAATAATGATTTTAAATTTCACCACACAGATTCTTATGATATGAGAAACAAGAAGCTCTAAAGAAAATACTTGTGTTTGTACTGAAACATCACCTATTTGGCTTAATTACACAGAAGCTCCTGGAAATAATATTATGAATTCATCATTTATCCATGAGAATATTAGAATTATATATATATATATATATATATATATATATATATATATATATATATATATATATATATATATATATATATATATATATATATATATATAATGATATTCTTATTAGATATCTGTATTTCTTCAAAATTATATATGTAATCTTATAATTAAATATTAATAAATGCAGTACCATAAATACATATAAAGTACAACTCTAAAAACCTTTATTCACCTAGGAGTGCTTTCATCAGTAGTCTTTATCAAATAACACTTTCAACCACACTTTCAAAGTCTAACCTTCCAACAATTTATTGATTTTTACATTTGCTGCCAGTTTGTTTATTAAGTCATGCTTACATTTATATGTTAACATAGTTTCCTTTATTATTCCTTTATTATTGTTTCTTTCAATTTGTAATATTTTCATGTTATTATAATCAAAATTGATAACATATATACATAATCTATTATAATCATAAAAAACTGATGTTGAAACACTATCATTTCCATTACAATGTTGTTTAGCTTTTTGAACTCTTTTTAATAACTGCAAGTGCTCTTTAGTTTTTTCTCCAATGTACATCTTGATTCACCTATATATACACTACCACATTAACATCTCTATTTACATATGATGCAATTTTGATTTAAGAATGAGGTTTTAATTTTTGAATTATTTATTGTTTAATCCAGGAGATGCATAAAATGCAATATCACATATATCTTTATATATTTCTTTTATAAAATTCACTTATTCATTTGAAATATATGGTATGGATATCCATAATTTTTTATTAGTAGTAGAATCATCCTTATTATTAATATTTTTATTTTTATATTTCCTATTAAAATTTTTTATAGTATTATATACAAGGTGATATCCAAAATTTAATAATTCATTTGTATATATTTCAATTATTTGATGTATAGTTACAAAGAATGTTGTTTCTAAACAAAAAAGACTTCAAACCTGCTGTTTTATGTGTTATTTGCACCCTTGACTTATATGGAATGTACCCTCTTTTTTCTATTGGTTTAATCATCATATAGTAATCTAACTTACATCTATTTCTAATTATCTTAATATCAAGAAACTGAACACACTTTGATTTTTGATGACTTTTCATCCATTAAACCATATAAACTATTTAATTCCTTAAAAGATTCTTTAATAATATCTGGCTTACCATATACAAATATGTTATCCACATATCTATAATATACAGTGATATCCTTTTGATAAATCATTTTCAAAATAATTTCTTCATATGTTGAAATTACAAAATTGCATATTTCAGCAACTATAGGTGGACCTATTGACCAATCATTTTCACTCTATAGAAATCATTATTAAAAACTGCATAGATGTTTTTATCAACGTCTCAACTATAAATTTTATTATTTTTCCATTAACATTTTTTAAATTTAACCATTAGAAATAATTTTGATAGACTTTATTAGATCAATTAATCTCTACCTTTTATTCACATCTAAAGTACTTATAACATCATTATTATCAATAATAACATTACAAATTTTACCAAAAAAATCAAATGATGACCATATTGTATATTTTCCAATCCCACGGATTTCTTGCAGCATTTTCTCAGCTAATCGACTTGTTATGCATAATAAAATGCTCCTTCCGAAATCCACCATTAAAAATAATGGTTCATTCTTTTTATGCAGTTTTATATTTGAAAGCATCTTAGGACATATTGGAACTGACAGTTAAAGTTTATGGTATTGGCAATCGCCTTACTTTCTCGCTTTTTTAAAATATGTTATTAAAAAATTGAAGACGCATGTGTGAGAATAGTAATCTAGACCAACTGATGATTGCTGGTTTAGCATGAAATGCGTATATTGGTGATTATTTATCTTTTCAACATGTGTGTGATCAGGTGAGTCAGCAATGAGATGGCACTGAGAGTAGTGGGTCATGTGAAAGTCTGAGTTCGAACTCTCGCATATATTACATATATTAATACAGGTTTAAGCCTGTACAATGTATATATTTATTTTATCAACTTTTTTAAACTTTAGATTGGTCATTTGAGATATAGCATTATCATCATAAGTAGATTTTAGCAAGAATTAAATTCTTAGTCCTTCACCTTCCTTTAGACAAACCAGATTATCCAGATATAAATATATAATTTTTAAATTTAGATATTTGTACGTTCCAATCTAATTAATTGTATAATTAAAATTATTTTTGTTTACTTTTTTTTACTAAATCTTTGTAACCTTTTGAATCACATTAAATTATGCTTAAGAAATTTTCTACCGCAGATTTTAATTCTAGATCATTATCTTTCCTCCCACCAAATTTTCACCAAGTTTTAATATATATTTTTGTTGAAAACCAAGATCCAAATTCGATAAATTAACATAATTATTATCTTGAAATTGACTTTTGAAGCATTTCTTATACAAAAAGTTAATTTTTCTATCCAATTTCATACACATTGTTTCATAATATCGATTAAATGACACCTTCAGTTACTTTCAAAATTAAAACAGTCATCTCCATTATGCATATCAATTAAATGATTTAAACTTTTTAAACATCGTCTTTTCTCAAATATCAAATATCTGCACTATGGAATTATATTCTGCAATATAATCATTTTCATTTGAGTATAATATTCATGGACAACCAGCAAGACATTAATTTTTATTTGGCAACAATTTGGTTATATTTTTAATATTCTACAATTATATAAAAACTGCAATCTACATTTAAGTTTATTATTTTGAAAATTACCTTTCTCCATCCTTGTATAATCCATATATATATATATATATATATGACTATTACTAATGATGTATAAGGCGAGAATTTTTTTATCCTATTCCAGATATAAATTTACGCCCAGTTAAAAATTAATATATCTACTTTTTGATTAATTAAACATAAATACATGTAATGTACATTATTTTTAAACACACTTAAAATGTCCACTCCATTACACTTTCTTGAAGCATTTGGATAAGGATGCTCTGGGATGTATTGCATGCTGAAGCAACACACTTCAGTTGTCTTAGGTCAATATATATAATATTAAAATGCATGTATATTTTCTAGATTAAACTTAATGTAATTGTAAGAGACTTGAATTCAGACTTTCAAACACTCCATAGCCATCCAATCCATCCTATACAACTGATACAATTGCCCACATGCATGGGGAAATGTAAATGATCTCCAATATACATGTTTCGTGCTGTGCCAGCACTCATCAGTGGTCCAGATCATCATCTCCCACACATATATACAATCAGTGCTCAGTTTATGTTAAGTTATCAAATCTTCAAACTTAAATGGACTTTATCGGTTGTATACGATGGATTGGATGCCTGTAGTGAGTTTGAGAGTCTGAGTTCAAGTCCCTTATATATTTTGTACTGGAAATTCGTTTTTCTGCGAGACAATTTCTCTTCTAACATCTGGTAAAAAAAAATAAGTGAAAGAATAAACAATCTTTGCGAAAGAGTTAAGATGCAGTAATATTTCTCATGGTAATATATTAATTAAATTAAAGGAAAAATATTAATAATTTAAACAAAATATTATTTACATACGTTGCTGATAACTTATATTAACATCTAGAAAATTGCGGTGTAGTAAATCTAAGATTTCGCGCTGTAATATCATAAATTAATAACTCAGTGAGTAATAAATGTATATGTTTATATATTCATGCTTTCAAGCCAAGATGCTTAAGACTGGCTTATATATATATAAAAGTTAAGTAAAAGAGAAGAGTGGTATCATTCTTTTCTTGTCAAAAAATCTCTGTCATGTGTCTAGGCCTGATCGCTCCTCAGACCGCTGTTTTAACAGCTATTGGCTGTCTGAAAGTAATAGTAAGGTGCATGTGGAAGAATAGCAACCTTCCAGTCATTACTAATTTAATAACAACATGTGATTTAAACAAAATATTATTTAATACTATTAATCGAAAAAGAAATGTCTGTTCTGAAATCCATTATTGCTATATTAATATATGTGGCCTAATTAAAGTATTAAAATGTGAAACTAATGTATAAAATAGGATATTTGTCTCTTATAAATTTAATTAGGGACAAAGCATCTAGTAATAAGTAGATTTGTAGATGAATAATGGCTGGATATGGAGTATATTTCAATATATTCAACGACTAAAAAATTATTATTGCAAAATTTTGTGGAGGGTTCTTGCAAAGAATACTGATTTAGTTATTTTACAAGCTGTATATAAAAGAAAAAGGGCAGCCGTATTTTATGTGTAGAGAAATTTGATTTATTAACGATATAATTTCAAAAGTATAATTAAATGTGTAAGAGAAATTTTGAAAACTATAAGTCATAGGTGAAATTAATTTGAAAAGCCATAACATGTAATTTATTATTTTAATTTAATATAGTCTAATATTATAAAGATGATAGGAAATTACAAGATATGACATAAAAGCAACTGTAGGATATTTGACAATAAGAGTAATTGAATTTTATAAAATTATAATTAAAAAAACTTATCAACTAATAATTTCAAAGCATTAAAATAAGAATCCAAAATACCTCTTGACTTTGATCACAAGAAAAAGAAACCCTTAGCATTTTGGAAAACAAGTGAGGAATCTATAGGTATAAGCGAATACATTATGACATAAGCAGAAGGCCAAGTTATAAAATGAATGAGAGGTTAGATTTATATTTTATTAGTTATTATTCCTTATTCCTGGAGATTTGTCTAGATATGACCCTTCACACACATCTATATTATAAGAAAATGAAATTCCTGAAGCAATCATTAATTCCATCTGATCATTAAAAATAACAATATACTATTAAAAAGTAGTAATTTTTGTTATACTTCTTCAAGAAATATGAACAGAAATATTTATAAGTGTATCATCATTAGATGGATGGTTTGGGTTGTGAGTTTCTATCGAAAATATGATTTTTTGAAGGAGTAAACATACAGCAATAATTGTCAGAGTTTATGACAAATGCCATTATAAGTTAATTATAATCTATAAGTCTAAAAATGAGAAGTAACACGTGACTGTTGAAAGTGGCTCAACTATCTACATTGAATTTATAGTAAATTATAATTTACAAATATTAAGAAATCAAAGCCGTGTGTGACTATAAATCAAGTAAGAAACACAATAGCACCAAATAATTCTTACAGATGTGCCAAAATGATTAAAAATTAAACCAGTAAGAATATATATATATATATGAATTCACAGTATTATTTCCAGGCGCTTCCTGGTAATAAAAATATAATAGCTAAATTAGCTAATGTTTCAGTACAATAACAAATATTTTATTCAGGGCTTCTTTTTTCTCAAATCATTCTTTCATTTTTTATCTGTGAGAATAGTAGAATTTATATATATAATTTTTTTCATTAATAAACTATTCTGATAATGAATACTTTGACAGGTTTTTGTTGATTTTAACCAATAATATGTCTGATAATGTTTAATAAAAACTTTTATAAAGTATCACGATGTTTCCCTTATCTAGTTTTCATTTAATCTGTGCTATCTACAACAATGTATTTCATAAATTTTGCTAATAATATACCCACTTTTGCACATATGCAAATGTAATCAAAGATTTCCATATGGTAATGCTATATTGATTCCAAACTAATTCTTTCATTTCTGAATTTTTTCAGTGAATATTCTGCTATTAAAATTATCCAGCCATCATATCGATGTCAAATTAAAAGGCAATTTAAGAATTTGGAATTAATAATGCAATGTTTTATTACGTGGGAATTCATAAAAAAATTGAGCACCAGTAGTGAAAAAGCTGAACCATATCCCACAAATTTTGATCTCTAGAATCTGCCACTTCATTAGTGCAGTAAACCTGAAATGCAAACTGAAAACACGTGATCTGACAATAACAATAATATTTGTCTAAACATCACATGATCACCATTTCTTATGCTTGCACATAACTGTTATTAAAACAGGCAAAACTCTCCATACAGTAATGCTTCTGGCATCCATTGATTACTCTGGCTGGCACTGAGTGGCACTACTGCATGGAGAGTTTCGACTGTTTTAATATTTGTCTAACTTAAGTTCTGTTTCAACCAGAAGATTGGTTTCATCAGGAACTAAATAAAGCAATAAAACAATAAAACAGTTGACAAAAATTACAAAATTATTTTGAATTATTTTTAACTGTTTTTTATAGGTTATGAAGAATTTTTTTTATAAGGTTGAGTCAATTATCTATTAGGTTGAATGAACCAAAAACTTGTGAATAGCAAAATGCGGTAATACATAAGTACTTATATAAGTGCATGTATAAAAAACAAGTTGTTTTACACATTAAATCATAATTCTCATAATTCTAATGCCTGAAATAATTAAATTATATCAACAAACACATCTATATGCACAATCAAAACTAGACTTTCAAGCTTCCTTCAGCTAACCATTCTATGTCATATAACCAATACCCAAGACCATACACATATGAAAAAATAAATGATCTCCAATGTATATATTTTATGCTCAACCAGTACTCATAAGTTGGTCCAGATCATCATCTCCCACAGATGTATATATAATCAGTGCTCAGTAAATATTAAGGTAGCAAATCTTCAAAGTTTAATGGACAGGCTTCATCTACTCCACCCTCCAACTCCTTTAGCTATCCATACCATGGGTGTGGTCATGTGCATCGGTTATATGAAATAAAATGGACAGCTGAAGGAAGCTTGAAAGTGTGTGTTCATATTCTCTATATTACATTCAAACTCCAAGTATATGAATTTGGCTTATATATATATATATAAGTATGTATAAAATAAACAATAAATTTAGAATATTTAACGATATAATAGTGTCCATGTTTAAATTCATGGAAATGTAAAGTTTTAAATTTGATGATACAAAACTTTCTTTTTGTTTGCTCTTTTTTTGTGCGAAAGAAATGTTTTTTTTTTTTCATGTGTCATAGCATCAGCCGGGAAGCGAACGCGCTAACCCAGGACAACTGCTTGTAAAGCAGCCGCCGCTGACCTCTCGACCACCAATGCTTGGCTAAGAAATGTTGTTTTATAGTGTGATCACCTTTAAATCACCAATTATGTGGTTTGGTAAATTAAAGTGTTTATATAACGATCTATTGTTATTTTTATGAACAATGCCAAATATATGATTGGTTACCTTAACATGCAAATTGTTTCCTGATTCACCTACATGCCATTCAAGAATCTTTTGCACCCTTTAAATATATTATGTTTTCACTTTTACAAGTAACATTGGTGTGAATATACTATTTAAAATTTGTTAATGATGTCCATTTTATTGTTTATTTTAGGCATATTTATATGTATGTTAGAGTGTATCTTTGGTTAAATATGCACATACAGATAATAGATATGTACATATGGACCTAATACAATTTTTTTTATTTATAATTCACACTTAATATGTAAACAGTCAATTATATTTTTATATTAGAGATTTGCTTGAAATACATATTTGTCGCACATTTATTTATATAGGTATTTATATGCTATTGCATCTCCCCCTCAGTTTGCAATTAGTTAATTAATTATTTTAATTTTTTAAAAAAATATTATTATCAGTTCTCTGATTAAAATAATAAACAGTATTTATAGATAAATTATTTCTGTTATTTTAATTTTAATTATTATTATTTGCATATTTTTAAAATTAGTTTAATTTGTTAATGACTCCCCTTATATATATATATATATATAATATAGAAGATTTGAACACAAACTTTCAAACTCCTTTTAACTATCCACTCTATCTCATATCCGATCACCTGACCACACACATGTGAAAAAGATAAACGATACCCAGTAACAGTATTTGGTGCTCAACCAGCACTCATCAGTTGAAAGAGGTCAGTATCTCCCACACACATATATAATCAGAGCTCAGTTTATATTAAGATAGAAAATCTTCAAACTTTAATGGACAGGCTTCAATATACTCCAGCCTGCAAACCTCCAGCCATCCATACCATTGAAAATCTGATGATGGTATGTCCAAATCCCTTGTTGATTCTGACATTATTGTCATGCCCATATTGTTCTTAAATCACTCTGACTCCTCATGTATATAACCTTATTCAATCAAATACACAGAAGAGGAATGGGAAGGATACAAACTGAATCTGTAATATTTTTGAAATACAATCATAAATCATATACTTGGAGATTGAATTTACTATAGGGGATTTGAATGCAGATTTTCAAGCTTCCTTCAGCTAACCACTCTATAAGCATATAACCAATACCCAAGACCATACACATGTGAAAAATATAAATGATCTCCAATATACATATTTTGTGCTCAACCAACACTCATCACTTGGTTCAGATCATCATCTCCCACACACATACATAATCTGTGCTAGGTTTATATTAAGATAGTAAATCTTCAAAGTTTAATGGGCAGTCTTCATCTCCTCCACTCTCCAACTCTTCAGCCATCCATACCATGGGTGTGGTCATGTGCATTGGTTATATGAAATAGAGTGGACAGCTAAAGGGAGCTTAAAAGTCTGGGTTCATACCCCTATATTATATTCAAACTCTAAGTATATGAATTTGGCATATATATATATATATGTGGGTGTTAAATTGAAGATTTTCACAAACTACCAATATAAATAATATATTAACCAGGTTCGTCTATATATGATTTTTTGTACTAATGTATAACGTCAAGGTTTACAGTACCTTTGCAACCATTTTTATAATATTCATTACTCAGATTATGGTCGACGTGACCCGTCCAAAACATCTGGTATATTAATACAATAAATATACAAAATGAACTGATAATATATCATATAACCGTAAGAAATTAAATCCAATAACCATGTGAAATATATCTTTGATCAATCTCTCTCACTGTAAATAAATTTGTTATAATAAACATAAGCTCATCAAGTAAGTTAGAGATTTAAAATATCTGAACATCCATCCAGAAATAACAGTCAATTATATACATTATTGAATTTTTATTAAAAGATTGGTACATTAAAGAAGTATAATTAAATGAAATAGAAGAGTAATACAGAAACTTCAAACTACTCAAAGAATTATGGAGAGACCCATGTTAGGAGTAACAAGAAGTGATCGAAAATGCAATAGATGGGTAAGAAAACAAATAAGTGTTACGGACATTGTTGAAAGAATTAAAAGATTGAAATGGTGTTGGGCTGGATATATTTTTAGAAGAGATGATAATAGATGGACAATTGAAATCTTAAATTGAATTACAAGAAATTGTAAAAGTCCCAGAAAGCTATCACATGTGAGTTGCATGGATAATATAAAAAATGTGCAGGGGTGATGTGGAAAAGTGAAGCTGAAGAAAGAAGAATTGTGGATTGAACTTCGAGAGACGTTCATCCTTCAGTGAATTGATAATGGTTGGCAATGATGATGATGGTGATATTAAAGGAAAGACATGCAAACGTTATATAATTATCATCTATTGCTCTCAAAATTAGTATTAAGTATGCGTGGGATTTGATAATTGTTTCTAGTAGTTATCATTCAAATTTATACTAGAAATTTTTTAGATATTCAATTTGGTTACAGGTTAATATTTTTAATTCGTTAAATACTAATTTTAACAATATATTAAAAAGTTTTTACTATAAGTGCAATTTGTTTATGTTTTTTGAATAAAAAGAAATTTAAATTAACTGTCAATATTATCATTTATTAACCTATCCATGAACTTAATTTATTTATTTTCATAAACGGTAATCCTCTGAAATACCTAAGTAAATACTGCGATTGTTAAGATAGCCGAATAATTAAATGCCTTTTTTTTTAAACAACAAAATGTCATATTTAAAATGAAGCTTGAAAACCATTAAAATGATAAAATTTGCAAAGTTTTGTTTTAAGATTATTTATGCAAAAGTTCATATTTCACTAACTTTAATTTATTAGAAAGAATAAAGTAAAAAATCAATAAATGCTACAGTTGATTTATTCGAGTTAATTAAGCTGAGATAAAACTTTGAAGTTTACCAGCCGTATGTACGCATTATATTCCCACTATAAATATGGCAATAAAAATCGTAATTTTAGATAACAAATAATTTAAAAGTTAAGTACCCTGCTATTTTACTTTATTCTACTAAACACAGTTAATATTTAAAATATATTTTGAAAGTTTATTTGAATTAATATTATCATTAGTAAAACGCAAATGTTATACAGACTTTCTTTGTAAATTTGAAATTTATTATGCGATTCTGCTTTACCACCCTTCTTTTAGTTTTGAATATACTATTTTGTTTTAGTTATTAACTTGAAAAGTATAGTTTCTTTTTTAAAATTGTTTACTAATATTTATATTATATAGATATATTAAACAACCCCCATACCTCCCCATTCTTTTTAAATTCATATAAATAAAGATATAATAAAAGACAAATGACCCCCAAGATGCATTTTGTGCTGAACCAGCACTCATCAGTTGGCCCAGGTAACTATCTCTCATATGTATCTCTATTATATGAAGAGTATTTATCTATAGTAAATTGTTACATTTTTATTTACCAGTGTCAAACTCACTCCACTCACAATTTTGACACCATCCACCTCAGATATATATAATAATGATTATTACTGATCATTTCCTAAACTAAAGATTATCTCTAGCACAGATATAAACTTTAAACCTCAGTTAAAGATTAAAATATCTGATTTTTTAATTTTAAACTTACACACACATGGAGTTATTCACCTTTCTCTTGCCCTTGTATAATATCTTTATAGATATATTAAACAACCTCCATACCTCTTAGTACATAGATTCAGCACTAGAAATTATGTAAGATGCTATGCGATGTTACGCAATGCAACTTCTCCTTTATCGAAATCAGTAATATTTTAATCTATAAGTTAAAATAAATTGTTTGTCATCTTTTTCTTCATCATTTCCTACTCTGCATAATATTAAATGGCTCAAATCTATTTATCCTATGTGCCGTTTTGATAACATTAACATCGCTGGTTCAATAACTTCATGCTCAAGGTTAACCATATTCTTCAATTTAAATTTAAAAAAGCAAAAATCCATTTCAGTAATCACTCAGTCGTTAATTATTATCACATGATTTCATTATGTGCATTTTTTCTGCTGCAAATTATTATTTATAAAAATCATATGACCAATTTTTATCTTATGCTTTTTGGTCATAAGAGTAATTGGAACTTCACTAATATCACATCATTGAATTATTAGTGGGTTTGAATGCAAGCAAACTCATCTCATGGTTATATATTATTAGTTCCAATTATGGATATTAAATTTTCTCTGATAAAAGTAAAATCCAGAAACGGATGTAAAAATATTATTATAACACTTAGTATTTGTCTGAAGGTTTATGAGGATGGTATATTATTAGATGTGATATGTTGCACTATTTCCATCATCTATGAGTGAATGTTGAATGTATAGACAACACAGGTTAGTGTAATTACTAACCTGGGTTGTCTATTTGTAACTTGTGTTGTCTATTTGTGTGTTATTACTAACAAGTTGTTTGTATTTGGAAAGTTTAAATAAAGTTTAAAATTTTCTATATATCCAACATTCACTCATAGATGATGGAAATAGTCCAACATATCACATTATTATTATAACACATTACCATTTGATAGACATTAGTTTCTCAAGATTACAATAGATGGCTCTAAAGTAGAGAACTGTTTTTGGAAGAATATGAGTAAGCTGAGAAAAACACATGATATTGCTGTTGGCATTATTATTTGTAATGGTTGGCAGATTGTAACATCTAGTTGAATACTTTAAATTGCTATCAATTAAATAGCAACATTTTGCATGGTTTAGTGAAATAAACTATTTACATATAGCAGTTGGATTCCATCACTTACATTATTAAAATTTTAAGAGGACTTCACAACAAATCATTCCATTTCTTTTAATAGCAAACAAACGCAGACGTTGAATAAAATAATGGTAATACTTATATATCTAATAACATGGGATAGGATCATCATTTGAAGAAAATAGTGACAATATTTTATATAAGATTTCATTTTGGAGATTCAAAGTAGTATTCATGAGGCTACCAGTTTAAATCTAATGATAAATTAGGAAGATGCATTGCAGGAAGTGAAATATTTAGATATTATTGTGCCTAGAACAGGAGATCATTTGGACTACTGTATGTTTGTGAAACCTATGGAAGTTAGGGGTTTAATCCATCTGCATTCACACTCTCCTCAAGTGCACAAGTTGGCATCTTTGAATTCGTTTTTATATAAAAACCACCATCTTTGTAAATTTGAGGCACATAAAAAGGAAAATCTTATTTGTTTTATTGAGGACTTAGTGAAACTTGGACATAAATGTTCAATTATCAATAAGAGAGTTGTGAAATGTTTACATAATTTGCAGTTTAAACCTGACAAGGTGGAAAAACCTCATATAGTTTTGCCATATATTCATTCTATTGCAAAACAGTTAATTAATAAGCTATCTCCAGATTTTCAAGTAATTTTTCATTCACCTCCAAATACGAATAGATTGATTAACAATTCAAGATTTAAAATTGAAGCTAATTTAACACAGCATTTGGTTTATAGTGTTTCTTGTCCTATAAAGATTGTCATTCTATTTATTATGGTGAAACTAAGACCAATATTTTAAATAGAGTTTCACAGCATAAACATTTATATCATCCGTACTAAAACTAAATCTTTGAGTAATTCAGTGTTTGTGGAACATGAAAATAAGGCTGGACACCTATGTTAACCAGTAGAGGCAAAATTAGTGTGTACAGAAAAGAATGACATAAAGCGTAAGATTAAAAAATAAAGAAGCGTGTTTTATAGCTAGTAATCCCAATGCTATTAATAGAAAGGATTCTTGTTTTAGCATTTCTAAAATATGGACGTTATAATATTTATTTTTATTGTATTTTATTTTTATGTTATTTTATTTATTTATTTAGATTTAGTTTACATTTTATTTGAGGTAGCATTTTGCTTTTGAATAAGTGTTTATATTTTGTATTGGGCTATGATTATGGAGACTTAAGCCCCCGAAAGCGCTCAGCTTTATATTTGTAATTTTATGTTTAAAGTTTCAGCAACTGTGTTTATCACAGTTAGTTTTTAATTTAAATAAAGTTAATTTTTTCTAAAGATATTCTATACTCATATTAGATAATGAAAATTAGTTCAATATATAAATACAATATAAGAACTAATTTTTAATTTTCTGAAATTTAGATATTCTACAATATGTCCAGTGCATTTTAATATAATATTTGAGTGACAGACTAAATAGCTAAACGTTCCCATATTAAAACTCTGGTCCCATATCATTTGCGCTAAACTAATACCTATTTTAATTTTCTATAAAAATTAGACTTCCTATTTCAATAATTAGTGCTAAATTTTGTAACTTAATGGATTCTTTACACTTTAGTGGTTCAAAGCTATAAATTTAAATTTTACCAGCCTTAAAAAAATAAGAATAACTTAAATAATTTATTACTAATTACTTTGCGATGAATTTTAACCCAATTATAAAATAAGTTGAAAAAGAAATGGGTTAGTTAAATGAGAATAATAAGCGAAGTTTCATACTGTGATATCAATTACTGGGCAACAGATGCGATAATCAAGAATGAAATATTTGAACTGGAATATGAGATAATTTAAATTGACAATTATAAGTTCAAATCTTAGAAAACATCTAAAATAAATAGTAATTTATTGACGAAGCAATTTATCGTTCAGTAAGAAAATGATATATTTAAATTTTTATAACACCTATAATGAATTTTAAAATAATGACATTTTGATTACTAAAGATGCCATAATTTTTATTTGTTAATATAAAAAATTTTTTTTGGAATTTATTTCATTAAAGAATAATAATGCCAAATAAGAAATAAAAAAATTAAAACAATGAATTTTATTAACAACACAACCATTATGTGTAAACATAATAAATATATACATATTTACTATGTAAGATAAAATATATATAAACATGGTTACAGTATATAAATATCAAAAACATAAATGTCCTTTAACAAATATATATATATAAAAGAAAGAATTATATCAACCAATAAACCAATTTAAAATTATTTATTTATTTAACTCTACAAAATGTTACAGCTTCCTGGCAATAAGAAATTGGGTATGAAAAACATAAAAGTCTACAGTAAAATGAATAATATTTAATTAAATAATAATACCAAGTTAATAACTTAAAAAATTAATATGATAATAATTTATCATCTCTAAATTATATATAAGTTCTCCAAATGACGTTTGGTAATAGAAATGTGTAGCATCGTGTAACAATAGATAAACAAGAAACAAAATATAGTTTCTGTCCTGATCGGCAGGCCTGACGAGATGAGGGTGCAACCAGTACATTGTTCTTGGCCCATTGAGCTCAAAAAGAGCACATGAAGGGGAAAATTTTTAATTTTTTTTACAAAAGCAATATTGATATATATTTCATACTCTATACTTAGGATGCAACCTTGTTTGACATAACTTTTATTAATCTGAACACTCAGTACAGTTATTTATGTAATTTATAGAAGTTTAATTTCATTATTTGATTATCTAAGTTTGCATATTTAGTTTTATTTTATTTATAAATATATTTTACATTTCATTTCACTTTATGAATGGTTATGAAATGTCATCTCAAAAATCTGGAGCTCAAAAACACAATTAAAAACAGAAACGTAATGAGAGTAATAAAAGGGGGTCATAAAGCTTTTTCAATGTAGCTTTCAATGCAAACCAAGTGAAACTAACCAAAATGAAACTTTAAATTCAGAACAATGTGAGACAAGTGCATAACTGAAACAAAGGTCAGAATCTCATGAGGCAGTTTGATTTTTCAAGAAATATCAAAACAAGTAAATCCCCAATTTAAAGATTTAGAGAAATAATTAGTGATGAGAATACTTCATTGTTTACAGAATCTGGGTATGGCAGACATAGTGAAGAGAAGAGTGGGTCAAATAGTGGAATTAATATTGGACTTCTTATAAAACAGAGGTGCCTTCTCAATTGGACATAGAAAATCATTATATTAAATGTTATACTGGCTTTTCTAAATTTAATAACATATAGATAACCATGTTTTTTCTTAAAGTATTCTAACAATTTGAACTTTAAATGGTGAAAAACATAACTAAGATTAGCTTGTCTTGAGTGAAGTTAACCAAACATATTTGCTTTTCTTATCAATTATGTTGGAACAAGATTTGTTTGTTTGCATGAACAAAAGGATGATTAGCAGCTAAAAAGTTGCAAAAATTATGTATTTGCATCCTAGAACATGGGAGAAGCAATAATCATAGGCAGTGCTATCTAGCTTGGTGAGAACTAGAAAGACATCTATCATCTGGAAAAGATATTGGCAGTCTATTGGAGACATCAATTGAAATAGAATCTGTTAAGTGGTACAACATTATGAAATGAATCATTGATGTTGTGTTATTTCTTGGTGAATGGGGGCTTGATTTGTATGGCAGTTCCCATCACATTGGTGAAAAAGACGATGGACATTTTCTGGGAGTTATTAGAGTTGTTGTCTCATTGAGATTCAATTCTAAAAGAATATGTGTCACAAGTTACAGAGTCACAAGAAAAGGGAGAATGACTTCAACTACATTATCTCAGTGCTGATTCCCAAAATGAATCGATTGCTGAATGTTCCTCATTTGTAAAGAAACTCATGTTGGAGGACAAGAAACCTTCAAAGTACTTTGTTGTTATTATAGATTCCATGCCAGATTCATTTGATGTTAAACAAACAACACTTCTTTTGCAGTATGTAATACCATATAAAAACCAGTGTAGTGTGTTGACACAAGCCATAAAACAGGATATGCCATAGCACAGATGATATTAGAAACACTGAACCACTGTCAGATTGTTATGCACAGGGCTATGACAATGCAGCCAATATGGCAGGAAAACATGAAGCTGCTCAAGCAAGAATAATTGAGCAATGGGAAACAGCCTTATTTTCACCATGCAGATACTACACACTTGATATGTGTAAAAATGATGCTGCAGAATACATTTCTGAAGTCATAACATACTTTGAAACTGTACAAATTGTTTTTAATTTGTTTAATTCTGGTCCACAGTGATGGAAAATCATTCTAAAATGTAATAGTTGTTCTTCTCATGGAATGTCTAACTCATGATGGGCATATCATGTTGAAAGTATAAAGCCTTTTGTTGGCCATCTTCCAGGCATCAAATTAATATTAGAAAACCTGTTGGAATTGAACCTATCTGCCAAAACAAGAACAGAGATTAATGAAGCTTTGTCTTATGTCACATCCTTCATTTGTGTGATATGTCTATTGTATGATAGAGTATCCTTTCCAGTTGATATTTATAACAAATTTATTCAGTACAGAAATGCAACACTGGATATTGAAGTGTTGAAGAGTCCAACTTAAAAAGCTTGATTTCAGAATTGACAAATCTTTGGAATAGCTATGTGGAGTGAAGTTAAGTGGGTATAGGCTAATATGCATATAGAAATGAAACTATCTTGAACTCAGGATGATGCAAAAAACACAAAAGTAACATGTTCCATGATGAAAGTGCTACAGAAGAAGCAGATTTATTAAAACAATATGAAATCAATAAATCCCCCAAGGAAGCATATTGCAGAAAGTCTGTAATGTTATTGATGGGCTGACTATTCATTTCAATGCTGCAATGAACATTTCTAAAAAATTCAGCTTCCTTTGGAAGTACCTATCAGTTCCTCAAGATGAACTGAAAAAAAATTCAAAATTATTGCCAGATGAATATCCCATTGATAACAGTAAAGATCTTGTAATAGAGATAAATCATTTGCCATCAAGTTGCTAAATTTCTTGAAAAAATACAAGCTCAAAAGTATCGTTCCAGATATATGTATCTGCTTCCATATTCTGTTAACAATTCTTAACACTGTTGCCTCTGAAGAGTACTTATACAGCAAACCAAATCTGATAAAAACTTATCTAAGATAGACTATGTCATAGGGTGAATGTTAGATTTGGCAAGATAAGTAGTAAATATGTTCTTGAAAAAATGATTGATTTTGGTGATGCGATTCAAAATTTTTCCAGGTAAAAGACTAGGAAAGCATCTTTGTTTAGCAGAATATAAATGCTATTACATCTCAACTATAATAATTATTATGAGCTTGTAATCAATCTAGCATTAAATTCATTGTTTACATATAGTGTTTCATTATGATTTATACACTAATGATGATTGCAGACTTTCTGCAAAATTCCTGTATAGTCAGTAAAGATAGCTTGAGTTTATAAATGGTTTGGATATGTCGGAGTTTGAGACAAAGATATACTGACAAAAAATTTTTAAAAAATAAAATTACATGCATACAAAAAAAATTTTCCCGGAAAGGTGTAACCGGGGCCCCACTCCCTCTCGTTTCTTTGGCGCAGGAAAGCGGAAAAGAACGTCTAAATCAACCGTTGAACTCGGGGATTGCCGCCAACCGCAAGCAAACAGGCTGGGCTGATCCGCCCATCCCCATAGAGAAGCTCTCTATATCATGAGAACCCAAAGGTACTTTATGATAAACAAAAATGCAAGAAAAACTCGTTGTTTTGCCACAGTGGCCAAACCCTCAAGTGTTTTGTTTATAAGCAGAGGTTAGTATTCACTATCTCTAATATAATTCCACTTTCAGATCATGATTTCAAGCTTTTGTATCGTCATGAAAGACAGAATAAAAAACTATCAATAAAATTGGTTAAAAATTTTATTCATTGAAGGTGAATTTTTAGATTCTTCAAATAATAAATATATTGTCTGTCTCATTCAATATAATCTGAATCTATATTTGAAGAAAGTCAAATATTTTGTAAAAAATGTAAATTTAGTTTTTTGTCACAGATGTTCTAAAAAATATTAAGGTATGTTTTGTTTTAATAAGTAGTTAGTATTCTATCTCTACTATATTCACTTTCAGATCATGATTTCAAGCTATTTGTATGTAGGAAGAATAAAAAATATCTAAATAAAATCTGAGTTTATGAAAAATTTATATTCTTTGAAGGTGAATTTTTAGAGTATCTAAATATAAAAAGTAGTATATGTCTGTCTAGTTCAATAAATATAATCTGAATCTATATCATTGAAAAAATCAAAGTAATTTATGTAAAAAAAATAAGTTAAAAATTTATGTATTTATGTCCACAGATGGTTTAAAAAGTAATATGTTTTGTTTAATAAACTCAGAGTAGTTAGTATTCTATCTCTACTATAATTCACTTTCAGATCATGATTTCAAGTATTTGTATGTCAGTGAAGACAGATAAAAAACTAATCTAAATAAAATTGAGGTTTATGAAAATTTCTATTCAGTTGAGGTAATTTTAGAATGTCTTAAACTCAGTAAAAAGATAGTATATGGGTTGTCTAGTTATCCATAGTAAAGTCTGAATCTATATATTGAAGAAAGTAAATAATTTATGTAAAAAAAATAATTAAAAAATGTAGTTTTATTCAGATGGTTAAAAGCATAAATGTTTTTAAAGAGTATTTATTCTATTCTACTATAATTCTTTAGATATGTTTAATATTTATTAGAAATAAAAATATTGGTTATAAAATTATTGAGGTGATTTATTATTAATAGTATATGGTGTTCTTTATATTATTGAATAATATTTATTAAAAAATTAAAAATTTTTAATTTTTTAGTTATTTTTAGGTTATATGTGATATTTGTTTTTGTTTTATTATTTTGTTTTTGAAAAATAAAATTATGCATACAATATATATATATGAATAGTAACTATATTCATAAATATTATTCTTATATAATGACCTCAAAATTGTTTTCTTTGTTAATTATAATATTTTGCTATTTGAAACAACAATGTTAAGGCCTTGATATTGTTAAAAAACATATTTCTTTATATAGTTGTGCAAGAATTTAAGTTTCTGATTTAAAAATAATGTAATTTTAAAATCACATGACAATTTTTTCTAGATGTTTGCAGATGTTTAGGAACAAAAGAAATGGATAGCCATAATAGATGCACTCCTTTGACCAGACTAAACTTTATTTACTTTTGTCAGTAAGGGAATGTTCCTGGAGAACTAATTTCTATTATCTTCTACTTCATCATTGCATTGTGCCAAAGAGCATTATCATAGCTTTACCAGAGTAATAACTGCAGCCCGTTATCAGCACTTTAAACTTTTATATATATTGCTTCCAATAACTCCACCCCATATACACTTTAATGCACTTTTTTTTAATATAATTCTTTATTTTCCTGACAGCTTTGACTGTCCTTCAGTCTTCATCAGAATGCTCTGTAAAAGAATTTTACATAACAGTAAAATCAACTGTTTGCACTATTTCTTCAATATGAATTTTTTACTAATAATAGTATCAAAACTTTAATTCTTAATTAGACCAATAAATGTCACAACCCTATCTGTTTTACAATTTTACACAAAATATAATATAGATTTAAATGTTTAGTTTTACCAAAAACTGGATGTGTTAATGATTTTATTATGCATTTTTAAAATAAAAATCATTTCTGTAAAAGCATTTACAATTTTATTAACTCCTTAAATTATGAAATTAAAGAAAGAAGTCTTATTAAGAAGCTAAAGTTAACAGACGAAATATTTTTACAATTATAAATTAACTTGGAATTATGAGGGGTTACGTACATATTAAAAATAAGACACATTTAGTATTTACAATTTTCAGTACAATAGTCAATTTTTTTTTAAACTACTGGAATGAATTCTGAAGAAAATCAAGTTTATTTATTTTATTCTTTTTACATATCCAACATATTATAAATTAGATACCAGAAAATGCATATCTTTTTAATGACTATGAACCATGGTTACTTATCAAAAGTAAAAATATAAGTTCTGTGATTATTATCAATAGGAAAATTTGCGTCATATTATAATATGTGTATTTTTTAACAAAGTCGTGAACCAAAATATTCAAGAACTCAAATGACTTTTTTTAATTTTCTAAATAAAAATATGTATATATTTATTTACTAACTATATTGAAAGTCTAGCAATGTTGTCTGTTAAATTGTCAAAACATTCTCTAAGAAAGAACTCTAAAATTACTGGAACAGTATATGGAGTAATTTATTAACTACTAAAGATATAATTATCCTATATAAAATTTGTTAATTTAATTCTGTAAGCACTTGTTTTAACCAATATGATATGTAGCAAGCTTCAATAAAGATAAGTTTATTTCTCTTAAACCTTTATTTTCATTAACATTCCCCATCAGATTTCACTCCTGAAAATAAATATTTGAATTCTATTTCAATTTATTCATCATGATTATATTAGAATATGATATTTCAAATTTGGTGTCATTGAAGCCAAACAACTTATCATAGCATTACAGTTATAGTTTTATTAAACTTTCACATATAAATTAATTCTATTGAAAATATAATAAATATTTATATATAGTTAGTTATTAATAAAGTTTTATATATACATATGTTTACTTTTGTTGAAGTAAACAGCTGAAGATTACTCCTATTAATAATATTTACAAATAGCATCATATTAATTAAAAACTATAGATTAGCAAAGGCAACTGTTTTTAATTTAGCTACAGTAATTTGGCAAAACTCTCCATAACAGTAGTGCCAGTCAGTGTAAGCCGGAGTAATCAATGGATCCATGAAGGTTTGTGCATAAAATCCCTATCTAGTGCCTACTCATTTAATATCCCCAAACTAGTTTCCAGCCTTTGGCTTTCATCAGTGAGGAACCTTGAATCTATGAGGACTGCACTTAGATCTTAGAATTCAATGCAACCCTCCAGCAGCCATCTTTTATCTTTACTTAACTACAAAACTATGAGTCTAAAACTGAAAACATAATATTTTCAATCCAAGCTCATTAGCTTATATAGTCATATAGATTTGAACTTAGTTCAGTACCCATACATTTTAATGTCTTTGATTCTTTAATAACCATAGCCACCACTATCCTATTAGGCAGGGTTGCATTGAATCCTAAGATCTATGTGCAGTGTTTTTAGATCCTAGGCTCATCACTGATGAATGACACAAGATGGAAACTAGTCTGGGGATATTGGATGAGTAGACACTAGATTGGGATTTTATGCACAAACTTTCTTGCATCCATTGATTACTTTGTCTTGCACTGAGTGGCACTACTGTTATGGAGAGTTTTGCCTGTTTTAACTGCTTGAGAAAGCATATAAAATGGTGAACATGTGACATTTAATGGTTTAATACCAATCCTGCCTAATAGGATAGTGGTTCCTATAGTTATTAAAGAACAAAACACACTAAAATGTATGGGTACTGAATTGAGGTCAGACCTATATGATTATATAAGCTAATGAGCTTGAATTGAAAATATTATGTTTTCAATTTTAGACTCATAGTTTTGCAGTCAATAATAGATTTGCTGGAGGATTGCATTGGATCCTAATATCTACATGAAGTGCTCTCAAATCCAAGATTCCTTACTGATGAAAACCACAATCTGAAATCTAGCCTGGGGATATTAGATGAGTAGGCACTAGATAGGGATTTTAGGCACGAACCCTCTTGCATCCATTGATTACTATGGCTTGCACTGAATAGCATTACTGTATGGAGAGTTTTGCCTATTTTAACAGCTTAAGCAAGTATATGAAATGATGATCATGTGATGTTTAGTGATTTAATACAGTAATTTGTGTTGAATTGGCTTAATTATCTATGAATCAAAGGAATTGTTGTATCAATGCCCAATTTCTTTCAATATCTTTTACTTTGAGGTATAAATCATAAGCTCTACTGTGTTTTCCTGAAGGTTTGTGATGATGGTGTTCTAGTTATATTTATATATTCGACTATTTCCATTATCTAATATATGTATTGAATGTCTTTAGAAAAATTTAACTTTATTTAAATATTTTGAAGACATTCAATACATATATTAGATGATGGAAATAGTCCAATATAAAAATACAATACGCTCTACTGTTAGTCTATTCATGAAATTTAATATTTCTTATTTAATTTAAACAAGTTTTAACATGCTATTTCCTTGTTAGGCTATAAATGTAGTTTTGATTCTTAATGTTAATGCATTAAATACTTACTTTAATGGAAATGCTGACTATACAATGTTCTTCCATAAATACATCTTGACTTCTTTCTATATATACACCAACCTAATTATACCAAAAATTAAATTAAATTTTCATTTCCAAATTAGTCTCATAAGATGAGGTGGCTTTTTAAGTAATTGTATCATTTTAAAATGCTAATAAAAGTGGAATAAACAAGGCAAACTCTCCATACAGTAGTGCCACCCTGTGCCAACAAGAGTAATCAATGGATTCCAGAAGGCTTGTGCATAAAATACCTATCTAATGCCTACTCAGCCAATATCCCCAGAATAGTTTCTGGCTTATGACCTTCGTCAGTGAGACCTAGGTGCAGTGCTCTCAGATCCAAAGCTCCTCACTGGTGAAAGCCTCAAGCCAGAAACTAGTGTGGGGATATTGGATGAGTAGGCATTAGATAGGTATTTTATGCACAAGCCTTCTGGAATCCATTGATTACTTTTGTTGGCCCAGGATGGCACTACTGTATGGAGCGTTTGCCTTGTTTATAAACAATTATGTGCTAGTATAAGAGATGGTGATCATGTGATGCTTAAAAGTGGAATAAATTATAAAATTTTATTTTATAGGCATTGGAAACACATCTTTACTATATACAATGACCTGATGTTAATTTTCTTTTATTTAAGAGTTTTGCTGCTTAGAATAGTATTTTTATAGTATATTATAAAATTCAGTAGTGCAAAGTAATTGGTTATGTTGCTTTTCTTCAAATAAAAAAAAGATTAACATAGAAATTCACTATTCTATAAAAATTAGGTAGCTGATAGAATCTTGGTAAAATAGATATTAGTCATAAGGAAAATAATATACATAATTTTAATTTTTATCACTTATTATGTGTACATATATTTATATAAAAAGCTTTATGGTGCAGAGGTAGCAACTTAGAACTAGGTTCAAATTTGGACCAAATAAATATATTTTTGTTTTAGATATTTTTCTCAGATTGATAACCCTTAGTTAAATGTCATTAAACATTGGTCAATAAATGTGAAAAAAAAAACAAGGGTGAGAATTTTATCCTTAAATAGAAGATATAACAAGAATAGAAAGCCATTTAAATCTTCACCACTTGGAAAGTCTACCAAGTATATTACTTTTTCCTTCATTGTAGTTCTTTTATGAGGGGAGAGGGATGGATTTAAATGGCTCATTTACTTTTATATGTAAATATATATGTATAAACTGTATACAAATATATTTATTTTTGTATGTAAATATATACCATATAATGAGCTTGCAAATAGTTCTTAAGATTTTTAGAATATCCTCAACCTCAGACTGCTTTCTGATAGTGTTTGTAATGCTTGAATATCCTAGCTAGTCGCAGAAACTGGTCTGAGGTTGGAGATATTCTAAAAAGCTTGTTAAGAGCTATTTGCAAGCTCATTATATAACATTTGTAATACAAGTTTGTTAAATTAGGTCATATGATATATGACTTGATTTCTTAGTAAATATATATGTATAAAGGTAATTGCAATGTAAATGTTTCTCTACAAACCTCTTATATAGAAACATTAATGGTAGAAAAAGTAATGTGCTTTTCTTTATGAGAAGAGTTTGAGATTCTTAATTGGATTGGGCCATGGGAAAATAAAAACCTAAGGATGTTGATTTTTTATGCAGCCTGACTTTGAACCTATGCTGCCATTATCCATTATTAAGCTCTTATTCAAATAAAATGAATGATTCAGAAGTTAATTTTAATTGAAATTATTATTTTTTGTCCATTACAACTATTAAGTGTGTTATATTATTGTAACATTTTTACTATCTGTATAATTGCTAAACTCTGTTTCATGTACAAGTTGTAATTCACACAAAAATATGCTAATTAAATTAACTTGTTCATCACAAAACAGAACATCCAAATACCTCATTAAATTTCAAAAGCATTACATTATTTAGAAGAACAAAAAGACATATTTTCAAAACCTTGTGTAGTTAAAATGACATGTATTTTCTCATATAATAGTATACATCAACTTCATATTTACCAAAGTATAAAAATTTTGGCAATGTGAGATACAGAGCAAATTTTAGGTATGGCCAATTAGATAAACTGTTGAAGAGAAAGATCTGAAATTTTGTTCAATATTTTTAGAAGATGTTGGAAATGCATATCTAATGAAAAATATGGGTAGTAATAGGATTCTGAAAATCAGTTGTATCTGCTGTATAATTCTAACCATGAATCATCACATCATCAGCATACAAAAATGTCTGGTAAGAAATATCATACCATCAATCAATATTAGCATGATAAATAAATTGGACTTATTAATAAATTTAATGTAAATATTTTTGCATGTATAATGGTAAATGAAGATTATTGTTAAGATTGCAAGAAACTCATGCCCTTAAAAAGTGGTAGTTATTACTCAAAAGCTAAAGTTTCCTTTACCAAAACTCAATGCTCTAATATTACATGCTAAAACCATTGAAGTATTTGCCTGTGCATATTAGAACTCTGAGAGAATGGAGACTCAAGAATGGAAGGTTTATGTATTGCCATCTGCCATTTTCAGAGTTTGAACATCACATGATTTTGTGAGCACTTATTAGTATTGGATTATCTTTTATTATTAAAATTTTATTACTGTTTGACAATCTTTAATTTGTTTTATATGACTTTACCAGAAGAATTTATAACTTGTAGTAATAGTATGGCCATTCATGCCAAGGGTGTTTGACATTACCGCTAGAAACATTGGATGATTATCATTGAATGATTATCGACAGAAGTTAGTAATTTTGAGACTGCCCAAAGATTAATATTTAAATTTATACAAGCTGACATTTGTCTAATTGAATATGTTCTTTTATAATGACTTCTAATACTTTTTTAAAAACGTTTTGCTGTCGATACTTATAATTGCATTTATAGAAGCATGTGACTGAGTTGTTGATACCTTTACCATTTTATAGTCTTTAATTAAGTAATGACATTCAAATGGTGAGATTTCTTTAATATGATTAGGCTCCTTTAAAATATATGTCCAGATGCTAATGTTTTTGTGCATAATTGAAACAACAATTGCATTCTCCAGGGATTGTTTCTTTTTCCACGAGAAAAAGCCTACTAAGATGACTCCAGACACTACGTGTGTTTCCGATCTGTGCAGTTTGTAAGTTTATTTCAATCTTTTGGTTGTTTTTATTTTGAAATTCTTTCTACAAATTTGAATACTGTTATTATTAACATCTAATGAGAAAAAATATACATCAGAAGTGGATAAAAATTATTTTATCATTAATACTATGTGATTTGTTAATTATCTGATTTATAACTTTTTAAAAAAAATCTATTTAAATTTATTCGTTAATATTTTTTTTGTTGTTGTTTGTATTCTGTTATCTCTTGTAAAATATTAAAGAAAAATGAGAAAACCTGAAGTTAAAGTTGACATTAGCCTTGCCAAACCTTTAGTAATATTATTTTATTACAAAAACATCCTCACATCTAACAAAAATAAAATTTATCTCTGACTTTATGAACCTAAAAAAAAATGAAATAGAATAAAGAGATAAAATGAAAATATTTAACTATATAAATTTTAAACAAAAAAAAATATTTAGTATCTTCAAGAATATTTACAATTTCAAACTAAAATAGTTGAAAATATATTTATTAAGGCTTTGTGTCATTTAACGATGAATAAAATAAATTAACAATGCAATCGTTTAATTAATTAAACTGTTTATACATTTAAAGAGGAAATATAGAGTTCTGTCATATGTTTTTTTTTCCAATTTATTAATTGATAAACTACAGCTTTTAAAAATGAAAAAAAAAAAAAATCAAAATTACAATTATACACATACTGTATATATGTTAAAGGATTTTGTAAACAGAAGAGTCTTTTGACACAAACACTAGGATCAAATAATAATAAAAAAATACTGACTATAACTTAATTCAATTCAAGATTTTTTTTAAAAAAATAGTATTTCATGATGAATTCGTGAATGCAATATTGATTGATTTTATTGGGAAGATTTGGTTTTGGAAAAATAGGTCGGAGAGCTCCTTCCAGATAGGGTATTCAACACTTTCAGAGAGAAGAGCTTGCTATAAAAAAGGTAAAAGGTAGCATAACAAAAATAAATTAAGGAAAGTTATGAATCAAGATGATATGTATAGTTATCTCAAAAGTCATCTTTTATAATTTTATTTATTTATCAATCTTTTATTTCTGTAATTAGGACGGCTGTCTTTATTTGACAGTGATTTCTGCTGCTGCTAAATCTCTTTAATTATCCAAAATTTATTATTAAGCATACATGATGATTATATGGTCTCTTTTTCTAAGGTCATGCAGTATTCAAAGATCAAAACACCACATTAAACCAAACACTTCATTTAATTGATCAAATAATTTTTTTTCTATTCATCTGAAAATATCCACTGCTCTAAAACTGCACAGAAAATTATGAAATAATCATTAATATATACACACACACCTAGTTCAACATAAAAATTGTTTCACTCAGTAATTGACTCTATTTGTTTCAGAGTCACATATTGTAAGATCATTTAATCAGTGAATAGATCAAAAACATCTTCAATAATATAAATTTGAAGTCACTAAAATATATAGTTGCTGGCTTTGTATCAAAGCATATAACAGTACTATAAATGCATGATTAATTTGGGTTCAAAATCTTTGGGTAATTAGATATCAGGTTATAATATTGGATAATCAAAAAAATATAAAAATGGATATTAAATCTGTATGCTCAAATTCAATAATTCTCACTAGTCTAAGAGCTTATAAGAGAATTTGGATATAACAGAACTATCTAAAAATGGATGATTCATCAAGCTAACTTTAGAGTAAAATATTTGATCTAACATAAAGGTTGAAAGTAAAAATATAAAGTCGACTGCTGCTTTATAAGTGTAATAATAAAAAAATTGTGGAACATTAATAGAAAGATTTGATATTAAAAAATGAAGATGACTATGCACCCATATAAAATATTTAAATATATTACATTTTATTGTGTATAAAGTCTGTATTTAATGTTTGAGATAGGCAAAAGCTAGAAAATAAGCTGCAGATAATAATGAAATTGCACTACCCTTTGGTAACAACAGATTATTCAAAATTTCTATTGATGGCTCAAAAGTAGAAAAAGAAAATCTGCTTCTATTTATAAAATTGTACTCAGATGAAAAATCAAAATGCGTTATATCAATATTAACATTCATAGTAAAGAGAAAATGGCAACAATAAAAAATAGTATAGAAACGAAATTATTGGAATATATAGTTACTAAACTGGTTTAAATCTATATAACTTTACATACATACTCACTTTGTTTCGAAAATTTATATTTTTAATGTTATATTATTTAGTTTGATAGTAATATATATATATATAAATTATTAATCAATGTCTGTATTCCAATTATAATAAAATATATATAATTATTCAAAACAATACAATAATTAATACAGTAAAAAATATTTTAAAAACAAAAAGAATTACATCATACATCAATTTTCCCATAATTCATTAATTTTTATATTGGCAGCCTGTCTATTTATCAAATGTTGCTTTTCATTTCTTATTAACATAGCTTCTTTAATTTTATGTTTTTATTTTTTTTTTATTATTATTATTATTATTATTATTATTATTATTATTATTATTATTATTATTATTATTATTATTATTATTATTATTATTATTATTATTATTTCTTTCAATACACAAAATCTTAACTTTATTAAAATCAAAATCAAAACCATAATTACATGTTACATTATGATCAAAAAATACTGAAGGTGATATGGCATCATTTCTAACATTCTCTTGTCTTGATTTTTGTGGAAAGGTATATATAGGTGAATCTTGATGTACATTGGAGAAAAAAGGGGCATTTGTTGTTATATAAATGACTACATAGATAGTTGAAAGTACTTCTATTAAATTATGGTATATATTATTGTATTGTTTTGAATAATTATATATATTTTATTATAATTGGAATACAGACATTGATTAATATATATATATATATATATATATATATATATATATATATATATATATATATATATATATATATATATATATATATATATATATATATATATATATATATATATATAAAATCAAAACTACCCCAAATCTAAAATTAAACCAGACCAGCATAAAAATAATATTAAAACACAACCTAAGGTTTCACTGCTACAAGCAGACTTCTCAAGTGTAAAGAACTACAAAAAAACCACACATTATATATACTATTAAAAACTACCCACAAATCCATTCACTTCCCATCCACCCTTAATATTAAAAGAACTCTTAAATAAGTTAATTGCTTCAGAATAATAAATTTTCAATAATAAAGACTCTTTAATTCTTCTTTTGATTTCATTTCTCTCAAAGAAGACAACCTTAGCTTCATCAAAATCAATAGTGTGGCCTGTATCTTTTTCATGGACATACAAAGCAGAACTAAGATATCTATTTTTAACTCTACTTTTATGAACCTTTATTCTTTCATTTAAACTCAAACTACTCTGACCTATGTAAACCTTCTTACAAAATAAACAAGGAATAAAATATACCACACCAGGAATAGTCTTTCTATCAAAAACTTCTTTTGTATTATTTAATAAATTATTCAATGTAACACCCCTTTTCCAAGCAATTTTCTTATTTCCAAACAATTTACTATTTCTACACACAATTTTATAAGAAGACAATTTAAATGGCAAAGAAATAAAATCATATTTTTCTTTAACCTTTACATCCTTACAAATATTACTATTAAATAAAATACTTTTAACAAATTTATCAGAGTATCCAACACTCAAATAATCTTTATAAAATTGATCCTTTCTGAAACAAAGCTACCCCACTAGAATTATTTAATTTAATATTCCTATGACAATAATTCCTTAAAGCAGCTACTTTATGAGATACAGACTGATAGCTATCAGGTTTAATTATAGATCTTAATTCTTTACTTTTAACTAAATGACTGCACAATAAACAATTAGTTTCTACATTTCTAATCACCAAAAGATCTAAAAATTTTAACTTACCAAAATCTAACCCCCCTCCTTCTAACACAAATTTTATAGAAGGATCAAAACAATTAAACTCATTTACAAATTCCTTCAATTTATCATTCTCAACTACAAATAAACAATCATCAACATATCTGACAAATAATTTTACATATAAACAATTCTTTTTAATAATAATTTCCTCTTCCATAAAACTAATATAAACTGAACATACTAAAGGAGAAATAATATAACCTATTATCCACCCTTCCTTAATCTTATAAAAATTACCTCTATAAGTAAAATACATAGAATCTTCCAATAACAAAAGCAAATCTTTAATTACCTTAATTTTATTTTTTGATAAAGAACTTTTCTTAATCAATACAGACAAAAGAACATCAATACTGCTTAACCTATTAACAGACTGATACATATTTTCAATATCTAAACTTCCAAATACCCAATTACTTTCCATTTTAAAATTATTAATCTTATCAAAAGCCTCAAAAGAAGAAGAAACTGTGTACTGACCAAAATCAACAAATTGTTTTAAAAAATTATTCAAGAATCTAGAAATACCCTCTACAACACTACCTGTAAAATCAAAAATAAATCTTAAAGGAAAACCATCTTTATGAGTTTTAATATTCACAAACATCTTAGCTGATGTAAAATCATTAGGATAGCATTTTAAATAATCTACTCTATTAAAAATTTTTAAATTAACCATTTTCTTCATAATATCTATCAATTTTCTTTTAATCAAATTACCTGGATTTTTATCTAACAACATATATTTACCATTATTTAATTCTCTATCCATTTTCTCTTTGAAATCATCTCCTTTCATAATAACAAACCTACCAGCTTTGTCTTCACGAGAAATGATTACATCATTAGCAATTAACCTATTTTTGAGATGTTTAATCTCAGCAGGATTAATAACAAATTTTTCTTTCCTTTTTAAACTTTTATTCAAAATCGATTGAATACCAACTTTCTGCTCATCACTCAAATTACTAGATTCAATAGATGAAATTGTATCAAAAACTATATGTTTTGAATGAAATGGAACAAAATTTGAGTGATGAGCAGAAAGTTGGTATTCAATCGATTTTGAATAAAAGTTTAAAAAGGAAAGAAAAATTTGTTATTAATCCTGCTGAGATTAAACATCTTAAAAATAGGTTAATTGCTAATGATGTAATCATTTCTCATGAAGACAAAGCTGGTAGGTTTGTTATTATGAAAGGAGATGATTTCAAAGAGAAAATGGATAGAGAATTAAATAATGGTAAATATATGTTGTTAGATAAAAATCCAGGTAATTTGATTAAAAGAAAATTGATAGATATTATGAAGAAAATGGTTAATTTAAAATTTTTTAATAGAGTAGATTATTTAAAATGCTATCCTAATGATTTTACATCAGCTAAGATGTTTGTGAATATTAAAACTCATAAAGATGGTTTTCCTTTAAGATTTATTTTTGATTTTACAGGTAGTGTTGTAGAGGGTATTTCTAGATTCTTGAATAATTTTTTAAAACAATTTGTTGATTTTGGTCAGTACACAGTTTCTTCTTCTTTTGAGGCTTTTGATAAGATTAATAATTTTAAAATGGAAAGTAATTGGGTATTTGGAAGTTTAGATATTGAAAATATGTATCAGTCTGTTAATAGGTTAAGCAGTATTGATGTTCTTTTGTCTGTATTGATTAAGAAAAGTTCTTTATCAAAAAATAAAATTAAGGTAATTAAAGATTTGCTTTTGTTATTGGAAGATTCTATGTATTTTACTTATAGAGGTAATTTTTATAAGATTAAGGAAGGGTGGATAATAGGTTATATTATTTCTCCTTTAGTATGTTCAGTTTATATTAGTTTTATGGAAGAGGAAATTATTATTAAAAAGAATTGTTTATATGTAAAATTATTTGTCAGATATGTTGATGATTGTTTATTTGTAGTTGAGAATGATAAATTGAAGGAATTTGTAAATGAGTTTAATTGTTTTGATCCTTTTATAAAATTTGTGTTAGAAGGAGGGGGGTTAGATTTTGGTAAGTTAAAATTTTTAGATCTTTTGGTGATTAGAAATATAGAAACTAATTGTTTATTGTGCAGTCATTTAGTTAAAAGTAAAGAATTAAGATCTATAATTAAACCTGATAGCTATCAGTCTGTATCTCATAAAGTAGCTGCTTTAAGGAATTATTGTCATAGGAATATTAAATTAAATAATTCTAGTGGGGTAGCTTTGTTTCAGAAATATCAATTTTATAAAGATTATTTGAGTGTTGGATACTCTGATAAATTTGTTAAAAGTATTTTATTTAATAGTAATATTTGTAAGGATGTAAAGGTTAAAGAAAAATATGATTTTATTTCTTTGCCATTTAAATTGTCTTCTTATAAAATTGTGTATAGAAATAGTAAATTGTTTGGAAATAACCGAAAATTGCTTGGAAAAGGGGTGTTACATTGAATAATTTATTAAATAATACAAAAGAAGTTTTTGATAGAAAGACTATTCCTGGTGTGGTATATTTTATTCCTTGTTTATTTTGTAAGAAGGTTTACATAGGTCAGAGTAGTTTGAGTTTAAATGAAAGAATAAAGGTTCATAAAAGTAGAGTTAAAAATAGATATCTTAGTTCTGCTTTGTATGTCCATGAAAAAGATACAGGCCACACTATTGATTTTGATGAAGCTAAGGTTGTCTTCTTTGAGAGAAATGAAATCAAAAGAAGAATTAAAGAGTCTTTATTATTGAAAATTTATTATTCTGAAGCAATTAACTTATTTAAGAGTTCTTTTAATATTAAGGGTGGATGGGAAGTGAATGGATTTGTGGGTAGTTTTTAATAGTATATATAATGTGTGGTTTTTTTGTAGTTCTTTACACTTGAGAAGTCTGCTTGTAGCAGTGAAACCTTAGGTTGTGTTTTAATATTATTTTTATGCTGGTCTGGTTTAATTTTAGATTTGGGGTAGTTTTGATTTTATATTGACTAGTTTAGCTTTATGCTTGTAATGTTTATATATATATATATATATATATATATATATATATATATATATATATATATATATATATATATATATATATATATATATATATATTACTATCAAACTAAATAATATAACATTAAAAATATAAATTTTCAAAACAAAGTGAGCATGTATGTAAAGTTATATAGATTTAAACCAGATTAGTAACTATATATTCCAATAATTTCATTTCTATACTATTTTTTATAGTTGCCATTTTCCCTTTACTATGAATGTTAATATTGATATATCACATTTTGATATCGTGTCTTTGTTTACAAACATTCCAATTGATGAAGGTTTAAATATAATTTCACAACGTTGCAATTTACCAGACCATATTATTGCTTTGATTAAACATTGTCTCTTGAACACATATTTTGTATACAATGGACAGCATTACAGACAAGTTTTTGGTACTCCTATGGGCTCACCTATCTCAGGATTAATATATGATTTATTCATGGAAAATATAGAAACTAGTGCTTTAGAATCATCATCTTTAAAACCTCTCATTTGGCTCAGATACAAAGATGACACTTTTGTCATATGGCAACATGGAAAAAATAAATTAGATGATATTTCTTGAATTTAAATAATATGCATCCTCATATTAAATTTACAATGGAGACAGAGTCTGATGGAAAACTCCCTTTCCTTGATGTTCTAGCTACCAGAACACCAAATAGTTTATCTTTTTCAATTTACAAAAAGAATACACACATGGACAGATATTTACATTTTCATTCTCATCATCACCCAACTCAGATAGTTTCTGTTGCCAAAACTCTTTTAAATAGAGCAATTAACATTTCAGATAAGTCACATCTGAAAGAAGAAATAAATCATATTAATAGTGTTTTATTAGCAAATAGTTATAATTATAAATTCATAAAAAAGCCTTATTTCAAGCCCAAAATGGACAAAATAGGAAACAAAAAGATGATAAATCAGCTATTAGGATTTGTGTTCCATAGGTAAAAGGAACTACAGACAGTATTGGACCTATATTGAAATGCTATAATATAGATACAGCATTTTCTACTCATCAAAAGATCAGCAATATAATAACCAAGCCTAAGAATTCAATCCCTCTTGAATCTCATGGTATTTATCAAATCCCATGTGAAAATTGTAAAGCTTCTTACATAGGTATGAGTAATCATTGCATCAGTGTTAGGAGAGATGAGCATGCTAATACAGTTAAGCAACCCTCATCTTCTGCAGCACTCTCACTCCATACTATAGATTCAGGTCATAAAATTGATTTTTTAAATACCAGCATCATATCCAGATGTGATAATCTCTACCAGTGCAAAATTAGAGAAGCCATTGAGGTACTTAAATGATCAGATTGCATCAATAAACGATATGATACATGCAAACTTTCTCCTATTTGAAAAGATTTTTTAAAAAAAAAACATTCTTAATTTAATATTTTTGCTATTAGTGAAACTTTAACGTTTTTTTCAAATCAGGGATTGTAGCGCCTCTACAACCGTCTTCCTACCTTTTATCACCCAGTGGATGACTTGTGTGATCAAGTCGAAACGTCATATCAATATTTAAAATTTTTTTAACACTGATGAATCTGCAAAATATGTCTTTTTTCTATGAAACCTGAGAAAATCTTCGTATCAACATATATATATATATATATATAGCAAATTACTATAATTTAATTAACAGATTTAAAACTTTTTACACTCACAACTTTGCTACAAAGATGTTATGGAAATATCCCTAGCCCATAATACTTAATGAATAATATTTCTGCAGTCTTATAGAGACATATATTCCATACAATGTTAATCTGACACTAGCTATGGGGTTGAAGGCCTGTGGTTATTGAGAAATAGAGAATATTTACCATATTTTAATTATTCTAGTATAAAATAATTTTCCTGGAATAACTTAAAATAATGAATAATAAACATTTGTTCCCAAAGAAAAACAAAATGTAGTGAAATGTTGCTATTATAAACATTAATAATATAATTTCCAATATTCCATGTTTAAATTAATTTAAGAGTTGTTGTAGATTCGTGTCCAATATTAATATATATATAAGCAAGTAAAAAAGAATGACAATTCATTTCTATGAAAACTCCAATTAATCAATCATAGTAAACATGCTTGAAATGTGAATAATGGATCTAAATGCTAGATCTATGTGGTCTGAGTAATGCATAACTAATATGATTCCCATAATAATTTGAAATTTTCATGAGACACCAAGGAATGATTAGTAAATTCATGAGTATGATGTATTTGATGAGGTTGGGAGAGCATTTAACCTATTGTTAGTAATTTTTATTACAGGATAAATTTTCCAATCCGATTTCATCATAAATTATTTTATAATTTGAAATAATTCTTACCATACTTAATATAATGGGAAGAAAAAAATTCAATCTAGAGTTAAGAGTTTATCATATCAGAAAAAGAGTATGAACTTCGAATTTAGATAAATATAAATGAAATTATTATTGTTTTTAATGTAAGAAATAATGGAATTATCAATAGTACCAGAATTCCGTATGATAGTCTATTACACTCATAAAGTCCTATATTTGTAGTCAATGTTAAAAATGCTGTTTTTTCTGCAAGGAAAGTTGGTGAAATGCAGCTTTGATGTCTATCTTTGCAAGTAAGTAGATTATTGCAATAAGACTAGGACTTCACTTACACTAGGAATGGGATAGAAAAATCTTTATTAACAAATTTATTTAATCGAACACATATCACAACAGTTTACACACAGTCTAAGATTTTTGTCTGGTTTTATAATAATAATTACATATGCGGTGAAGAGGAAATCATCTACTGGTGTCAATATTCATTTTTGCACCAATTCATTGATAGTTTTCTGAACTTTCTCTTTTAAAGCAAATGGAACTTCGCATGGTTTAAAGATAATGGACTGCATTTCCTTAATCAATTCAACATCGACTGGTCTTGTTTCTAATCCACTGGTTCAGACTTAAACAACTCAAGATATTTTCTTCAGTATTAAAGTTTCTAGTTGAACTTTCCTTATAATATTTATATAAATTTTTAAAGGATGAAACCATTTCTGCCCAAGTAGAGAACGAAAATCTTTATTAACAATGTATAATGGGAAAAATTTGACCTTCAAATTTAATTTTACTGTTACTGTTACTTTCCCAACTGCAATTTTATTGCTGTTAACATGTGTTGCAATAATCAATGTATTCACAAGTGTCATTTTCTTTATTAGCCAATCTTTGTAAGATATCACTGATAGACCTGCACTGATTATTAATATTTGGTCAAAAATATCTACATTCAATAGTCTGTAATGCTTGTTTGTATTGTTAAACTTATTCAAAACATCTTTAAGTTAACTTTATTACTCACCCTTCTCCAAATTTGTAGTCTGGCATTTGCCTATTTTTGATGCTGCATGTTTTATATTTGCAATTTTTTGCCTAAATGGCCATCTTTACCACTACAGTAACATGTTGCAGAATATTTTACACTACTGGAGTCTGGTATATTTATATTTGTTTTTTGCACGGGGAGTGAGAAGTTGTAATAAAAATCTTGAAGCATTATCTAGCATGATTTCCTGTGCAATGCATTTATTTCTAAAATGTATTGAGTTCTTTTAACACTGTTTTTCTAAAATTACAAGCCAACATGCCAGAAAAAAGTTGATCTAATAACATATCATTAATTTCCAGGCTGAAATCACAATCCTCCACTATATTCTTTAATGCTACATTATAATCTATATATTTCTCACTTGAGATAATTGTTTTCTGTTCTTAACATTAGCCCTGCCATTTTGATTATTTTTGGAGTGAAATATCCATTCAATTTTTTAATTACTTCATAACAGAAATTTCTCAAGTCTTCTGGAATCACACAATTTATTTGCCAGTTGTACAATATCTTCTCCAACAAACCATGAAAGCATAGACACTATCAAACATTCTTCATCTATTTTTTTATGAGCATTTATTGTTTCACATGTTCAACACAATTTATTTAAGAAATAGCATTATTCATGTCAAATCCCGAATGCTACTACTTAATGATACCATTTTGAGTATTATCCTACTAATAACTGTCAGTCTGCACCACTCTGTTATTTTTTACACAAGTTCTTCTTAAGAACTATCAACTGCATCATTCTTCTGATTACCTCAAGATCTTGCAACTGTCTCATATAAATATAGTATGTTATATATCATTTAGTTGAGTATTAACTTTCTCAACACTCATGATAATATTATAGCAACATCATGTGTTTAAATTACAACACATATGTGCTATATATATATATTGTACCAACATTGTGTTGGCACATAATAATTTTCTTTAAAAAAATATTAAAATAAAAAATCTTTCGTCAAAGAAACATAAGAATAAAAGTCTAAAGGTTTTATAAAATAAGTAAAGAGTTTTTTTCTTATTATTATTAATTGAAATATAAGTTAAAAGTTTAAAAACATAAATCTTTTTTATTTAAGTTAAAAAAAAAAAAGTCATCTTAAAACTAAATAGTGAATGGATCTCAAATTATATATGTGCTTGCGACTGTAAATATAATGTATGCATATTAAATATTAAAAAAAGTAAATGAAAGTTAAAAAATTAAAAAACACTCAGTGATGGCTACTAATTAAAAATATAAAAACAACATGTTTGCATGGCTACTAATTAAATGATCTCCAAAAACATGTAATTAAAAGATTATCAAAGGAATTTTGACAACAGATATAGCTGGAGGATATCAAAATGACAACACATCATATGTATAAATAGTCAATTTTTTATCAGGCAGGTAGTTGCGTTTGATATGACAGTTCAGTACAATCTATCAGTGAGTTATATCAGTCAGCTTATTATATATCCAGAATCAAGAATGCAGTGTTAAAACCTCGGAAAACATATGACTTTCTCCAGCCTGAAGTCCGATGAAAACAGCCAACCTACCCGATAAAAGTGATGCCTGCATAACAACCTGAAGCCGCTCAATATCTAATTGTCTTAAAGAAAATGCCTCAGAATAATCAGCATCAAATCTCCACAAGAAAACTTCAAATCTAACCGGTTAGAAATATTTCATTAGAAGCAGCAAACAGCAAGAAGTATCCATGTTCAAAATCCTAGGTAATAACATTTTTTTATACTCATTTCTAAAGTAGCCATCACATTCGTAAAGCCTCAAGAGTCAAGTTTAAGAACTCTATAGCATACATAGATGAACTATTAATATGTGTGTTTAAAATGTTGTGTGTGTTCATGTGTTAGTATATAGTGATTTCATTGTATTTTGTATTTCAAATATTATTTAATGCTTTCTCATAAGATATTATAGTGTGTGAATTAAAAATGTGCATGTGTTATAATAGTAAATAAGATTTATACAATATTTAAAATTAGTTTAATAAATGTTAATTAAAATAAATTGTCTTTAAACTTAAAACTTTACCTATCGGTCAATTCTTTTCATCACTAATTGAATTAAAAAAATAGCTGAGCTAGTTAAGAGATTTTTCAAGCACTGGATTATGGGCCTACTGTCTGAACATGTTAGTCTTAGACTAGCTGGCACCCGGGGTTTACTCCGAAACAAATAAAGTGTTTGGATAGTAGGGGTTTGAATCTAGCAGCCGAGGTGGGCCACGATCTGGAAATGTGATCATGTTATGTGTTGCATAGCTCGATCTGATCATGGGTATTATTGACAGCTCTGCTATCAATAATATTTTCCGATTTGCTCAAATATGCCAGTTCATTCACATAATATTTATAATTAAATAAGATTATAAATTTATTAGAAGTAAAGTAAACCAACTAAACCAAGCTTGCAGTGTAAGTGTGAGCGGCAATGGTTTGAACCCAGTACAAATGGCTTCTCCCAATGTTGGGGCTGGACCTAAGAAACAATAGTAATTAAATACTTTGTTTCTTGTTTGAAACTTTTTTTTAAAAACCTAAATTAGGTATGTTAAAGTGGTTTAATTTTTTAAAAAAAGAATTGACCAAAACTTTTTTTTTCTTTAAATGAAAAGAGATTTTGACATTTGTGCTATTTAAAATAAATCATTCTGTTAAATCAGAGACAGTTAGATATTTTGGGCAGAGTTAAAGCATTAAGAATGGGTAGAGAAAAGAATAAAGGGGTGGAGTTAGATGTATGTTCCATGTTAAAAGAAAATAAATAAATAGCTAATATTTAAATTTAGTTAATGTAGGTATATATATATTATTGTAAAAATGGAGGAAATAGAAAAAGAAGAAATATCTGAGATGCAGAAGATGATGAAAATGATGATGAATATGATGCAAGAATTGGAGAGTGAAAGAACTGAAGGAAGAAATCAGGCAAGATGAGCAGAGAAATGATTGCAGAAATAAGAGAAATGAGATATGAAATAACAGGAAAGGTAGAGAAGAACCAAGAAATCAGAGAGTTAGATTTAATTAAAGAAAGTCAGGAAGTTGAGGTGATAAAAGAGATAGAAATTAAAGCAGAACTAGATAGCGTTGAAACAGAGAAGGTGGAAATAGAGATAGAAATTAAAGCAGAACAGGATAGTGCTAAGAAGAAAGTGTGGGGAAAATATAGATCAAGAAATAGAAGAGAGACATAAGTTCAAGGTAGAAGATAGTGTAGAAAAGTTTTCACAAAAATTTAAAAAGGTTAAAGTAAAAGTTTGTGTTCGCTTTAAATGGAGATTTAAAACAAAAAGAAAGCATAGGAAAAAATATTTTCATTTTGAAGTAATTCAGAGTTTGTCTAAATATAAAAGTTTTCTAATTTTCAAAGCAGAAAATAGGACAGAGCGTGAAAGAGATAAAGTAATAAATTATAAGTGAGGGATAGACAAGAGAGGAAAGTTACTTTCTAGTATAGAGGTAGTAGGTAGAAAGAAAGAATCACCTGACAAAGTTTAGGAGTTAGTTAAGGGACGGAATATCAAAGTAAACGAAAACAAAAAGGACCAAAAATGAACTATGAGTAAAATAATTATTTTGATGTAGGTAATAAATCTGAATCAGAATGTCTCTAGTTAAAATCAAGAGTAAAGTTAAAGAGAGGAATTGTTTAGTAATAATAATGGAGGCTTCGTAAAATAAAAGATTTTTTTTGTGTCACGCACATATTAATTAAGAAGAAATGATAGTAAATGAACAGTTCAAATAAAATAAAAAAATCAATAAAATCAAGTTAAATAAATAGGTCAAATGAATGATTTAAAAGTAAAGTTTGTAGGATTAAATAAATGAATAAAATAATGGAACTAACGTAGAATAAAATCAAGTTAGTCAAATAAGTGTTTGTATAATAATGAAGAGCAATAAAATAAAATAGTTTTCTGAGTACACGCACATTAATATAAGAAGGTAAACAAATTGTTTAAAAGTAATACTGTAATAGAAATAAATATGTTAAAGTAATGTTCATGTGAATTTAAAAAATAATATTGTAAAATTAGATTAATATAAATAAATGGTTTAAGATAAGGTTCAGGGAATTTAAAAATAATATGGTAAGGTTAAAATAATAAAAATGAAAGTCAGTCTAAGTTATATTAGGAATGTATAAAGATTTGAAAATAAAGAGAATGAGGGTAGTATTGAAATAAGTTTTAGATAAGGATAAGTTAAGGCTGTTGACTGGATAAAATTTAGCAACCATAACAGACTTATCAGGGATTATTATTCTTTTAAAATGTGCACTGGGAACAACCAGAGTAAGTTGCAAGTCACTTTTCCAGGGGAGAATCCCCGTATCTCGTACCTCGTTTCCAAAGCATAAGACGAAATGGACAGTTGATGAATCCTGCCATTCACAGTAACTTTTTTTTGTCAAAGTCCAGTCAAGGGAAGTGGAACCCAAAGCTTCAGTTTTCATATGTGTAAGTCGGTATAAGCCAGCAAATCTGAATCCACCTCATCTCCAAAGATCCCTGTGCCACAAATTTAGTTTGTCCTCGTGGTCGTTATCCAGGACTAAGACCTTGTAAGCAATGTTGCCAGCATCGAAAGAAGTAAAGTATAATTGAAGATTGCCCTTAGCATGTAAAGTAAAAGATATTAAAAAGCAAACTTAGAAAATTAATAAATATTTAGAATTAAGAATTAAAGTTGTCAGAGATAAAATGGTCAAAATGACGCATTTTACTCTCAAACAGAGGGCAGTGTAATGTGCCAACATTGTGTTGGCACATAATAATTTTATTTAAAAAAAATATTAAAATAAAAAATCTTTTGTCAAAGATGACTAAAAGTCTAAAGGTTTTATAAAAAAAGTAAAGAATTTTTTTCTTATTATTATTAATTGAAATATAAGTTAAAAGTTTAAAAACATAAATCTTTTTTATTTAAGTTAAAAAAAAAAAAGTCATCTTAAAACTAAATAGTGAATGGATCTCAAATTATATATGTGCTTGCGACTGTAAATATAATGTATGCATATTAAATATTAAAAAAAATAAATGAAAGTTAAAAAATTAAAAAACACTCAGTGATGGCTACTAATTAAAAATATAAAAACAATATGTTTGCATGGCTACTAATTAAACGATCACCAAAAACACGTAATTAAAAGGTTATCAAAGGAATTTCGACAACAGATATAGCTGGAGGATATCAAAATGACAACACATCGTATGTATAAATAGTCAATTTTTTATCAGACAGTTAGTTGCATTTGAGATAACAGTTCAGTACAATCTATCAGTGAGTTATATCAGTCAGCTTATTATATATCCAGAATCAAGAATGCAGTGTTAAAACCTCGGAAAACATACGACTTTCTCCAGCCTGAAGTCCGATGAAAACAGCCAACCTACCCGATAAAAGTGATGCCTGCATAACAACCTGAAGCCGCTCAATATCTAATTGTCTTAAAGAAAATGCCTCGGAATAATCAGCATCAAATCTCCACAAGAAAACTTCAAATCTAACCGGTTAGAAATACTTCATTAGAAGCAGCAAACAGCAAGAAGTATCCACGTTCAAAATCCTAGGTAATAACATTTTTCTTATTTCTAAAGTAGCCATCACATTTGTAAAGCCTCAAGAGTCAAGTTTAAGAACTCTATAGCATACATAGACAAACTATTAATATGTGTGTTTAAAATGTTGTGTGTGTTCATGCGTTAGTATATAGTGATTTCATTGTATTTTGTATTTCAAATATTATTTAATGCTTTCTCATAAGATATTATAGTGTGTGAATTAAAAATGTGTGCATGTTATAATAGTAAATAAGATGTATAGAATATTTAAAATTAGTTTAATAAATGTTAATTAAAATAAATTGTTTTTAAACTTAAAAACATTATTTGTCAGTCAATTCTTTTCACCACTAATTGAATTAAAAAAATAGCTGAGCTAGTTAAGGGATTTTTCGAGCACTGGATTCTGAACCTACTATCCAAACATGTTAGTCTTAGACTAGCTGTTACCCAGGGTTTACTCTGAAACAAACAGAGTGTTTGATAGTAGGGGTTTGAATCTAGCAGCCAAGGTGGGCCACGATCTGGAAATGTGATCATGTTATGCATTGCATAGCTTGATTCGATTGTGGGTATTATTGACAGCTCTGCTATCAATAATATTTTCCACTTTGCTCCAATGGGTGTGCATAATATTTATAATTAAATAAGATTAAAAATTTATTATAAATAAGGTTGAAACCCAGATAAACCATGTGTAGATGAAGTGAGAGCATCATCAACAGATTGAACCTGGTACAATATATATATTGTAATATTTTCATGGATAAAAGACATCATATTATTATTATTTGCGGGATATTCCATGTAGTAAAAAAGATAAACGCTGATGTTTCAATACAATATCAAGTACCTTCCTCACTGCATCCTCTTTCTCAAATCATAAGAATGCATGTGAAATTTAAAATTGTTTTTATCATTTTCTTTCTCCCCATATTTAAATTCTATTGGTTGAGAAGCTTAAAATTTATTTTCTCTTCTAATAGCTTCTTCCAAGTGTTGTTAATCTTCTTTAATTCACAGCTTTCATTTATGCTCTTGGGCCTTTTAAAAATCTCTATAGCTTCTCTTAGCAATCTCTGGTCATATTGTTCAATTTTTGCTAAAATATTTGTTTTTTCAAAATTGATATCATGATTAGTTAATTTTATATGAGAATAAATAGCTGATGAATTGGATTTTTCTCTGATTGCCAGAATGTGTTCTTCCTTTATAATATTTATTCTACGATTAGTCTGTCCAATATATATATATAACAATATTCACTAGAATAAAAACTACAAAATTGGTGGAATATACCGAAGCTAGCTATAGCAAAGAATTTTAATCTTTAATTTTATACAGGCATTTTTTAAAATTTTGTAGTTTTTTATTCTAGTGAATATTGTTATTATACTTATATTATTTGATATTACATATATATATATATGATAAACAAAAATGCAAGTTAAAAAACTTGCTAACGCTTGTATTTATGTCCACAGATGGCGTTCTACCAAAAACGCCAATCAAGCGTATGTTTTGTTTACATAAACGTCAGAGTAGTTAGTATTCACTATCTCTAACTATAATTCCACTTTCAGATCATGATTTCAATTTTAGCAATTACTCCTTTTATATATGGCAAATTGTCTTAATTTCTGATGTATCAAAATCTTTTTTCTTTTTATATGTATAAAACCTATTAATAATGCTGTAATTAAAACCATTATCAAGAAGCATTTTATTAGTAGCAGAAAGATCCCGGTAAAAATGACTATTATCAGAAAGTCTCTTTGTTCTATCCAATAATATCTTTGCCACTGAAAATAGTTGTGCAGGATGGTGATGAGAGAAAAAAATGCAGATACCTCCCAGTGTGTGTTGGCTTTTTATATATACCATGGGATAAAGAACCATCTTCCCTTTTTTCAATCAAAACATCTAAAAAAGGTAATTGATTATTATTTTCTATTTCCATAATAAATTTAATATTGTTGTGAAAAGAGTTAAAAAAATTAAAAAAGTCATCAAGAGCATGCTTACCATGAGGCCAAATAACAAAGGTATCATCAACATACCTCAGCCACATAGATGGTTTTTTAACTGCTGAAGTCAAAATTTTATTTTCCAAATCCTCCATAAACATAGAAGCTAATGCTGGAGAAATTAGTGAACCCATAGCTAGACCTGATGTTTGTTTATACATCGGCCCATCAAAAACATAAAATGTATTCGATAAGCAGTGTTCAATCAAAACCACAGCAAAATTAGGCAACTGAATATTTTTTTTAAACTTGAATAGCTTCATTTACAGGTACACTAGTAAAAAGTGAAACAACGTCAAAACTTACCAAAATATCATTCTTAGTCAATTTAATATCCCGGATAAGCTCAAGAAAATGATTCGCATCTTTAACATATGATGACATCGCTGTTAAATGCGGCTGCAAAAAAGAAGTAAAAAAAAACGAGCTAGTATCTGTGTATGTTAACCAACTGCACTTACAATTGGTCTCAATGGAATATCTGGCTTATGAATTTTTGGTAAACCATATAATTTTGAATAAAAAGATTTTTCCCTGGGAGTAAACGGGATCTTTGTTTCTAAATCTAGATCAGTAGAATAAATTAATGCTTTCGTTTTCTTTTCAAGATAAGTCATAGGATCTCTATAAATTTTTTTATAAATATTATCATTTAATAAATCATGTATTTTTTAATAATAATCAGCCTTATTTAAAATTACTGTAGTATTACCATTATCTGCCGGAAGAATAGTAATAGATTTGTCATTTTTTAATTTTTTAAATTCTTTTCACAACAATATTAAATTTACTATGGAAATAGAAAATAATAATCAATTACCTTTTTTAGATGTTTTTATTGAAAGAAGAGAAGATGGTTCTTTATTCCATGGTATATATATAAAACCAACACACACTGGGAGGTATTTGCATTTTTCTTCTCATCACCATTCTGCACAACTATTTTCAGTGGCAAAACATTATAGGATAGAACAAAGAGACTTTCTGATGATAGCCATTTTTACCGGGACCTTTCTGCTACTAATAAAATGCTTCTTGATAATGGTTTTAATTACAACATTATTAATAGGTTTTATTTATATAAAAAGAAAAAAAAATTTGATACATCAGAAATTAAGACAATTTTGCCATATATAAAAGAGTAACTGCTAAAATTGGTAAGATTTTAAAGAATAATAATATTCACACAGTTTACACTACTTATAAAAAAATTAGTGAAATATTTCCACTTCCTAAAGATAAAATTGCTTTGGAGTGTCATGGTATATATGAAATTCAATGTAGGGTCTGTTCACGTACATTTATTGAACAGACTAATCGTAGAATAAATGTCAGAAAGGAAGAACACATTCTGGCAATCAGAGAAAAATCCAATTCATCAGCTTATTCTCATATAAAATTAACTAATCATGATATCAATTTTGAAAAAAACAAATATTTTAGCAAAAATTGAACAATATGACCAGAGATTGCTAAGAAAAGCTATAGAGATTTTTAATAAGGCCCAAGAGCATAAATGAAAGCTGTGAATTAAAGAAGATTAACAACATTTGGAAGAAGCTATTGGAAGAGAAAATAAATTTTAAAACTTCTCAACCAATAGAATTTAAATATGAGGAGAAAGAAAACGATAAAAACGATTTTAAATCTCACACGTATTCTTATGATTTGAGAAAGAGGACCCTCTGAGGAAGGTACTTGATATTGTACTGAAATGTCAGCATTTAGCTTTTTCACTACACAGAATATCCTGCAAATAATATATATATATATATATATATATAATAGCTCTCACATTTAATATTTGTCTTTAACCGACAATTTTGGATACCACATTATCCCTGCATAGCTATTATTTTCATACTTCTGTTGTACTGCTCTCCCATGCTGCCATCAGTATAGTTTGACCAGATGGTAATGGGGTTTATATATTCAATCATTTGTATACAAATACTAATTTACTATTCTCTATGTAATTTTTTTCTTGAATTAGGTTAATTTAGATACTTAAAAAAACAGTCTGTATGTATTTACAATAATTATGTAATGATTTTTATTTACAATCTATATAATATGCATAGATATTTCAATCCTCAAACATTAATCTTGTAATTAATCTTAGTATTAGAATTCCTGAATATTCTGCTATAAAGGTTATGGTAAATCTTCATTTCCTATTTTCAGTATTGAATCCACAAATTAAATCTCTTTTTCTTTTAGCAATGTCAAACGGGGCTTGGTTGTTTCAGTTAAAATTGAAAAGAATCAGCGAATAAATACAGGAAAAAGATTAAAGAAGCTTCCCATATATAATTGAAGAATATTTTAATTTGCGAAGGGCAGATAGTTGAAAATTGAAATAAATTGAGATACTGCTGAACCTCACTGCACTCGTTAAAATATGTATAGGACAGCCAATCAGAATGTCATGATAGCCATCTATACGACAATCAAACCTAACCCTTTTTTCGCAACAAAGATTTTACGAAAAAAGGGTTAGGTTTGATTGTTGTTTAGATAGCTATCATGACATTCTGATTGGCTGTCCTATACATATGGATGAGTGCAGTGAGGTTTGATTGTCGTTTAGATGGCTATCATGCCATTCTGATTGGCTGTCCTATACGTATTTTGACGAGTTCAGTGAGGTTTGATTGTCGTTTAGATGGCTATCATGCCATTCTGATTGGATGTCCTATACGTATTTTGACGAGTGCAGTGAGGTTTGATTGTCGTTTAGATGGCTATCATGACATTCTGATTGGCTGTCCTATACGTATTTTGACGAGTGCAGTGAGGTTTGATTGTCATTTAGATGGCTATCATGACATTCTGATTGGCTGTCCTATACGTATTTTGACGAGTGCAGTGAGGTTTGATTGTCGTTTAGATGGCTATCATGACATTCTGATTGGCTGTCCTATACGTATTTTGACGAGTGCAGTGAGGTTTGATTGTCGTTTAGATGGCTATCATGCCATTCTGATTGGCTGTCCTATACGTATTTTGACGAGTGCAGTGAGGTTTGATTGTCGTTTAGATGGCTATCATGCCATTCTGATTGGCTGTCCTATACGTATTTTGACGAGTGCAGTGAGGTTTGATTGTCATTTAGATGGCTATCATGACATTCTGATTGGCTGTCCTATACATATTTTGACGAGTGCAGTGAGGTTTGATTGTCGTTTAGATGGCTATCATGACATTCTGATTGGCTGTCCTATACGTATTTTGACGAGTGCAGTGAGGTTTGATTGTCGTTTAGATGGCTATCATGACATTCTGATTGGCTGTCCTATACGTATTTTGACGAGTGCAGTGAGGTTTGATTGTCGTTTAGATGGCTATCATGCCATTCTGATTGGCTGTCCTATACGTATTTGACGAGTGCAGTGAGCTTTGATTGTCGTTTAGATGGCTATCATGCCATTCTGATTGGCTGTCCTATACATATTTGACGAGTGCAGTGAGGTTTGATTGTTGTTTAGATGGCTGTCATGACATTCTGATTGGCTGTCCTATACGTATTTTAACGAGTGCAGTGAGATTCAGCAGTATCTCAATTTATATATAATTGAATGCAATCTATTATAATTAAATTATATATTCCAGGTAAAAAATAATAATAGTAATAAAAGATAAGACTAATATCTTAAGAAATAGTTTAAGCAATAATGAATATTTAGAGTAATGATCATCCTGTTATTATTATTGTATATAAGGTTATTCTAGTAATACAAGTAAAAAAGAATAAAGGAAAATTAAAATTTATTAGGTTGTATTTGAAAGGAACTATTATTCAAATAATGATTCTTGTTATTGGGGCAATAAAAGAAATAATAATTCGATTTTCTAAATTTGATCGCCTAATTTCTTTACACAAAAGCTTTATAGTACCACTGATTGGTTTAAGAATTCCAGTTAAATTACTTTTATTTGGACTCTTTCGAATTTGAATATATTCAAAAGTTTTCGTTCAAGTAATGTTAAGAAACACTTACATAGATCGATTTAACAAGCTGGATGAAGAAGTTGTTAGTGGTAACAAAAATAATCAAAGTAAATTAATGCAGACTTATCCATGAACAAAAAAGATTTTAAATCGTTGTTGTAATATTAATAAATGATAATGTGTGTAAATGCGTATGTAAATTAATTTGTCAATTTTCTTGAGATAAAAAACATGTGTCACGTCTATTGATCGCGTTGTTATCGTTGACGATGAAATACGCTTCTTTAATCTTCCTTTTACGATCGTTAGCTTTAGCGCGCACTATTTTGGGGTTGGAAGTTCGAACACGATAACAACGCGATCAATAGACGTGACACATGTTTTGCTATCTCAAGAAAATGGACAAGTTAATTTACATAAGCATTTACATACTTTATCATTTAACAATATCAAACAACGATTTAAAATATGTTTTGGCCATGAATACGAGGGATAAAACCTCGAAAGCACTAGGCCTGCATTAATTTACTTTGATTGTTTTTTAACCACTAACAGCTTCTTTACCCAGCGTGTTCAAGCGCTTGTATATACTATTACGTTTATTGGAGAAGGTATCGCAGCCGCCATGCAAGCAAGTAGTTGGTTGCAGACGGTTGTGGGTTCGCGTCCCGGCCGATGCTATGACATATGGGAAAAAAAAAAGTATAATAAATTATTTTTATAGATCGATTCCAAAGTGGAGATAAATTATTCTAAGTTTCTGAAGTTCATAGAATGATATAAAAAAGTAGAAATGTCATTACCCGGTCTATTAATTCGTAAATGGTAAAAAAACATACTGCCGGTAAAAGTATCGTAATTTATTGCTTTTTATCAGTAATTCAATAAAAAAAAAAAAAATAAATAAACGTTTAGTTCAGAATGAAAAGTTGAAGAAATTTGTATTACAAAACTATTAATTATAGTATTTTGTTCTGTCCTAACAATAAAAAATATACAATTAGTTAATATACTGAATAAAGAATCCTATGTGTATATAAAAAATACTGATGTAAAATAGATCAAATACCATTCAGAAGGACAACACATTCCTTCAAAAATTAGTTATCTCAAATCTTATCTTCTGCTTGACATGCTAATAACAATAGATGAAGGTTGTTTTCTTCCACCGTTTACATCTATGATTAGAAAGCTCAATACCCGAAATGCATTAAAAATTACGAATAAACAAACAACTATGCAATGAAACTTGTTTACAATGAGAATAAATGGATCCTAAATATTTATATTTAGAAAAAAAAAGTTTCGTGTTTTACCCACTAAAAATAATTTGTGCATTATATTATGTAGGTAGGTAAAGTTTTCTGCTTGAAGTTAGACAGATTCATTAACAACAGAATTCTATCACAAATTGTTAAAATACTTGATCTTCATCGATGATAATTTGCCACTGGTTATGAGAAATCGTCTTAATACAACTTAGTTTAGTATCGAGATACTATTATTTTATTGCCAGTAAAGATAAAACCTCAACAAGTACAAATATCTCTTGAAACTTATATTGCATTCTTAATTAAAATTGATTCACAAAAATAACGGCAGATCCCGTGTCGATCAATTTTTATTGCTTGACTGCAGTATTTCATTCTGCAGATATTCAATCTACCTCCAGACTAAGAACTTAGTACTCGTACATCTATATAATTATTAGATTTTTTAATTCAGTTTGTATTTTTTGTGTGTGCATGGGCGACTTGACACGATTATAATTATTTTAAATGTCACGAGACTTCAATTTTACAAACTTTTGAAGACAGTTTTGTAATGTTTCAACAATTATTTATTATAAAGTTACTTATTTTAATTTAAAATAAATGTTGATGTGTGAAAAAATTGAAAATCTTTTTAGTTTTTGTACAATGAATAATAGATTCCGCAGTTGTCGACGGAATAAAATTGGAAAAAATAATTGGCTTCTTATATTTATTATTGAACTGTTTTTAGCTGCCAATTGCTGAAAGTGCTTTTAATGTAATTGTTGAATAAGAATTTTTAATATTACAATATTATGCTTAAATTTATTATAGTTTTCCGTACAACATATAATTGTAATGTATTTGCAAAGTTGAACCATATATATATATATATTAGATACCAACCAGTAACCGCCTAAACATCCACAGTAAATAATAGTATTCAATATTTCTCACTGCTGTCAAGGCAACCTTCACACCTTTTAATAGCAAGAATGGAAATCCATTCTTTTATATATATATATATATATATATATATATATATATATATATATATATGCAGCCCTATGTGTATTGACTTGAGAGCTTAAGCGAACTACCCATATCCGGCAATAAACCACTTGATCTATTGCCGATTATTGCTTTGCATAGTTTAGAACAGTAATAAAGTAACACTCCGAAATGCAAAGTCCATGTCTCATGACTGCTCCATGTGGTCACTTATACTTGCAACTTTTTATAAATTCCCAAGCAATAACCAATTGCTTATTATTAACCATATAAATATGCGTTTGGATGAGATTACAGAAAAAAAGTATACTGTATTTGTATATAGAAATGTGATAAGATTAAAACCATCTAGGCTTAAACTTAATATACCTCAATATTTTTTTATTAAATAAATAACTTGAAACTATCAGTGTCTTTGTGTATCATTTAATCACTATAATTCTTTAATTAAAGCAAAACTGCAGTCGGGACAATATTTCATTCTATTTATTTCAAAGCCATCTATCTATTGGATATCTAAAATAATCAAAAGCTACTAAATAATGGTATTATATTCTATCAGTTTTTTTTTTTAAATTGACGTGTTAAAATATTTTTTTCAAATTGATGTGTTATAAGATTTTATGCGAAAAACGTCATTTCTCAATTCCAGTATTATATCTTTTATAATACTTCAGATTTGCTCATATAAAAGAATTTGAGTCGTAGGAATAAGAGGATTCCTTTTATTCCTGCGTAAATGCTATATCTTGTATTGTAGAGTGAAGTATTCATTTATTATTTAACACTCGCAGACGCATGCACAATTAGCTTGAAAGGCTGATCTTTGAATGTAATACTTATAATTGTGTTCCTAACATTTTAAGTATACACTTAAGTAATAACAAGTAAAAAATAAAAACAATGCATTTTCTCTCTTGCTATGGATTTCCTATCATAGTACAAATCTGTGGCTAAACCTGTATATTTTCAGTTATGTTAGAGAGATTCTTATTTTTCAAATCATTTTTATCATATATATATATATATATATTGATTAGATTGAAAAACTATTCAAATACTTAATAAAATTTCCATAGTGCAATTTTCATTACACCATTCTTATGCAAGGTAGAGGGGTGGTTTTTATTCACTTTTAACACCTTGTGAAGAGGTGTGAACACATGACCAAAGAAATGTAAAAAAGATATCTTTGGTCATATATTTCTTATTACACGTCTATATAAGATGTTAAAAGCTGATAGAAACTAGTTCCGACCTTGCTTGAAATAATGTTTGGTCGTATGTTTATGCTTACACGCCTCACAAGATGTTAAAAGTGGATCGAAACTAGTCCTTACCTTGTATGAGAATGATATAGAGAACTTACACTACTAGATAATATCTAGTCTGATGAATGACTAATAAAATTGTTAATATCCACACACTATTTATATCAATGTACCGGCATATATTGAATAAAAGCAGCAATAATTTCACTTTGATTCACATTTCTAGTTTTATAAGGATGGTTAATTTGGACAAATGATATTAATAAGGATGACCGTTTTAATGCTTACAGATATTAACAATTTCATGAGATAAAGTTATTTTTTGCTGGAAATGTAAATATAAGTGGTCTCATTATATATTTACAAAAGCTACCTCTGGTAATATAGATTAGTGCATAGTAGAAGTAGTGCATATTATTAGCATTGTAATAATTAGTGTATATATATATATTGATTTTTTTTAATATACTATAAATTTTGAAAAGCATTTAAAATTATTTAACTTTGTAGACTTTTTACAGTAAATAAAGTCTTCATGCTAATGACTGCCAGTTAATATCATGCATAAACTACGATTCGTGTTTATTAGCATGTGCATCATCATTTTTTTATGTTATAAACAAGTCCAATTATTCTTTTAAACTTCAATGATTTTTTCTATCCACCTCAAAATAATTTAAAATAATTTCATACTTTTTTTAGAATAAATTAAAACAACTCTTCTTACATATATATATATATATATATTGGAAGGGAGGGGAAGGAAGAAAAAAAATTAATTTGGGTCACGTGACACTGAAAAATTGTTTTCGTGGAAGATGTACAACCATGGTTTAACTTCATTTAATTCTTTTTTTTATTTGCAATAAATTAAAATTTTATGTTAATTTGGAAGGGAGGGGGGAACAGTTCAGAAAAATGTGACTTTATATATAAAAACGTGTAATATGAACAACCAATCCGGAGTTTTCTTATTGATCTCTCCCCATTTTTATCTTTAATTATAGAGAACTGTTGATAGATCAATTAATAATTATTATTTGAATTTTATTTTTTAGTAGATGCAATTATTATATTTCTATCACTTCTTAAAAAGAATAAGTTTTAGTCATTAGTCAGTGCAAGCAATTATCCATGTACATATAACTACGTCACATATAAATTGTACACATATATTTGCAATGAAAATTTTAAAAAGCACGTATAAATTAATTCCAAATTATTTTTCACAAAATATTATTATATTATTTTAATTAAAAACAAACAAACAAACAAACAAAAGAAGAGTATTCAGCTATCTTTAGAAGTAATTATCTTTCATTAAGTTTGTGTGTGCGCATATAAATTATATTTTTCACATGGTTAATGTTGCATTTTAAAACAAATTATTACATTTTCCCCTATTAATTTTATTTACTTTGTTGGAGAGGAATAATATCTCACATATGTCACTTTACAAAAGATGGACGTTATATACAATAATGAAATATACATTTTCATACTGACAACATAACTTTATTGTTTTATGTGTTTTTTCCCAATCCATGGCAACATATAATAGTTTTTTGCATGGCTCAAATTGATATTATAAAGAAAATTGTATTTTAAACCATTTGTAAAAATTTATTCTTCCAGCTTTAATAGTCAAAGAAATAAATACTGTCACGTAATCATTGTATAGCGAAAAGTGAATAAAGGAATAAGTAATTTATCTATTCATTTATTTGTCATCTTAAACACATTATTGTTATTTAATAAAATAACAATCTTTAAAAGAAAACAGCAATTTTATTACATTAATATTTAATGTACTTCAATAACTGATGCATAAACAGGCAGTACTATGTATAAATAAATATTAACTAGGCTTATAATCACGTAAAAAATAAATACAATAAAAAATTTAATTCTATTTGCTGATGAAGTTTATGAATATTCTTTTTAGATCTAAACTTCCTGTAATTGATCATTTATTTACAAATTATATTTATATATATAAATGCAAATCCCTATTAGTTTTCTAGTTTATAATATGCTTTATGCATTTCTAAGTATAAATATCCATAAAATTATAAAAATTACTAAAACATATATTCACTTTTTCTACTGGTAAATTTATTATTATTCTCATTACCATGATGTTTAGGCCAAGTCAAATCATTCATCTTCCTAATTAACTACAAAAAACAAAGGAAGCAAATAAAAAAAAAATAAAAAAATTATAGACCAATTTGTATATATGAATAAACTCATTTTTTTTTTTTGTAACGGTGACCCTTTTTAAGACCCATTTACTATACCATGCTTTGTCAACAACAGCTATTCAATATTATAAAATTATTATGCTATAAAAAATTATTTTTGAATTTCTCTTTAGATTGTTATCAGCCTCACACATGATGCATATAAATCCAAAATAATAGCAACTTCGCAGATCACATATGGAATTATTTCAAGCACACATAAATAATCAAATATGTTCTACCACCAATGTACTGTATTATTATTAAGAGATCAAACTAATGGTTATTAACTATATTTCCTGCTCTCTTTCTCTGGCTATCTCTATAATGATTTGCAAAAGTTATTCTAAACAGAGTATTTTTGAAAAGTCGAATTCAAAGTTGCCATTTAGAACCACTTTTTATGCGATAATATTATTTTCTTAGAAAGAATACTCTGCTAAAGATCATATAGAAATATTGACTTAAAATTCACAATATTGTAATTCCAATAATCTTTGAATTCTCAGGGTAAGCTGGTAGATAATAAAACTACAATTAATAATTCTACTTTTGTGTGGAGTGAGATATGGAAATAAGTCAACATTTACTAAATAGGTTATAACTTAATATAATTGATTAATCCCAAATATATTACATTAATAAAGCTAGATCCCATCAAGAATATTTTAAAACAGAAAATAATTAAATTATTACATAAAAAAAAATCTGTATATATCTAATCAAAATGAACCTCCTTTCCCCTGGATTTTTTGATTATACAAAAAAACATGTCACCAGATACATGGAAATACATGTATTTGATAACACAATTTGAAGACAAAAATCCAGAGATTAAAAGTTTTAAATATCATAATATAATTCATTAAATACATTTAAGAGGTCAAACAAATTTTGACTAAAATTTAAAAGAATCTACATTGTAATGATATAGACAAGTGGGTGAATTTATGAAGCAATGGAAAATATATCATCATTCACATAAATAATCAGTAGTTATTACCAATTAACATTGAATTACCAAATATCCCATATATAAAATGAGCATGGAATAAATTGAATGAACATATATATATATATATAGTTATACTAACAATAAATTATAAACTACAAATTACCCAACTTTATACTAAACAATTATGTCACAAGAATAATAAATTCAATAATCAACAGTCATGTCTTGTGACTGGAGTTGAAAGAGATATAGTATAAACAGGCTAATTATCCAGCCACTGTTACACTTAGGGCATATATAACACAATCATTTAGATGCAAATTTTAAGTGCTAAAGTATTTATCATAAAACTAATAAAAATAATGCTGGAATACTGATACATATTTATCATCAATGCTCTGTCTATGTGTCTATGTAGTGCCATTAGTATATCAGCCAACTATAAACTTAATTTCTAGTAAAAAACCCAAAATGCAAATGAATGGATTTTAAAGATAATACATTTGCACCATCTAAAATTGTCACCTAGATGTCCAAACCCTAACATAAATCTCTATTGCCATATAACTATCCAGTATGTCTTCTAGAGCTAGCTCAAGATCATGCAACTGTAGGAACTGTAACTGTGAACAAGAAAAAGATAAATATAAGAGGTTTCTCTATTCTAAATAATTTTACTGGGATAATTTAAAAATCCCTAAAACTCTAAGTTGTAATGAAATCAAGCCATACACATTGCTAGTTTATAAAACAGATAGCTGAAGGAATGAAGACATTAACACTAGATTTTTTAAACATGTATTTAATAAACTGACTGATTATTAATTTAAAAAAAAAAATTAAATTACATAATATGATAATTTAAACTTATTCAAAAATATAATTTTATATAGCACATATGATTAACCAATTGATTTTTATTTTTTCACTAATTAAATTAATCAACCTTTATTATGATAAAGTCATTTTCTTTTCAATAATTAATAAAAATTACTCATTAAGTCAACTATTATTCTTATAAAAATATCTATTTATAGAGAGATAATGTGAACATTATAAATGTCTTTTACTATGGTTTTATTTTTCATTTAGAGTCCTTATTTGACACTTGTAATTTCCAGTTTCCATATAGTTTTTATTCTCAAAGGCTTCTCTCTTTTAGGCTAATATATAGTTAATTTACTCATTATATTATTTATATATTCTGATTTTATACAGAATATTTTTTATATTTTCTTTCCTCTATTTATTTCCACATCAGGCAAACATAATGAGTTTATTTATTTTCTTAATAATTTCCAGGTCAGGCTAACACATACAGAGAGAGAGAGAGAGAGAGAGAGAGAGAGAGAGAGAGAGAGAGAGAGAGAGAGAGAGAGAGAGAGAGAGAGAGAGAGAGAGAGAGAGAGAGAGATAGTTATGCTCATGGTTAACAACAGTACTTGTTTCAGTAATAGATATTCTACTTCTCTTTTACATTTTTATGGGAGCTAATTACATAAAAGAAGATGATGTTTAGCTTTTAGCTAAACTTAGCAAATATTTGTCTTCATTTTAGAAAACATTTTTAAACATTCAATCTTCTGCATCTGTTTAATGGCTGAGTTAAGAATTACTGCTACAGCTTTCCTCAATAGCTAAAATAAGAATCACTACTACTGTTTACTCGAAAGCTGGACCAAGACTGAGTTCTCCTTGAAAGACATTGAGATCTACTGATTTACCCATCCCCCCTATATTTTGAAACCATACTCTGTCAAACAATAACAATCATGTCTCCCAGCTGACCAAATTAAGCACTGGTCAATTGAGTCTATTTTTTTTTACAAAAATAATTGTTTAGTTATTTCTTTCCTTTTTTATTATTAAAAAAACAAGTCAAAAAAATTTCCCTGTACTTGTTTTTCTATTATGCCAAAAATAAGTTAATATTTTAATTACCTTTGATTTTGAGAAAGAGAGATAAAGAGAAAAAAAACAAGTCTCACTAATTAAACTATGATATCATCATTTAAAAAATGTAAAGTTTTAAATAAATTAATGTTTGCTATTAAAAAAAGATATGGTCAAATTAAATCTACTATTTCCCCATTAATTAATACATTTTAATTTTAAGATACTTGTAATATTGGCATGGTCAGAGTTAGACACATTGTAGAATATTACAATAAGTACACATATAAATCATTATTTATAAATCTATGTTATCAAATTTAATATTCATAAAATTTAAATTATTTAAAAAGAACAATCTTGCTTTCTGGGTGTATTGTTTTCTTTTGCATTTACACCAAAACAGTAAAAACATCTGGAGTTAGTTCAGCTTAAAAGAGAGAAATAAAATAAACAAAAGTCAGTTTCATTCTCTTCTTTTATTTTCAATGAAGATACACTTAGGGATTCAATTTTTTTTTCTTTATGTGCACTATAAAAACAGAGCTTGTAATAATTCAAAGACTTTTTTTAGTTTAAACTTTTCACATCATTTAGATTATATGATGATGATGATGAGAGGAAAGTATATGTACTACAGTGAATCTATTCCGTGTTGCTTTCTTTGATCCCTAATTCATCTGCATTCTGACCATGTAATAATTTTAGACCCAAGCAATAATAAATTTTATTTCCCGAGGTTGATTGATAACTAAACTCTGTTTTAGTTTCAATATCTAAATTTTTCTTAGGATGGCTTCAATTAAAACTGTTTTCTACTTAAGTGTTTTTTAAAATCATGGATTTTCTAAACATAACTTTTCATTTTCTCTAATGATTAAAGACTTTTTACATAAGCTCCTGACAGCTCTCTTCCAATTCAAGAAAGATTATTTTTTACAAAATTCCACTAGCTGAGAAATAATGTTCGCAAGGGTTTGGAGTAATCTTGAAGAAAACTTTCATGTATGGGAATAAATGAACACAAGCAGAAATAAGATTTAATGTCTTTTGAATGTTAAAAATATTAATTGAATGTAGTCCCAAACCATTTTGTATTACAGGAGCTTGAATACATTCTAGTGAGATTGAAACAATCTTTTTTTTCCCCACAGCAACTTTCTACATAGTGAATTTATATTTTTCTAGTAAAATATTTAGTATACAATATTATTGGAGAATAGTATGTGATTCAAGTCATAATTATTAGATTAAACCAAGACAAAACTCTCCATAGAGTAAAGCCACCCTGTGTCAAACAGAGTAATCATTGGATTCCAAAAGGCTCATGCATAAAATCCCTATCTAGTGCCTACTTATCCAATATCGCCAGACTAGTTTCTGGCTTGTGGCCTTTGTCAGTAAAGAGCCTTGGATCTGAGAGCACTGCACCTAGATCTTAGGATCTAATACAACCCCCTAGCAGCCACCTTTTATCTCTGCTTAACTACAAAACTATGAGAATGAAACTGAAAACACAATAATATTTTCAATCTAAGCTCAATAGCTTATATAGTCATATGGGTCTGAACTAAGTTCAGCACTCATACATTTTGGTGTCTTTGGATCTTTAGCAACCATAGCCACCACTATCCTATTAGGCAGGATTGGTGTTAAACCAACAAACATCACATGATCACTATCTCTTATACTAGCACATGATTGTTATTTAACAAGGCAAAAATTTTCCATACAGTAGTGAGACCCTGTGCCAACCAGAGTACTCAATGGATGCCAGAAGGCTTGTGCATAAAATCCCTATCTAGTGCCTACTCATCCAATATCTCCAGACTCGTTTCTGGCTTGTGGCCTTCATCAATGAGGAATCTTGGATCTAAGAGCACTGTACCTAGACCTTATGATCTAATGCAACCCTCCAGCAGGCACCTTTTATCTCTACTTAACTACAAAACTATGAGAATGAAATTCAAAACACAATAATATTTTCAATCCAAGATCAATAGCTTATATAGTCATATGGGTTTGAACTCAGTTCAGCACCCATACATTTTGGTGTCTTTGGCTCTTTACTATCCATAGCCACCACTATCCTATTAGACAGGATTGGTGTTAAACCACCAAACATCACATGATCACTAACTCTTGCACATAAATTTTATTAAACAAGACAAAACTCTCCATACAGTTGTGACACCCTGTGCCAACCAGAGTAATCAATGGATACTAGAAGGCTTGTGCATAAAATTCCTATGCAGTGCCTACTCTTCCAATACCCCCAGACTAGTTTCTGGCTTGTAGTCTTTGTGAGTGAGAAGCCTTGGATCTAGATCTTAGGATGTAATGCAACCCTCCAGCAGCCACCGTTTATATCTACTTAACTACAAAACTATGAGAATGAAATTGAAAACACAATAATATTTTCAATCTAAATTCAATAGCTTATATAGTCATATGGGTACAATGATAGATAAAATTTTAAAAGTGAATCAATTATATTTTTAATTTTATTTTTAAATTTTGTCTTGTGATGTATTTCTAGGTTGCTCAAATAGAAGGGGAAGCCCATAAAAGAGCTAGGTTTTCCTTTAAAATGTTGTGTGTGAAATTGTCCTGTATATATCCAAGCACAAGATTTATTCATCACGTGATCAGGATTTTATGCATAAGCCTTCTGGCATCCATTGATTACTCTAGCTTGCTGTGTATGGCAATATGTATAGTGAGTTTTGCCTGTTTTAAGATTTATTCATGTTAAACTCCAGCTTGTATTTGTTAGTATATGAATTAAGAATTTTTAATAGAGTTGGGATCTGTTTTTTAGATGTTAAAAATTGAGACATCATCAGGAGATGTTTGCTTTCAGACCAGGTATGTATATGCCTGACAATTCTTTTTCTATCATATTCAGTAGGGGATTGATATTGATAGTAAAAAAAAGCACTTAGCAAAGAACCCTGTGGAATTGAACAGTAAGGATCTCGGTATTGCTGTTTCTGCTAATGCTTCAACAAGAAGTTCAATTGGAACCATATTATATGCTGATTTTATATCCAGTTAGATTACAACTAGACTGTATTATTATTTCTGACAGAATCGATAACTCTTTTGAATAGAAAAGCTGCTTGCATTGTAGATGAGGCTTTCTTAGCAAACTGCATTTTAGATAGTATAGCAGAAAATAGGATTCTACTTTATTTTTAATGATTGAATCCAACAGTTTGATATCCATTGGGCTCATTGATATGGCCTTAGATCGTTTAATCTGGTTATTTTTCCATGTATTTTGGTAAATAACACCAATAAAATAGAATATAATCCATGTATATGACAAACTTTTTTGTTGGAAAGTTATCCAGATTACATAGGTACTATGCAGTAAATTTTTTCTAAATGCTTGAATATGAAGCAAGGTATTCCATGGAATCCTGGATGATAGGAGTTTGGTATTGATATTAATTTTTGGATAAATTCCATAGGAGAAAATGCTTCTTCTTCTGGGTCACTGAGAAAAAATGGGGCAGGATTTTCTTCACTTGAAATTTAGATTTAAAATGTATGTAGAGAGATAGCAACATGTTGTAACCAGAGATTATTTCTTTTTGTATCGTAATTGCTGTTGGTATGTGAGCTGTTGGCTTTTGTCCCAGTGCCCAGTGAATAAAGTGTCTGGATGACGTGTGTGTCTGTATCAAAAAGATTTTTCTTTTTTTTTATTGCCAGATATGCTCTAGTTCTTTAGAGACTAATTTATAAAGTTTTTTCAGTGCAATCACACTTGAACAGTCTTGTTTATTTGTTGTACTTTTTGTGAGAAGAGCTAAAAGTCTTGAGGAGTCCAATGTGGCTTTTGTTATGACATCAATAGTATATAAAATAATGTTAACAAAGATAATCCATGATTGCACTGGATCCATTTTCAATATCTCAAAGTTTGAAAAGAGAGATATATATATTTCTGAGAATTAGGAGTTTGACATGGAAGGAGTACTCTAACTGTGTTTGCAATAGTTATTATTGATCTGTGTATAAAATCCAATTTTCAGTGAAACAATAATTGCAAAATGATCTGGTAAAGTTGAGTTTTTTTATTGTTAGGTTGATCATGTGATGCAACACTGGTGAGTAAAAAAACCAGGTCAATTAATGATGAAAACATGACATTATTAAATGTGACTGAATTCTGTAGGAGGTAGCCTTCTCCACTCATGAGAGGTATAACTAGTAAGTGCAACCATTTTGTGATAAATCCATTATATGACATGTTGAAATCACCAAGTAAAATTAATAGATGTGATGAGGATGCTACTTTGGGGGTTTATAGTTTAAATAACTTTATTAATTGTTTTATGATTTGGAGGTATATAGACAAATGCTACATTCAATGTAACTGTTTTATGATATAAGGTTATAATTAATATGTGTGCCTGCTGAGGATGAGAATGATCGGACAAGAATGCTGAGTATCCTTGATTATTAAAGGAGTCAGATGTATTAATCTGAGATTTATTATAAATTTTTGTTTCAAATAGCCTTAGCAAATGAGGCTATACAATTTCAACCCATTTTACTAATTGGTGATTTTTTTCTGGCAAGTTTAATCCTCGGATATTTAATGATCCTATTTTTATTCTCATTACACTATCACTCAAAAACTAACTCACCTGTTGCAGTAACTAGATTGTAATTCTATGTAGCCTAAATAACTTTCACAAATTATGACAAATAATTTTTAAGTTTCAAGATGCTACCCCCTTACTCCTGCAATATTTCTCACACATTTACTTTTTTATTGGGGCCAAAGTCTTCATCTGAAGTGCATTCAAACTGGATATCCACTGAACTCATATTTGCTTTTCTTCTTTTTATTTTTCTTCTTCTTCTTGTTCTTCTTCTTGCTTTTCTTCTTTTTATTTTTCTTCTTCTTTTTCTTCTTCTTCTTTTTCTTCTTCTTCTTCTTCTTCTTCTTATTATTATTATTATTATTATTATGATGATGATGATGATGATGATGATGATGATGATGACGATGATGTTTCAATAACATACTTTATTATCAACAAAGATTACATGATGTTTACATACTTATGCCTTGATTACAATGGTATGATGATTTTTACATATTTGGTATGACTGGGATTTTCATTGCTAATTATATAGGTATAGAAGTGTTGAATAGGAGTCTACATCAGTTAACCTATTGAATTACAATACTTTAGAAACCATTGGTGTACATGATAGAATTTTTCACATTATATTTTTGTTACTGCTATCATTGTTTAATTTTTACTGTTATTCATTTTTGATCTTGTTGTTAGTTAGTGTCCCTCCTTCCATCTAACATTAGTATTCTGCTATTGTATTTGTTCATTGGTCAAAAGTTTGGTTAATTTGTTCAGCTATGTGAGAATCCACATTTCATATTGTTCTTTTAGTTTCTTGTTTATTGTTGACTTTGTTTGAATAGTCGGTGCTTATATAATGGCTAGTTTTGCATGCTATTATAGTCGGTGCTTATATAATGGCTAGTTTTGCATGCTATTATAAATGAGCTTATAATTTTAATAGTGACCAGATGGACATATAGACATCTGAATCTAAAATCTTTGTATCGCTGTTCCCTTTTTGTTGTAGCTTGTTGTAAAATGTTTGCCACATGCCATCTGGTGTTATTTCCCAGGCTGAATATATATCATGTGCATCAAAATGGATAAAGTCCAAAGATTGCTGCTTGTGCTGTTCTTATTGAGAGGAATGCTATTAGTTTTTATATTTATGGAGTTTTTAGAATTAATTATGCACCAAGCTTCTTTTGTTTTACATTTTAATGATTATTTTCTAAACAAATAATTTTAGCTAGAGGTCTAAAGGAATGATCAGATATTATGGAGAGACACATGCAAATTTAAACCCTAAAATCACTCAGCATGCTCATCTATATAACAGAGCTACAAACAAGACCATGAGAACAAATTAGGTCATCCCTTTGTATGTTTAGAATATAACCATAAAAAATAACAAACACAAAAAGCTTGGCATATAATTAATTGTAAGACTTCATAAATATAAGATCCAATAGCATTAACTTTAGCAACAACTGGTGTTTAATGTAATTACATAGCAATTATACACATTTAAATATGTTAATATCTATGGTAATCATCCAATAGTATTACTTTTACTAAGAACCGAGTATTTAATTTAATGAAGTTATACACATTTAAATTAACCAATATATATGGTAACCAGTAACTACTATAGTTTATGTTCCTACATATGCTGTCTGTGGATGTGCTAATGTATATGTTAATGTTCATTGTTGTTTTACTTTGACACAGACATGATGTGTCATTAACAAAAGTCTGGTTTTGGTAAAATAATAAATACTGAAGAATTATATACTTTAATAGTTAGGAATTATCTGTATATTCTGATAGAATATATCATTACATATATATATATTGTAACGGGAGAAAGATCTTTGAGATTCGCACATACAGACCACGAGGGCGCCACTAGTCCGAAAATAGGAACTAGACATTTATTTTAAGGGTGGACAGGATATGCGAATCAAAATGCACCAAATTAAACTCAGGGAGGAACAAGATATCTTAAATATTGTTTAGACAGTTGAGAATAAAAGCACAAAGACAAACGTCAGCCAAATTAAGTTTAAACAATTTATTAATTTTATTAAAAGTTGGGCAATAGAGTGAAGACATCTAGCCACGAATACAAAAGTGGCTTATAGTAACATATGCGTATTTACCAGAGAATGCACAAGAGTACGACAAACATGAAGGCATTAAACATTTTGGCAGCAAAATTCTCTCACTTAAAATATATGAAATGGTTAGGATAATATCTTCTTGCTGGCCAGTTGTAAAATTACAAAAACAAACAACAACTCTAGCTTCCTGAATCAGAGATAATAAAACAGTTACTGTCCCACCGGAAATCAATGAAACCAGCGCGGATGTTCGAGCAGTAATATTCTAACTACTAACGTTAAAATGCCACAGGACTGCTGCGCGTAATACTACATTCAAAGTAAACATGGTTAATCTCACACACAAGACAGCAAAAGATATTTGATTATGATCTTACATAATCCAGAAAGAAATGACTACTTTCAGACAACTCCAGAAAGAAATGACTACATTCAGACAACTCGAAGAAATAACTTGACAAATAGCCAGCAAAAAGATTTTGTTGTTTGCACAAAAAGCGCAAACGAAACATGCTTAAAGATTCTTTATTTTACAACTAAGGGCAGGTGAATAAATAAAGACTACGAAAACTGCCAATGCGTTTTGTAATAGTTAACAAAATAATCAGGTATATATTAAACATATAAAATACAATCTCCTAATGCACCCCCTGATAAACAAAAAATTGCAAACAAACTTGGAATCTTAAAACTACGATTCTAAGACACACTTTAAATACTAGAAAAGATAAACACAGATAATAAATAATTAATACAACCTTATAACATACTTATCATTAGATTGAGCGGAGATTTAATTAAAAGCAATTTATTTACCCTGGCTAGAATATGAAAAAGTTTAGCTTACGGTAAGGCAGAGTTCTAGTGATTTAGTGACGAGTGTGCACTTTTGATAATAGTTCATTTTTCAGATCCTTTGACAGTGGCAAGGTAAAGGCAGTGTTGATTTTAGAGGCTCATGGCATGACTGAAGGAGAGCTGGCAGGCATGGGTCCGTCCTTTGTTTAAATTAGCAAGACATTCTAATGATGGCAAAACTCATAGCGGCAGATTTTGACATCTTGCACAGCAACGAAGCTTGTCAATAATTATTTAAGTTTTTAACAGGAATTAAACATCCGAACAGCTACTCAAAACCATATGACTCTTAGCAGGCAATAATCCAAGTGTCTTTTTTTTTATACTTAATCTTCTCTATCCTCTAAAAATTGGCGGGCTATCCTTGCCTTGCTACATTTCCCATGAAAAACTTTCACTAGTCTCTCTTCTATATTTCAGGCAGGGCAAATATTAATTTCCCGCTCAATCCAGTTTAAGAATTCCAACCAGGGATTATTGTATCCAAAATAACAAATACAAAACTAAATCTCCGCTTTTAGACTTTTAGAATTAACTTTAAAAATAATTACAATAAAAGCAACAGGAATATATAATTAGCAAGCTTACCTGTTTTTAATCAAATTGATTAAAACAGGCGGTGAAAGTAAACTATTTTAAAATCAATTTTATAAACAAAGTAGTGAAAGTAAACTATTTTAAAAACAATTTTATAAACATTAAATGATCTACTTTAAATATAAATGTGTATGTGCTTTAAATAATAATAAAAATTTTAGCATTAGACATTTAATGAAAATGAAGTTGTTTTTCCCTTATTAATTTTAGTAATAAAACCATTGAATCGGAAATCAATCCGGTTCAATATATATATATATTATGCACTTAAATTCGAAATATAACTTGGTAATATTTATTTTCACTTCTATGTTGTAATACATTAATTTTATTATTAAACAAATATTTGAAAATAAATTATTTCATAATATAATACTTATTTAATTAGGACTCTCGTCAGTAAAAGATGTCTTTTCTAAGACTTGAATTTAAAAAGAAAAGAAAAATAACAAAATATTATTATTTTTTTACAAAAAATAAATCTGTTATCAAATTCTTTATATAGTAGTGCCACCCAGTGTAAGCCTTAGCAATCAATCAATGCAAGAAGGTTTGTGCATAAACTCCCTATCTAATACATACTCATGCAATATTCCCAGACTAGTTTCTAGCTTGTGGCTTTCATCACTGAAGAGCCTTAAATATGAGAGTACTGTACTTAGATCTTAGAATCCAATGCAACCTTTCAGCGACACCTTTTATCTATTTGGTTAAACTAAAGCTATGGATGAAGATGAAAGTGGAATAATGTTTTTAATCCAAGCTCATTCATTTGTAGAGTCATATAGATTAGATTTGAACCCAGTTCAGTATTTGTATATTTTAATATCTTTGGGTTTTTAAAAACCACAAGTATCATCATCATGTGGGAAGGATTGCTATAAAAGATCACATGATCGCCATTTCCTATGCTTAAATGAGCTGTTAAAACCATAGTAAACATTCCACAAAGTAGCGCCTCCCAGTGCAAGCTTTAGCAATCAATAAATGCAAGAAAGTATGTGCATAAAATCACTATCTAGTACCTACTCATCCAATATCTCCCGACTTCTGAATTGGGTTCAGATCTATATGATTATACAAGCAAATGAGCTTGAATTGAAAACATTATTGTGATTTCATCTTGGGTTTATAGTTAATTAAATGGGTTAAAGATGGCAGCTGGAGAGTTGCATTAGATGTTAAGATAATTTAGGTGCAGTGCTCTTAGATCCAAGGCATTTTACTAATGAAATCCAACAAGCTAGAAACCAGACTGGGTATATTGAATAAGTAGGCACAGGACAGATGTTTTATACACAAATCTTCCAGCATCCATTGATTGTTATAGCTTGCTTTGGGTGATACTAGAGCATGGAGAGCTTTCCAGTATTTTAACAGCTTGTTTAAGCATATTAAGCGTAGGGAATGGTGATTATGTGATGTTTTAGTGATTATATATCATTATAATTAATTTTTATGTAAACTAATTTTAAAGTATAAATAAATTTCCTATTTTAAAACTTACGTAGAAAATTTATAATTTTATGATTAAATTTAAGTTCAAATCATAACTTTAGGCAAGCGTTGGTGGCCTAGTGGTTAGCATAGCTGCCTTCCAAGCAGCTGGCCAGGGTTCGCTTCCCGGTCAACGCGTTTGACATGTGGAAAAAAACATCATAACTTTAAAAAATGCTTAAATTCGTTATTTTATGATTATAATATTTTTTCTCCTTTATTACTTAATAATAAGCTATTTTCTGGCACATATAATAATATCTTTATTATTATGTAATCTAATGTTACTGTGAAAATTACAACATCAACACAATGCATAAAAAAGCCAATAGATATAGACGGGAATAAAACGATTAAAAGAAAAGCCTAGTCAAGCGTTGTTAGCCAAGAGGTCATCGCACCCGTCTTGCAAGCAAGTAGTTGGTTGCAGACGGGTGTGGGTTCGCGTCCCGGCCAATACTATGACATATGAAGAAAAAAAAGAAAAGTCTCCTACAAGTAATTATCTATGTTGTTGTAATATGATGTGTTTTATAAAAAAAAAATCCTTTCATTGAATCTCTCCTCATTTGTAAAATTTTAATGTAAAGTACTGAATAAAAAAAAATCTAAAAGCAATTTGAAGACGATTCTAAATTTAGAATTTTTTTTATAAAAGAGTAATCAGAATAATAATCAACTTTCTTAAATACATTTGAATATCTTAACTTAAACGTTTTTATTTGCATTTTTAAAAGTCAAATATCAGCTAATGCAATAAAGCTGATTAGATTTAATAACTTTAAATGTCGTAAATGTTACTTATTCTGATTAGACTCTTAATAAAATTAAAGCATCGACTAGTAAATGTAATAAAATTGAATTATCCGCCGTTTGATATAGTTACAAAAATAGCTACAAGGAGTATAGAAAACTGCTTAAAAAGTTTAGTTAAAAGACTTTAATCATTTCTTGAAAATATATGACTGAAAGCAAATTAAAATATAAGGAAGAGGAGGAATCAGAAATAAGCATCTATATAACTCATGTGATCAGATATAAAAAATAAAAGTCTTATTGTTAAATAAAGACAGCTGCTTTACAAGCAGTTGCCCCGGGATAGCGGGTTCGCTTCCCGGCTGTTGCTATGACACATGAGAAAAAAAAAAGTAAATAATAATGAGCTTTTAATTAAAAATTTAAAATCTCACTTATAAAGAAAATAGAAATCTTGACATAAAGCAAACATTTTAATAAAATTATAATATTTATTAGTCTTCAATCATATTAATATACATTAAAAAAAATAAACTAGTCCGAAATAATTGTTTTTTTGTTTTTTTTTTTAAATTAAACTATTTTAGAAAAGGCAGGGTAATTCTTTTACAAATTCGTATTAGTTTATTTGATTGTTTTTTTTTTTTTTAAATAAAGAAATGACGTAATATACAACACTTATTGCATACTTAAAAAATATGTATATTATGCATTCTTTTTCAACAGTCTCTTCTCTCTCTTTTTTTCATATGTCAAAGCATCGGCCGGGAGGCGGACAACTGCTTGCTTGCAAGGCCGCTGCACTAACCTTTCGGCAACCAACGCTTGATACTAGTGTTATATATACATATATACGGGGGGAGGGGGAAAGGCGGGGGGGTTTTTGGGGAGCGGGGGGGGGGGGGGGGGGGGGGGGGGGGGGGGGGGGGGCTCTAGCACATACTTTGCCTAAATTATATTGGGATAGGAAATTATGTTTATATATATATGAATAAATTTTTAGGAAATATCGTGTACCAATTTCGCCTGATGAAAAAGTCCTTAAGAATCATGTTCAATGTTGTTGAATCTCTTTTCATAAAGAAAGTTTTCTAAAATCTCATTCTTCCTTGCCAAGATTATAATATTCTGATGAGCTGTTGTATCCCTAGAAGCATTAAGAATGTGTGTGAATTAAAGATTTTTCATTAAATATTTCATATGATGTTCAATCAGTCAGAAAAAGAATAACAAAGGTATATGTAAAACCACTAAACATCACATGATCACCATCTCATGCTAGCACATAACTGTTAGTAAACAGGCAAAAACTTTCCATATAGTAGTGCCATCTTGGGCAGTGCTCTCAGATCCAACACTCCTCTCTGATGAAGGCCACAAGCCAGAAACTAGTCTGGGGATATTGGATGAGTAAGCACTAGATAGGTATTTTATGCACAAGCCTTCTGTAATCCATTAATTACTTTGGTTAGCACAAGGTGGCACTACTATGTGGAGAGTTTTTGCCTGTTTACTAAAAGTGTATGTACTATCATTTTTGTTTTATGGCTGCCTGTCTTTCTAAAAATATTTTTAGAGAATGGGAAGAGATTAAAAAGTTGGGTCTCCATAAGGTTGGAATGCATATAAAGACACAATATATATATATATAAGTTTTCTATGTACACAATATATATATATATAAGTTTTCTATGTATAATAATTAGCAGTGAGGAAATAGAATATCTTTATCAAATCTGATTTTTCCAATTTTTAGACCCCCCCCCTTTGAATATGTCTACTTATACTTATTAATGCTTGTTATTTATGTGAAGATCCACAATAACAAGCATCATGAATTTTTTTCATTTACAATTGATTATTCATTATAATGATTTTTTTTAAGAAAATGACAAATTTTTTTGGCAGCCATTTTTAAAAATGGCAGTCTTTTTGTTACACTGATGATATTATAAAATAGTTATTAATGCTCTGCATCCAAAAGCAAAATAATATCTTGCATGCTAAAATTGTATAGTACAGAGTTTATTCATAATACACAAATAGGATACACAATATTAGTGCTGCATACACTATTTTGATTATAATCTTGAAATATGACTAATAAAGTGCAGTAGTGTATTTTATTTATTTTTCATCTAGCATCTTTGCAAATCAATTAGTACTTCATAAATGACATACCTAAACTAAAGATTTTCATGGTTAATGATTTCAGAACCAAAGAATAATCAAAATCATATTTTAATGAAGTATAACAACCAGATATAATAATACAGTATTAAATTTTAAAATGCATACATTATTACACTCACTTTTACGGATTAAATTTTTTATTAACATTAATATGATTGCAAATTACTATCAGTGCATTAATTTTATATATATAATATTTTATAACGGGTACAGTATTTTACACACACACACATATATATATATATCACATTCAAGGATAATTCAAAGAGAATTAATTAGAATATGAGCTGTATTTTTACAAAATTTCTTGCACAAATTACGTGGTTGGCCTTTAGATACTATTAAATGTAAATACTTATCTTTTTCAAATGTTCATTTTAGAAAAACTGACTTGGTTTACTATTATCACCTATAGATAATTTTTGAGCCACAACATTATTTGGAAATAGGTATTTAAAATTATTTTCTATAAATAAACATCTTCTACAATCTTTGCCATTTTTAAGATCTCTCTATTTCCGAGTTAATTCAGGCAGAGGAAAATAGTTGTTTTGTCTTTTTTATCAATATATGTGTTAATTAAATAAATAAACAAACAGACAATTCCTAAAGATCATTAGATAATTTTTTTACTTAAGAATGATGATGGGAAATGTAGATAAGGTTCAATTGGACCCCCTCCCAATATCAAAGTTTTTGGCTGTCTAATTTTTTAAAATTGCTTTTGATATGCTTTTTTTCTACAAATAATGGTTGGAGAATAGGTTTGCTTGTGAATTCATTTTATTTAATATATACTTTAAATCATGTTTTGATTTTTAAAATTAATATATGTAAACAACAATAAAAATAAAATTTTATTATATACTTATAGTTTTAATTAAGGATAGTAAAACTGAAAAAAATATAAATACATATAAAATACATACATAGATATATACATCACATGATCATTATTTTTTATGCTAGCACATTACTGTTATTAAAACAGGCAAAACTCTCCATACAGTAGTGCCACTCAGTGCCAACCAGAGTAATCCTAAGATCTAGGTGCAGTGCTCTCATATCCAAAGCTCCTCACTGACGAAGGTCACTAGCCAAAAACTAGTCTGGGAATATTGGATGAGTAGGCACTAGATAGGGATTTGATGCACAAGCCTTCTGGCATACATTGATTACCCGGGTTGGCACTGAGTAGCACTACTGTATGAAGATATATTGGATGAGTAGGCACTAGATAGGATTTTATGCACAAGCCTTCTGGCTTCCATTGATTACTCTGTTTGGCACTACTGTATGGATATATATATATATATATACATATAATCTATCTATATATGTAAATTAATTAGTAAATGAGATTCTGTTATATAAATAAAATTAAATTCATAGTCAAAGTATTGGTGCTGCTGCCAGAAAAAAAAACAATAGCAAACCTGTACATGCTACTATTAATGAAGAAAAGCTCCTCCCCCCTTTGATTGGTAATAGCATGGATAGGTTTTCTATAATGTTTTTTTAACCAGCACAATCGGTCTTTTTGGTTATTGCATGTCAATACACTTTGGTTGTGGACTTAATTTTATTTATATAATGGAGATCCCATTTACTAATTAATTTATACTTATATTAAATAGTTAAAAATATTAAATTTAAATCAATATATATGATTTTCTCTTCATTTTACATCTTTAAAGATATAAATAAAAATATCTGAATAAGATAAATTAACTCAATTAAAGACCAATTTCTCTCACTCTTATTAAAAAGATCCTAATGCCAATTTTCATCATATTTGCTTCTTTGTATGGAATCATAATATATTAGCTAAAATATTTATTTGAATTCCATTTTTAAAATGGAATTGAATTTTAGTTGAGACATCATAAAAAATGAAAATGTGTTTTAAAATTTAAAATTAAGCATATTATTATTATTAAAATTTCACAAAAAAATACTTCATTGGTGTTTATGAAAGTAATTCTTGTTAGTCAATAAAATCATCGTCTATTTAATTGTGATTACAATTTTACAACTTGTTATCTTAAACAATATTTTCAAATAAAATCTAATTGTAATTTTGTAGCTTTTTTGGCTTAAAATAAATACTTTACAAATATTTTTTGCACAAATAAGCTGAAATATATAAATAAATTATTGAAAATTACAATTTTTCTTTCAGAAATACTAAAAAAATAAAGTGCACTCTGAAATGCATGGAGCCAAATAATTTACCAATCAGTGATGTCATTGGTTTCTTTCTTTTATGATACAACTAACCAGGCATTGGCAGATTGTTTTAAGATCCAAATGTATGGTAATGTTTGTATAATGTCTAAATGATACTGACATCTTCAGACTTTTTTTAACTAATAATTTTATTTGTGATTTCTGTGCAAAAATATGCACCAGTAAACTAACATTATAGATAACCACAAAATATTAAAGAAAAGTAAAAGTGACTGCAGCACCACCATAATAATGCTCAAATGCCTCAAAATTTATGAGGAAGTCTCTGGATTTTCTTGAATATGCTGAGTTTAAAATTTATATATTACCTAGGGATAATTTCTCATTTAATAAATGATTAGTAATAATCTTTGATATATTTATTTAAAGGGTTGGTAGCAAAGCCTGAGATGATAGAAAGTTTGACATTTGTAAATCAATGTTAATCATATATATATATATATATATATATATATATATATATATATATATATATATATATATATAAATTCATCTGGGATTCATCTTTTACTTACTAAAGCTGTCTTAGCAACAGATTGAAATGCCATAGATAAGCTTGTGGGTGTTTATATTTATAAAAGCAACTAGATTTCAGCAAAATTAAGTTTAGTCTAATATTATTAAAAATATTCAGCAATACTTACTACATTATATCTTTTTTTAAACATTACAAATATAAAATTGAAGATAATAACCAGAATATTAAAATGAACTTTTTTCATCTTTTGCTTGTGGTCATCAATATCACTCTTTCAATTATTTAATTTTTTCATCACTTTTTGTGTAATTTTTTTATAATTTAAACAATTATTTTATATTTGCAAATCTATTTATAAATATCCTGAGAACAATTATTTGTTTTAATTAAAATATCTATATATTTATCAATACAAATTTTCAGAAATATTGAATAATAACAATAAAATTTGCTAAAACAATGAAGTGGTTAATATTATATGCTGTACAAATGATATTCATGCAAGTGATTGCAAATAAAAAGGTGTTTTGCAATATATTAAATTCTGAAAATAGAAGAGGAAAAAATGCCAATAATTTGTATTTACTTTAATTTCTTTTTTTTTTTAAAAAATAAAATAGATTCTCAGCTAATATTATTGTCTTTTTTGTTGCATTATTTGCAATCCTAGCTGATTTCTTTCTTTCTCTCTCTCTCTCAAATGCATAGAGCAGAAGTAAATCAATTTAAAGCTAGCCCTGAAATTGCATCAGATGAAATACATTTTCAGTTTTTATTGACCAATATACTAGGAATATTGTTAAAACAGGCAAAACTCACTATATGTATTGACACACACAACAAGCTAGAGTAATCAATGGATGCCAGAAGGCTTGCGCATAAAATTCCCATCTAGTGCCTACTCATCCAATATTCCCAGACTAGTTTCTGGCTTGTGGCCTTCATCAGTGAGAAGCCTTGGATCTGAGAGCACTGCACCTAGATCTTAGGATCTAATGCAACCCTGCTCTCAGATCCATGACTCCTCACTGACGAATTCCACAAGTCAAAAACTAATCTGGGATATTGGATGAGTAGGCACTAGATGGGGATTTTATGCACAAGCCTTCTGGCATCCATTGATTACTTTAGCTTGCTGTGTGTGGCAATACATATAGTGAGTTTTGCCTGTTTTAACAACAGTTATACACAAGCATAAGAGGTGGTGGTCATGTGATGTTTTTTGGCTTAAAAGGATACTAGGAACATCCTTCATTTTATCACTTGTTCTTTTCAGCATATTGAGACTACATTGAGAAGAATTTTATTTTATAGCCAAAATAAAAGATCAGATTCCTTGAACTTATTTATTTGTATTTCTGTTCATATATTTTATTAAAATGTTACTCAAAAAACTTAAAAATAAATAAAAGATTTATTTGATAAATTGAATAATTTTTGGTTAAGGAAAAGAAAGTGAATGATCTTTCCTTTAAAAATATTTTCAAAACTTTTTATTTTATTTAGATACTTTTCTGCTACTAATATAATAAAAAATCTCTCATTCAAGCATCTGAAGACATTGTCTCATTGCCTTAATATTGGTCAGATTCTTATTAGGGATACAGAAGCTTATCCGTAAAAAAGGATCATATAGAAAGTGAGTAAAACCTAATTCCAATTAGTTAGATTAATGCGATATTATAAAACAGTATTTTATTAATGTTTTCAATATTGCTTCAGTCAGGTTTGAAATCCAAAAATAATAAAAAAGTTAACTAAAATGTACTATTAATTTCAAACCTTAATTCATTCTATCCATAATATTTTTATAAATGATGAATATGAGTATTATTAGTTTTTTTTAAGTTTGTTTTGCTAATAGTTGCTATCATTAGATTAAAATCTCTGCTCACTTATTTTTAAATATGCAAACATGATTTTTTCTTCTTTTGTCATTTTTTTCAAATATCATCATCATCATCAACCATTATCAATCCACTGCAGGATGAAAGTCTCTCCAAGTTTAATCCATCTTCTCTAATCTTTAGCTTCTCTTCTCCACATCACCCCTGCACACTTTATTATTTCATCCATCCATTTCACATGTGGTCTCTTTCTGGGTCTTTTACAATCTCTTGTAATGCAGTTTAAAATTTCAATTGTCCATCTATTATCATCTCTTCTAGCAATATGCCCATCCCAACTCCATTTCAATCTTTTAATTTTTTCAATGAGGTCAATATAATTCTAATTAAGTAATGTTTTTTTTTTTTTTTTTACATTCCTGTTCAAGTAGCTGACTTATAGAAAAATGGTCTAATCATGCAAAAATTAATCAATGAAGGAAAACATTTCTGGTTTCTTAGCTAAAACATAAAACAAGGAAAACGAATTGCTCAAATTTTCATTATCTAAAAATACCAAATCTGATGAGCAAAAAGACTTTTGTTCAGCAATAGCAATTTAAGAACTTAATTAAAACAGGCAAAACTCTCTATACGTATTACCACTCAGAGCAAGCCAGTGTAATCAATGAATTCCAGAAGGCTTGTGCATAAAATCTCCATCTAGTTCCTACTCATCCAATATCCCCGGACTAGTTTCTGGCTTGTGGCCTTCGTCAGTGAGAAGCCTTGGATCTGAGAGCACTGCACTTAGATCTAAGATTCAATGCAACCCTCCATCAACCACCTTTTATCTCTACTTAACTACAAAACTGTGAGAATAAAATTGAAAACACTGTACTATTTTCAATCCAAGCTCATTAGCTTATATAGTCATCTTTGCCTGTTTTAAAAACAGTCATAAGCAAGCATAGGAAATAGTGATCATGTGATGTTTATTGGCTTAAAATTTAAGAACTATTGACCACAACTAATTTTTTAATAATATATATATATTTAAATTAAGTATGGTTTAAATATAGAGCCAATTTTATTTTATGTATATTTAATTTGATAATTGAAAATTCATCTTTTGAAACATTTGTTAATATTTTTCTTTCTCTTTTTTTGTTAGGATTTTAAATATTTTTATTCTTTATTAATTGTTGTTGAAGTTCCTGTCCTTTTAAATGATTTTTTTTTTATAATTAATTCATTATTTAATAAAATAATACATAGATATTTATTTAAACAATATATTTTTGCAATTTGATTTTCTGTTATCAATAATTTTTAATTAACTCAATTTTTTATTTATTGTTAGATACATTTTATTTCTAATTATATAAATCATATAAAGTATTATTATATTTTGTAATTATTTAATATTAGTTTATAATTTTATTATATATATATATAACTAAAATATAATTTAATTATTTCTTTTTATTTTTCTACATTTAACTGAATATTATATACTAAGTATTGTAATGATCCGGAAAAAGTGACTTAACGTAGGCTGCACTACAGGGCGCCATCTAGGCATTTGAACCTAGAAAAATTTATAAAGTAGGCAGATACGTAAGTCAAAAAAAAAATTTTTTTTATATTTTGCATCTGGTCGTTAGCCCATGTCACTAGCTCAGTGGAATAGCAGAGATTTAATAATATAATCTAAGAGTATATATAAAAAACAGACTAAAATAAGCCACTGCCAGTAATTAACATACAAAAATTTATTTACGCACATATATATATAAGATTTAAAATTGTTTTAGTATCAGTTTTACATTTCAAAATTTAACATTATTTTTAACTTTACCTTAGATTTTAATTTACATTTTAATTCCTATTATATTATCAGTTTACATTTTAATTAAGTTCGCACAGATGGGATTATAAAAGCTTGTTATAATATGTTGCTATAGATCGGTTACATAGATTTCAACGGTTAAACACATTTCAAAGTAAACATAAACGATCAAAATACAAACTTATTGATTACTGACAATTGCGGAGGGAAATTTATATGTAACCCAATAGTATTCACCATAAGATACTTGCATTGTCACCAATAACTTAAAAGACATCCGAATAAATACATTTTTGATACTCACCGTAAGGTATCATTATTTATCGAATGTCTATATATTTTGATCAAATATGGAAACGCAAAACATAGTTAACCAATAAACAATCCATGCAAGCGTCTATAAACAACTTAAATTTAATGCATTTCTATTTAGGGTCGAGTATGAATAGACCACATAAATTTGCTTTTGAAAATAAACATTCTATCCCTATTTAACCTTAGGTTAAAATTCGTAGTAAAACTGGCATCAATTCATCTGATATATCTATGTATTCAATGTAATAAAATACGGCAGCACAAAAAGTTAAGAGAAGAAATTGCTTCTCATGAGATAGGAATATTACATCTATCTGGAAAGAAGAGCAATAAAACAAAAAACTCCATAGAAAGGAACTGCGGTATCCGACTTATAATTCCTTCCATAGGCAAACGGAAGTGTGCGGTGTATGAAGCGATTCTGCCCGTAGCGAATCAATATTACATCTACTAATCACACCAATATATCCAATCCATTGACCCAATTTAACCACGAAACAAATAACCTAAGATTACCCTCCCCTAATATAACTTTACAAATCTATACAGCCATTCACGCCCGACTTAAGTTTAACATTGATATATTTTAATTTATCGGAAAACAGAAATCATAAATAAACTTAAAGAACAAAATTAAATAAATGGAAATGATATTACACAAATAAATAAAAAATACATCAAATAACATTTTAACTACTTTAGTCAGATAGGAAACTAATGCAATTATTTTAAATACGAAAAGTTTTTAATTTAATGTTCATTAATTGTAAAGTTCTTACGGTTTTAAACAGTTCATCTTTATCTGTCGTTTGTAAGTTTGAACGGGAATTCCCACACCGTCCTGAAGATATTGGTATACATTTAGCCGATGTTTTATTTATTCATTCGGAGGTTTTTTAATTTAGTTGGTCCTCAATGTAGAAAACGATAGTTCATTTCTCTTTCTTTCTTTGACAAAACTGAAGTGATTGAATCATGCGTCTCTTCAATCGCTTCTCCCGCACCTCCACACTAACACCTATCTGTCACATCGTAATAATCATAATCCAGTCACTAATTAATAATTTCCAAATTTTCTTTTTATACGTATTCGAAGGATTGACTTGGCATTATGTCATCGATGTGATGATCCTTTCGCTGAGGTCTGATTTCCCGATGGATTTCTTTCATTGGCTATTTGTTTCTATTGTTTTTCTATCTGATCGATGTTTTTACATTTAAATGCCTATGGCTGATTTACATTTAACTAATTAACAATCATTTCCATTTCTGATTAATTAACCTGTTTTCCAAATCAAATATATATTTTTATCTCTAAATCTTTTTAAGTTTTTGTTTTTAAAATACCCTTTCTATTTTTAATACAGTTTTATTTTAATAATTTTTTTTTTCTGTGCGATTTAATATATACGAGTTTAAGATGATATTTAATTTCAATTTTTAATTCTTAAAGAAAATTTTTAAATGCAAACTTTTTAATTTACTTTCATGTTTAATAAATATAAAAAAAAAACAATGTAACGAACGTCTGTGCTCGTTACAGTATAGGTTTTTAAAAAGCTTAGTTAATAATAAATATTTTGATTTTTTGAAAATTCAATTACTATTTATTTAGTGATGTCTAATTAATAATAAAATAAAATAAAATAATATAGATGAAATTGAAGAAAATAAAAACACAAAAACAATAAACTTAATTTAACATTAAAAAAGAAGAAATAAATTAACAACTAGTTGTATAATAATAAAGAATTAAAAAACAAAATATCTTCTACAATTATGAATTCCTTTAAAATGCCAAATATTTTAAATAGATAAGTAAATCTATGAAAAATTCTAATATTTACATAAATATTATGAAAATTCATACAGCAAAGATGATCTATATATTTTAAATGTAGTTTTTATTCATGCTTAGCATGATAGTGATATATAACATATTATAACTGTTCCAAGCTTATATGTGTACTTAATAAATATTTTAATATATTTAAATTTATTTATTTAATATTCAAAAATATTTAAATCTCTTCAGAGCCCAGTTCTACAAGAGTGAGATGGTTGTCTCTTTTTTGTTTATAGCAATTTGATCTTTAGCTATTGCTCAAACCTCTTTAATTTTTCATTTTCTGTCTTCCCTCTCAGTGCATATAATTTGAGCTCTGGACAAATCAAATTTATGTCCAGAATTTTGTTCATGATTTATAAATATTGGGGAATATTCATTAGAATAAAGCAAAGAAAAAAAGTTTTAATCACAATTTTATCATACTATGAGCTTACTTATAAAAATGGTTTTACAATGAAAATCATGTGTTAAAAGCATCATCTTTCTCCATGTAATCTGCCTTCACTGGAATAAAAATGTAGAATAGAATTTACATTCTAAAGTAATTTGCAACCATGTCATCAACCAAGAGCATACATCTCTGTATGTGTTATTGCCATGTAAACATTTTAGTGGATAGAATGGATAAAACTTGAAATTTTTAACCTGGAAATGTTGCGCACTGGAAAAATGGGAAATTAATCATGTTCATGTGTAGAAGCCTTCAAGGAGAAACTCAATTGGAAGAAACTGGAAATTGTAACTGGAAATAAGGACTCTACAAAAAATAAAACCATAATTACAGGTATATTTTGTGTGTGCACACTAAATTTTTTTGCATAGTAAATGAAACATATTTTTTTGTTGTTGTAAGAATTAATAATTTTAAATATTTTCATTAAATTGATATTTTTAAACTGTCAAACTATTTTTAAAATACAGTCAATTTTCTCTTCAAAATAATGAAATAGTTACAGAAAATTTAATTTTTTTATAAATTTAATTTTTTTTAAACATGCTTTTCTCTTTTCATTTATTTCCCCTCCTAAATAGTTAACAAAAGGTTAGTTAAGCTAAATTAAAGATTGTTATCTTTGATTATGAAAATGTAGTTTTTCCAACTCTCAGTTATTTTAAAGAAATAACTTAATTAATTAAAAGTTAATTTATGAATAGAAATGAATGAATAGATTATAATATTTATGAAAATATTTTTTTTTGATGAAATGAATGTTTAAAATTTTATACTATCATGTCATTTTTTGTTTGTTTTAATCAATTAGTTAATAAATAATTGTCTTAAAAATATTTTTTAGTCTTAATTTCTTTATTCTATCCAATCCCTGTCTCATAAATTGCAGTGTGTGTGACTCTATTTCATGACACCTTAATGTTGTAGAATTATTTTAATGATCTCAATAAAACTATTTATTCATAACACAGTAAAGCTGGGGATTATTTGAAGTGATTTATAATAAGCTGCTTTATTTATTTATCTCTTGCTGACAATAATAGTTTATAGAGTTCTTGCTTTCTGAGGTAGATTAGTGCATAACACTTATACAGAGTAGGGAATTATGTTTAGTGTTATGGACATCCAGTTATAATGATTTCATTACTTTCCTAATCCTAGTTAGTGCATGGAGATATTCTTTAAAGTCCATGCACTTTATTTCATTTTATTTATTATTTCTTTAGAAATTTAGTTTATAGTTGCCCAGTACATTAATGGTACTGAGTGGTCAGAGTATTGATTATGATCAAGGTGCTTTTAGTAACTCAGCATTATTGGATATATTGTTGTATTTGGTACAGTAGCACATATGTCGGTGCATCCAGATTTTTATTGTTGATCATTTATGATGATGAATGAATGATTATTAATTTTGTGTAATGCTGATAAACTTATATTTAGTTATGTACTCATCTCTTATGATCATTTCTTTTATGTTTAATTTTATATTTTATTTATTTCAGGATGACAATGATTTCCCATCACCTCATATTTTAGCCCTAATGTGGGGTACTGTAACAAATGGCCACCCAATTGTGGGACATTGTAAGCTCATATTCTCTCTTATTAACCCTTATTTCTGTACTGTTGCAACTGGTAACCGATTGCATCTATTAAGGGGTTAGATAGAAAATTAAAAATTAAAGAGGTTTGGGCATTAGCTAAAGTGTGATTTGCTAAAATAAAAAAAGTCACAAGCACCCTCCTCTTAAAAAAGTGGGCTGTTTGAAGGGACTTAAATATCTTTGACTATTAAATATGTAATTTAAATGAATTTTAAATATTAAAATATTTATCAAGTATACATATAGACTGTCACCACTAAAGAAATGAAAGTGCTACGATTATGATATTTTATATAATGAAAGAATGCTAGGCATGAATAAAAGATAAATGTAAAATATAGAGACTATTATTTCTGTCTAATTGTCCAGAACATTTATGTGAATAATACAATTACCATAAAAAGAAAAAAAAATCTTTGGCATTGAGTTACAAAAAAAAAATAGAAAACAGAGAAATAATAATAGGTAGATGAATCAGATGAAAAACTAAATAAGTTATTGCAAAAATTAGAATAAAAAATCTAAATAAAAAATAATCATGTAATTGAAAGAATTTATAATATTAATATTTTAAAACATGAAAAAAATTTACCAATCTATGGATTTTCTATCAGTCCTATTCAATATCTTTGAATCAGGATATTACAAGTCCTCTATGGTTGAAAGAAATGACTGGATTTAAAAGTCTTAGGGAAATTAGACAAGACTCAAATAAAAGGGAAAAGCTAACAATTAGGAATGGGCATCTCTGTAGTGATAAAACTTTAATATTTTCCAAATATATAATTATACAATTGATTGCATAAAAAAGAATTTTTAAAAAAATAATAACTGTCATATATTACTAACACATATAGTATCATAATTCAGAGTGGAAATACTATACACCTTTGTACTATTGGAATTTCAGTCTAGACTGTCAGCCTTCAATGTAATTTCACTTTACTTTAGTATTTATTTCAATAAAAACATACTAGACTTGACTGATACCAATTTATTATATATATAAACCGAAAACAATATATGTAATAAATAAATAAATCATGCTGGACTTTAAATTTAAAAGTTAAATAAATAAATTAATAGAAGGCACCCAAAAATAACCAGAATTTTGTAATAAAAAATTGTGTATTTGTTATTAGGAATTATAAATCGTGTCTCCATTAAAGAACTGTCCATTTAACATAGTGCACCAATATAAACTAGATTTTCCCTTTTTGAAGTAGTTCTGAATCTCTTGCAAAGTGATGATGCCTTTTAAGGCCTCCATTATTTTTTCACTCTCCACTTCCTAGATACAAGTTTTTTTTACTTTTCAGGCACTTTTTTTATTCAGGAGAATAAAAAAAGTTACATAGAATGAGTTTAGAAGAATATAGGTGATGGATGAGCTGCATCAGGCTCTTTTGCTTAAAGTTTATGCCACACTTAAAGCTTTGTGTGTTGGTACATTGTCTCTCCACTTTGCCATAAATTGGGACATTTCATTTTATCCATTCATGCAAACATTTCAAAATTTACAGGAAAAATATCTCATTATTATAAATAAATTCTGGATGAACAATCTATTACATACACACCCACTGAAAAAAAATCAGCATAATTTTGACATTGCAATTAACTAGCCATGCTTTTTTGTAATGTGGTAAATTTGACACTTCAACTAAATCATTCATAAACTTGTGTTTTTTCCCAGAACCCCTTGCTTCTAAGCTGTTTGATGCATTATAACTGTTTCCTCTGCCATTTTACCTAACAGAAAACGAAATTTTACATTGTTCCAATCTTTCATCATTACAAAAATCAACGAATAGGCAAGATGTATTTAACAAAAAAAACATTTAGTATGCTGCAATATGATTTTTCTTATTGTTGACAGTTGGAAAACTGGTGCATGGAGTCCCTTCAAGAGGCATCTAGTAGCAGAAGCATTTACCACAATATGCTCACTTTCCAGAAAATGATTATTTTGGATACCCCTCATATAGAGGCTGTCAATTATTATCTATAAATATTAACTACTTTTACTTCCAAAATGTGTGCATTTTATAAATGTAAACAGTTGATAATGATTATGTAGTAGTAATTAAATGTGTTTCTGCATTGTGCTTATTGTTAAATGGTTTAAAAATCTAAAGTTTACTATGACATATTTATTATATATTGTAACAGAATAAATATGTGGGTATGCTACCCTATTTTATGGCCTCACTAGTTTGAGTGGCACTTGTAATGGATTAAATATGTGGGTCATGCCATATCCTAAGTCATACTCTAATTATTGATCACCATTTGTAAAATAAAAATACTAAACTAAGGAATAACAATCCTAATTTAATAATGCCCATGAATTGTAGTGTCCTTTGTAACAGAATGAAAATAATAAACTAAACTAAAATGAATATCAATCAATGAATAACTATCTAACATTTAAGTTAATAAAACAATGATAATAATCTTTCTTATAACCTCATAAATTCCAATAGTATTTAGAATGGATAGAAAACAAATAAAACATTACTTCAACTATCCTAAAATATAAATGTTATTTGGAATAGATCAAGGATAAAACAATAAAACTAAATATCACTGTCTTATAAATAACAGTATATTCTTATAATATTAATTCTTTGTAATAAAATGAAAATAATGACAAATGATTATACAGATAAACATTAATATTTCTTATTAATCAAGATACTGTTTATAATAATACAAACTGGTACCAAAATTCAAACATTATTTTTGTTTTTATTTAAATGAAATAACCAATGGATGGATGAAATAATAATCTTAATATACCCCACAAGTTTACAACATCATGATATAAATATTTGAAAATGAGTCACTCTTCAAAAACCTGGAGCTTAATTGTAAATGTAGGGGATTTGAACCCAGACTTTCAAGCACCCACCAACTATCCACATTATTTCATACAACTGATATACATGACCACACATAAGTAGAAAAGATAAATAGTCATGAATATACATATTTCATGCTAAACCAGCACTCATCAGTTGGTCCAGATTATCATCTCCCACATATGTTGAGTACTGATTATATATGTGTGTGGGAGTTGATAATATGAACCAATTGATGAGTGCTGGTTTAGCATGAAATATGTATATTGGTGATTATTTATCTTTTCTACATGTGTGTGGTCATGTATATCAGTTGTATCAGATAGTGTGGATAGTCGGTGGATGCTTGAAAGTCTGAGTTCAAATCCCCTATATTAACATCATGATATCTAACAAAATATATAACTCAATAATTGATTTCTAATTACAATTAAATAAAAGAAAAGTACTGCTAATTCCACCATGCTATTCCATTAATATCAATATACTCTTATTAATTAAGTCAATTATAATTATATTAAATACTTAATAATAATATAAAGTCAATTAACCCTAGATATCTTTTCATTTTCACCAACTTTAAAACAAAATTAATCTATTAAATTACCCTAAAATTTTCAATATCCAACCACAACAATAGATAAAATGAATGATAAGATTCTTATTTCATGCTTATTCCAACAATTGACAAATCACATCCAATTACTCTTCAGTTTATTAAAGCTAAGTTATTAAAACTTTAGACTATTAACTGCCAAAGCATATGAAAGATTGTTAGATTCATTATAGTAAAATATTAATATTAAAATTTATTATTTAAACTAAATTTATAATCCACACCCTAATGACCTTTAAATATAATTAAAGCAAATCATTATAATTTGTAATTGAATAAAATATATTATTATTACCAGTTTTATAACTGAATACAATTATGATCTTTATGGCTGCATATTAACTCAGTATAAGAATATTTACTTTAGTCAACAATGATATAAAATAAAATACAGGAACATTTCATTGCAACTACTTTTACTCATCTCCAATAATTATCACAGTTGTACTTTTATCAATCATCAAATCAATTCATATATAATTTCTATTTTAGTATATCTATTACTTGTTACTAATAAAATAATTACCGTAAGCTTCCAATTACTTATTAAATATTTAATAAGGTCAAATCAGTTAATTTATTGCTGTATAAGATCTATATATGGTCATATAATAAGCATTAAATCCAATACAAAGAAAATGATATGTAATTATACTCTACCACATCCTGTGCTTTTGATTTCGAAATTATTTTTATAACTGCTTCTACTGAATTATGTGGTGTAATCAATTAATGAATATCATCTCATTCTAATATGATTAACCAATGAATTTGCATTATAAAATTGAATGGCAGACAAGCCAGGCATGATACATTACTACAACAGATTGTACTTTAACTCTTACATGCCATAAAGAAACAATGAACAGATTGTATGACCCTCCCAGCAACATTAACAATATTTACTCTTAATATTTTTCAAGCAAATATACACCTATAAGGAAAATGAATTCAGAATCAATATAGGTGTCAGCAATGACCCATAAAATTAGAGAGCACCTTTTCATAACAGCTAGGCATATGAACATGAATGGGTTTGCACAAAGCACTATTACCATTAACATAGAAATCATCTTATGGTGTAAATGAACATAAGGTAGGAAATTCATCCACAACTTCTAACTACTTCAAATTTTACTAACTACTTAATGAGCGAGACATGCTCCAGCTCAACTGGCCAGGTGGTGATAACTCATCCAACCTCAGGTGTACAAGGGCACTCAACAATCCGCACACATATATGAGAATTTAAATCTAATTTCTACACACAAAATATTGCACTGATGTATTAGCCAATAATTTTATAACCTTAAATACGCTTAAATTTAAAATCAATTTCTATTTTTAATAACTAGAAATAAGAAATGTGCATTGTTGTATAATAATTTTCTCTCAACTCGGACAAGGTTATCTCATTTTATCAATAACAGGCATTCAAAGATAAAAACATATCAATTTTATTATAACTAAATTTTAAAGTAATAGATCATTCTAATAAACACCTTATATACTATATATTTCTCATTCATATCATTAGGGCAAAGCAATATTTTATTATTTCAAAGAATGCATATTTTAAAACTACTATGCTAATTTAACTTAAAAAAAAAAATATTTCACTAACATTTAACTTATGCCTATAATAAATGGTACTATAATGCTATAGAAACAAATAACAGTTAATAAAAAAAAATACTTATAGTCGTTTTCCTGCACAGTTATCCCAATTTTCTTTCATATTTATGCAGTGGTAATTATCCCTTAATAGTTCTGTGTGCACACATTATCCAACAATTAATCCATGGAAATTTTTAAAAAAAAAATCATTTTATTAAGTAATCCACAAGATATTTATATTTAAGAGTGAAGCACAGTTTTTCTTTTCCTTATTAGAATTTGCATTGCAATATCACATTTTTTTCAGATATGCTGATAACAATCCAGAGGATTTTGTTTTTAAGGTTCACATTATCCAATTATAGTATGATGTTTAATTAGCTGATCAATAATTTTGTAAACACTGATTTAATTTCTTTCAGGCAGTGTAGGTTTCTTCAATTACGATTTTATTTACCATTATAATATATAGTGTATATGAGCACAGACTTTCACACCACCCACCACTCTCCACTCTATCTCAAAACACTGATACACTTGAACACATATATGTCGAAAAGATATCAGTGTTGTGAGATGGATTAGAGAGTGGTGGGTGGTGTGAAAGTCTGTACTCATATACCCTATATATTACATATATTGACACAGGTATATAATAAGCCTGTGTTTCAGTTATTACCATTATAATATAATTTAAGTAGTTTTATCTTAATTTATCCTGGTGATGAATAAGTCTTTCGTTCCTGCTGATTATTCTGGCGACGTCAGATAACTTGAAATATTCTTTACATAAATTATAACATTATATTCCTGGAAATTCTCAAGGGTTTGTGATATCTCAGTTTGATAAACATTTAAAATATTCTTTCACATAATAACCATTTAGTTTTCATTGATAAAAATCAGCTTTTTCAGACACTGATGATGCAGACAACATTTTAGGAGGGATTTAACATATACCTTGATATCGAAGTTCAGTTCCACACTTTTCATTTATGATGACTATTTTCTCTCTAAATCTTTTGTAACACAAATAGTAAAATTTATCCATCATGAGAATTGAATAATTAAAATAAACATTCATTAAACTTATGGTTTCCATACTTTTTTCAAAATAAAATTTTGTCTTCAGCCAATGTTGCATTATTTTCCGATTAGTTGTGACGATGATAGTCACATAAAGAATCATGATATTGATTAATTTCAGGAAGAATTAATATATGCCTGATGTGGGAAGCTTAAACACGTATCATATTTTCACAATAATATAATTTTTGATTCAAATTTTCAATTAGAGATTGAGTCAGGAAGGATGATAAACTTACTCTATATTAGTTTAAATTAAGGAATTTAAACCTAAATTGAGTTATACTATAGACAAAATGAAGAGAAGCCATTTCCCAGAAAATGGCTGAGTTTTATAATCTGTCTTGCTACTCAATTCTCTAAATGATGCCTTTCTATCAATTAAACCATATACTTTAATTTTAATTGGTTATTTACTATTATTTTCAACTTAATTATTCACACTCAGACAGAAATCACGTGGTTTTTGCTAGATCTTTTCCCACTCTTTCTGGAAAACCGCTTGAAAGAACAAAATGAAATTTTTTAATAAAAAAAAATACAAGATTTTAAATGAGAACTAACTGCTATGGATATGAAATTAAGATAAAAATAATTGTTCTTTCAATAAGCTTTCTGACAAAACCATACATACCCAATAACAATTAATAATTATTTCTATAATAAAATTTTTCCATATATTTCTAACATGCATACTCACACATGCGTGATTCTGATTGAGCATTTTTAACGCTTTAAATTAACCCTTGATTTCCTATACGAACTTCATCTAATAGATATTCTATGGCTAAAATTTTACTCCTCCAATCTATACGATGCTCATCAGCCAATTTATTATTAATTAAAAATCATATTTACTTTATAAATATTTATTCCCCCCCTTCTAATTCATCTAAATTATTAATAACTAATTACAAAACAATTTTAACAGTGACAATCTGTCCAAGGCCTCTTTATCAATTCATGCCAAAATCTCACTTCTTAATATGCTGGTATTGCGCAGAATAAATTACTTCATGCCAGTAACCAAATTATCTAATAGATTTATTACCAAAATCAATTCGTTATGCTCCAAATTGATATAAAATAAAAAACAGCTGCCATCAGTCTTAGAAAATTCCAAAATCCCTCAAAGCTCAATGGCCTGTCCCTCCATTCCATTTCTATCTTTTTTTCAGAAATCCTTCAATATAATTTATAAAATCATTCTAACTTATCCAAGTATTGCCAGCCTTATTCAAGAACCACCAATGGATTGACCACTGCCCCCAAAAATGATTGGCCAATATCTCTTGCTACCCTCACTTGAAAACATACCCAAATAACTGATCAAACCTTCTTAAATAAAATCACCTTCTGTGATGCTTACAACCTTACACAAGCCCTTCTGAACTGGGTCTACTACACTTCAACAACAAACAAATCATTAGAAAGTACAGATATTGATTCTTAAAACCTAAGTTCCTGGATTTTCTACTAAAACTCAATCTCAAAGCTCTTCCCCACAAATGTCTTCCTATCCTACAAAAGATGTATCTCAAAAATAGACCCAATCTGCCAATTTTGTCAGAAGTCTGATGAAACCACTGAATATGCCATATTTCACTGTCAGACATTACAGAGCTACCAGAACACAATAACCAATTTATCCAGATCAAACAGCCCCCCACATTTATCCCTTTCAAGCAACATCAAAAGTGGGTTGTTCCCTTCAGTCAGAATTGGAACATTTCTACTCTTTACAATCTGGTCAATCAGGCGCAAACTCATCTTTAACAATGAAACAATTAACAACCAAAAACTTTTCCTTAATTTAATAAAGAAAATTAAAAACAGAGACGGTACTCTTGTGCCTCTGGATATTTTTGCAGCATAGCCACTCCAACCAAACTATAGGTTTGAAGCAAATATATTGGCTTTGTAAATAACATAGTCTTAGAAAACTTTTACATCACCCAAGACACCTTACAGAATTAATTACCTGCAAACAATTAAAATAGTTACCAAATGACATAATAGTGTATATCATATACTTTCAAATTCCAATATGTTTACTCTGCATCATATCAATTCAGATTATGAATAAAGATTTTATTTATTAAAAAAAACAATTTTAACATATCAACGATATTACATCTACATTATAAATAAACGATTTTTATTTCAGGCGTTCATTACTAAGATTTCATTACTTATCAAATAATTCATGAAAGTTTATTCAAACTTTTATTTTATTCTAATCTAAAATTACTATTCTTTAAATAATTTTATATCAAATTTAACGCATTTTATGAAGAAAATTTTGATCTAAATTAAGCTTCAAACTAACGAAGCTTTGTTGAAAACCAAAGGTTTCAATATATATATATAATCATGAACATTCTAATGCTATGATTATGAAAATATTTAACATCCTTGAAACCACTTAGTTTTTATTTTATTTTAATTTTCATTCAATTTATAGCTTTTTTATGAATACATATAATAATAATAATAATAATAATAATAATAATAATAATAATAATAATAATAATAATAATAATAATAATAATAATAATAATAATAATAATAATAATAATAATAATAATAATAATAATAATAATACATGATCACCGTTTCTTATTCTTGCTCATAACTGTTATTAAATCAGGCAAAACTCTCCATACAGTAGTGTATGAGTACTGAACTGAGTTCAGACCTATATGACTAAGCTAATGAGTTTAGATTGAAAGTATATTGCGTTTTCTATTTTATTCTCATAGTTTTGTAGTTAACTAGAGATAAGAGGTGGGTGCTGGAGGCTTGCATTAAATTGTAAGATCTAGGTACAGTGCTCTCAGATCCAAAGTTCCTCACTGACAAAAGTCACAAGCTAGAAACTAGTCTGGGGATATTGGATGAATAGGCACTAAATGGGGATTTTATGTACAAGCCTTCTGACATCCATTGTTTACTCTAGTTTGCACTGAAAGGCACTACTGTAGGGAGAGTTTTGCCTGTTTTTTTAATTAATAATAATAATAATAATAATAATAATAATAATAATAATAATAATAATGATGATGATGATGATGATGATAATGATGATAATAATAATAATGATGATGATGATGCAGAAATCAATTGCTTAATACAAATATAAAGTACAAGTATTTAAAATAGATATTTTTATGTAACATGTATACAGGTAACCATAAATGGATGTAAGCATGTATATACATATATCAGTTTAATGAATAGGTAAAGTAACTTATAATTTTTAAATGTGTAGCTTGTTGATTTTAGCTACCTTTTAAAATAAAGTATTTAAAATCTATTAGAGGATTAATTTTTATATGTTTTAATTTGATCAACATTATATTTCTTCACCAAACAGAATGTATCATTGCAATATATTTTATCTGACTGGGTACACACAATAATGTAAAAGAAGAGAAAAAGGATCAAAACATACAGCACACATTGCTGCACCAATGTGTAATACTTGGAGTAGCAGTACATAACAAATGAGACAAGTGATTAAAAAATAGTGCATATCTTTGAATAGCTTTATATCAGGAAACAAAAAATACCAAAGTATAATGTGAGATTAATTGGATTTAGAAATAAAACAATGATGGTCAGATAAACTTTGAAGCATTCATTTGCTTAGCAATAATGATTATAATTGTTTTTATTATTTATAGTTGTGCATTAATATATAATCCCTTAACATAATTATATCAAATTAGTGAATAATATAACACTATAGAAATATTATTCATAAGTGGCTAATCTCTCATGTAATGAATAACTGATAACAATTATTAATAATTGTACCAAAGTCTAATAAATATTCTCCAAGAAGATCACTACTTAATTATTAGTTTTACACAAATTGAACTGATCATTACCAGCTTAATTACCATATTATCATTAGGATGCCACAGTCTAAACTATCAGGCAAACTGTTGTATTACAAATTTCATTTAGATATCCTGAATTGCTTCATTTAATTTTCTTTCATTGAAAGGTAGCACACAGAACGTGAGTTCTTAAAATAGCACTCAACAGATTAAGCACACATATATGTAAGGCACAGACAGGCGTAAAATATACGAAAAACAAAAAAAAAAAAAATTCAAAAAATTTTAATTAAAATAAGTTAATGGAAAATTATATTCAAATTAAGAATATGACATTTTATGAAATATAGTGCACAATTATATGTATACATATATATATATATATATATCAAACCAATCATTTAATTTTATTATAATTAATTAATTAGAACATTTGTTATTTTAATAATTTTAAATCAGTTTTTATGGTTTTGCGCTTAGAGTGATTTAATGCATAGCAATTATCTTATAGCAAAATGAAACTCTTAATTCTGATATATGGTAATTTTATACAGCACCCGATTGTATTAATGTATAAAAGGGAGGGTGCTACGCAAGAGCAAATAATCTCTAAGAGAAAAGAAAAACTTTCGTTTTAAATTTATATACATATGTTCCAAATATTAATCTTTTCATCAAAAATAGAACTATTTTAAAATTGCAATAAGTTAGACTTAAATTTATTGGAATTAGTTTATAATTAAATAATCTCATCTTGGCTTTAATCAAAGAGGTGCACACACAGACATATATATATATATATATACTAAATACAATAGCTGAATATATATATGTAAATTAAATGGAAGTAAACTAAACTTCCAAAAGCTATGAATAAATAATACTTATATTAATAAATGTAAAGAAGAATAATTACAAGTGAACTATCTATACTTTAAGCTTAGATAGTAATTAAACGATCATTTACTGATGATGTTAAAAATGAAGCATATTTGTATATTAGTTTGATTTTAAATATGGCTTGTCTTTTTTACATTAGAATTGAATATTAGAGGGCAAAAAAAATCTCATTTTTATTGACTTCATAATATAAGTACTAAGAGTGTTTTTATTCAGAGCTCTTGTAAATGTAATTTACCTTGGTTTAAATTATAAATATATAATACAAATAAAATGTCCCTAATTAAAAACTATTGTAATAACAATAAAAATAATAAGTATAAAGAAAATGAACTATTATATACAGCCTTTCAATAAGCAGAAGCATTTGAATTAATGACGGTTGCTTTTGTTATGTTTTTTGAATTTAATGGTAGTTGAGGATTAAGGAATTAACTCAAAGTACTTCTGCAGATTGAAAGACTGTATATAATAGTTAATTACTATTATATTTATTATTTTCATTGTTATATATATATATATATATAGCTAAATTTTACTATTATTTAATTTGATGTCATTCTTATTTATCACAAATTTTTCTGTTGACTTTGGTCTGCTGAAGTGAATACGTTTGAACTATTCCCTTGTATGTACAAACTTTGTGTCTATTTTTTCTTTACTTTATAGCTTGTAGTGCATCTTTAATAGTTCAACTGTTTAATTTTCAAGCACAAGTTAGTTTTTTTACAAAACAGGCATTTGTATTAAAAATTCTCTGTAGTTTGCATAAAAACATCAAATTGATTAGGAATCTGGTTACATATTGAAAAATTTGCCATATAGCTTAAGCAGGAAATTAGCATGTATTTTTTAATCTGTGCATAAAAACATGCACTATTATCGACTTGTTACTTTCTGGTCATTTTTGATCATAAGCTGCTAATAATGTTTATTTATTCCTTAACTAATTCGATTCCTTTAGCCATTGGTCAAGATTTTACATGCTAATTTTTGGTTTATTGAAAATATGATGTATATACTTATTGGTCACTGCTACTTTTATATTCCAACTGTGCTACAATTTCTTCTTGTTTTATAGACAGAGTAAATATAAATATTAAATAATTAAACCTTTAAAGAGATACTGCAAATTAAGAAATAAAGAAGAGAAAATTTAATACAAGGAATTTATCCAGAAAGAATGGTGAGAAGAATTTATTTGCTGTTTGAAGCAAACGCTCATCAGAAAAATACATAGTAAAGGAAGCTGATAGCAGATTAAATAGTAAAATTTATATAGTATCACTCTCTCTTTGCTTAAATAAGTATGATTATTTAATTATGTTATTAATAAATTATTAATAGTTATCTTGATATTCTATCTTTCTTTAGCTTCTTCTAAATTTATATAATAAAAATTTAAACATTTTAAATATTCAACACATTTATTTTAATTTACATTTTACATAACATTTTTTTCTAGAATTTTCCATATTTTTAGAACATGCATTCATTTATTGATTTTAAATTGATTCAATAATTTATATTTGAATTTGGTATTTTTTGGTTCTTCTTTCTGAAATATTATACAAATATTGTTCAAATTAAATTGCCAAATGCTATACTAGTAATTACAAATAAAACAGAAATTCATATAACATTAAAATATTAGTCAAAAACAAAATTTTATTAAAATTCTTTCACAATCATGGTTTTATATATTAAGAAATAGACCATTTCAAGTGAAATTTAAATAAACATGGAACATATATATATATATATATATATATATGTGTGTGTGTGTGTGTGTGTGTTAATTCTAATATTTTCACAGATAAATGATGATTTCATATTTTTTTTATTTTTTTGATATTCTGTGTAGCAAAATAGCTAAATAGCTGATGTTTCAGTACAATGACAAGTACCTTTCTCAGAGCATCATCTTTCTCAAATCTATATACAAAACAAATAGCCTTCCCATCATTAACTTTAAAAACCAATTTCCTTTAACATCAAAGAACTTAAACCACTAAACATCACATAATCACCATCTCTTATGCTAGCAAATAACTGTTATTAAACAGGTAAAAACTCTGCATACAGTAGTGCTACTCTGTGCTAACCAGAGTAATCATTGAATGCCAGAAGGCTTATGCATAAAATTCCTATCTAGTGCCTACTCATCCAATACCCCCAGACTAGTTTCTGGCTTATGGCCTTCATCAGTGAGGAGCTTTCTGGCATCCATTGATTACTCTGGTTAGTACAGGGTGGTACTACTGTATGGAGAGTTTTTGCCTATTTAATCAAAGAACTTCTTCATAAGATTGAAAGCCTCAGATTAAAAAAGTTTTTGAACTAAGGCCAGCAATCTCTTTAAGACCCCTTGATGTTAAAAGAAATTGTTTATTGAAGTGAATAATGGGAAGGCTGTTTGTTATATATATATATATATATATATATATATATATATATATATATATATATATATATATATATATATATATATATATATATATATATATATATATATGTTGTATGAATCTTGTTTAATTTCACTTGAAAAAGTCTGTTAATAGATGAAACCATGGGTATGGAAAAAAATGTTTTTTGGTTAATATTGTAATGTTATATAAATTTATATTTTAAATATTATTGAATATTGTTTAAATTTAATATTATTTTAACATTTTTTTCAATGTTAAAAATCATTTTTTAATTTTTTTTAAGTTGCTTTTTTCTTCCTTTATTATTATATTTAAATTAATAAGAATATATTTATGATTACCTCTCCTCTCATCATTACATATTTTAAAGTTAAAACTAATCAGTTCTCCTAGAATAAATTGAACATATACATACTCCTAGGAATTGGCATTATACTTAAAAGTATAATTTTTGATCATCATTTGAATCAGCTTAAAGCTTTAACTTACTGGGAGAACTCTTACTTTTAAATAAAATATATTACGTCAATAAGATTCACACATTTTTATATATAAAAAATAAACATTGCATAATGTTATATAAATATAATAGAAAATCACATAACATTAAAATACTAGCTAAAAAAACAAATTTATGTATCAATAACTTAATATATTAAAATGTATTAAACGTATTTTTCTGAATTTTATGGAAGAGGAAGATTTTTCTGCAGCTAAGATTAAGGTTATTCATGATTTGCTATTGCTATTAGAAGATTAGATGTATTATGTGTTTAGTAATGTATTTTAGGAAATTAACAAGAGATGAGTTATTGAATATGTTATTTGTCTATTGATGTGTTCTGTATAGATTGAGTTTTTTTTATATTTTTTTAAAATTATTTGCTAGATATACTTTTGATTGTTATTTAGAAAGAAAAAAAAGAAAGAAAAAAATGAATGAATTTTTTGATAGATTGAATGCTTTTGATCCCAATATTAATTTACGATTGAGAGGAGTATTTTTGATTTTGTTAAATTGAAATGTTTAGAGATAAATGTTGATGAGATTGATATTTTACCTTGTGTCGGTTTATTAAATATAACAATTTAAGAAATATGATAAAGCCTGAGAGTTATCAACTGTTTAGCTCATACTGACGAAAGCCACAAGCCAGAAACTAGTCTGGGAATATTGGATGAGTAGGCACTATATAGGGATTTTATGCACAAGCCTTCTGACATTCATTGATTACTCTGGTTGGCATTGAGTGGCACTACTATATGAAGAGTTTTGCCTGTTTTAAAAAAAGTTTTTTTACTGAATTTTTGTTGTAGGAATAAAAGGCTTGATTATTTTGAAAATAGTGCTTATGTTTAAAGAAGTCAATTTGTTTCTGATTATATTGAATTGGGTTATAATCATGAATTTATTCTTAGAACATTTGTTTATCAGGTGGTATGAATGCTTCTTGGAAGAAAATCTTTGATTTATGTGCATTATTAGGTAGTTCAAAACATTCAATTGATGGTCAATATAATTTGATATAATTTAAAAGTTTTCTTGCAGTTATCATAAAATTTATATATAGCCAAAGTATATCAAATCTTAAAGAATAGAGTTAAAAATAAGTATCATAACTCAGCTTTGTATATTCTTAAAATGAATACAGGTCATAAAATAGTATTTCACAATGCAGATATTATCTTTTATAAAATATAAATTAAAAGAAGAGACAAAAGAACTTTGGTCATAGATTCTTTTGCATCTAAGGTCATCAATGTCATGAAAACATCCTTTGACATTAAAGATAAGTGGATAAGTGGTTTTTGAAACGATTTGATTAATGAGATGGTTGGTTTTATTTTGTATATATATATATATATGGATATGTGTAAGTGTGTGTGCTTGTATCTATTTTGAATTTCACTGAGTAGGTCTATTTGTTAATGGACGAAACCATAGTCATGAGAGAGTTCTAGTATAAATTTGATTTTTAATTAGTATTCTAATGCTATGAGTTCTATTTTATTTTGTTTTAACATATATATATATATACAGTCCATGAGCTGGTTAATATAAAGATCATTAAAGTTTATGATAAAATTATAAAATTGAGATTTAAATATAATTATGCTATTAAAATTGATCTTCAATGTCAAATTATCATCCACGATAATGCATTGCATTCTATTGTTAAATTGGTTTGCCGCGATATTCTACCTAGCATTGGAAAGAGAACATTTTTTTTTTTCATATGCCAAATGCATTGACCGGGAAGCGAACCCAGGCCAGCTGTTGGAAGGCAGCTATGTTAACCACTAGGCCACCAACGCTTGACAGAAAAGAGAACTTTACATATATAAATAGTACAAAAGCAATAATAATTAACAATATTAGCTAGCGTGAGAAGCATCATTTAATGATTTATTCTTTTTAAAAAAGGAAAAGACGTTTATTAATTTATTTCTGCCACATGTAAATTCGTTTTTAGTCAATAAATTAGCCAAAGTGACATTTTCTCTGGTTTATTAGCTAATATTGAAATTTTTAATATCTGTCCTAAGATTTTTGAAACATGTGTTAGATAAATAAATTATTATTCTCGTTAAGAGTCATTAACGAACAAATTTTATAGATTAGTTATATCATTTTCTTAAAAAAATCCCCAAAACGCTAATTTGCTAACTTTGATATTAAAGTTTAGTGATATCCATATATGCTGCTCACACACAAATATTTGGGTGAAAGAACAAACGAGCATCATTGATATTTAAAAAATTAAAAGACTGAAATTAAACTGGACTGGTCATCTTGACAGAATAAATAATAGTAGATGGATAATATGATTCTTAAACTGCATTCTAAAAGATTGGAAAAGATCTAGAAAGAGACTAAATGTGAAAGATATGGTTTAAATAATGAAGTTTATTGGTGTTATATGGAGAGGTTATAGATTGAAAAAATTAGATTCAACTTGTTAAGTCGATATAGATAAAATAAATGCAGTCAATGTTGCACTTGTAAATTGCATTATAATAGTTTGCTATTGATAATATCAAAGATGTGTGCATAAGCATCTTGAACAACTGATGTTGTTTTGCCAGAAATGGATATTAGTGATCATTTTTTATTTATATATAGATTTTAAGAATGTATTGAGCTTAGAAGGTTTACATACAGTATTGACAAATAAATAGACAGATAGATAGATAAGCAGGAGAAAAATAGAAAGATAAATAAATTAGATATATGAATGTAAGCTTATATAGGTAGAAAGATTGATGGATTCTAAATAAATGGTCAGATATATAGATAGTTAGGTAGCTAAATAGATAGAGGTAAATAGGTATTTTAATGTTTGTTATACAAGTAGATGGTCATATAAATAAATATACATCAAGATAATTAAATAGATAAAATAATAGACTTAAGTAGATGTGTATATTGATAGGTAGGTAGATTAGATAGGTAGGCAAACAGCCAGATAGATTACTATAAAATGGATAAACAAATAAGATGTTTACATCAAATATGTAGAGATTTAATAAAACTAAAAGTAATTTTTTTTATAAAAATTTTAATCACAAAATGCAATTCTAATTATTATTTAAAATAGCTGCAGTTTAAATTAAATGATTTATATATTTTTGTTATCTACATTGTTATTGGACTATATTTTTAGGATTATTTGCAAACAGATTGAAATTTCATTATTACAAATCATTCAAAATATCTTTGGCTTTATGATCAATTTACCCATTGATTTTCATATGATTAGGGTTTCCAATCTGAAGCAGATAAACATTAAATATTTATTTCAGATTACAACACCTTTTGTTTTTCTTTCCAGAATACTAGTTCCTGACAATCTAATTAATCTCAATTTTTAAAGAATGCATGAGTATCTGCCTATTTTCAATTAGAGGATAAAACAAAAAAAATACTTTAAACTCTCATCATAGCTGAAAGAAAACATTAAATGGTCCACTAACAGGAACATAAAAATAATTATAGGAATTATAGAGTATTCATACATTTCAGAAAGGACAGACAAAGTTAAAAAAATACACAATCAATATAACATCGCTTTAGCATTCCATGAGAAATCCTATGCTTAACAAAATCTAAGCTTGAAATACTGAAAAAACAAAATCATGTCTATGAAATATGGTGTAAATGCAGAAGGATGTATGTTGGTGAAACCAATAACTCTATTGAAAAGTGATTAAAAGAATATAAAATAATGATGAGAAATCACAATTAGATATAGCTAAATTCTATGTATATACCAATAAATTTGTGTTTAATTGGATTAAAAAACAAAAATATCAGATATAGAAGAAAAAGCACAAAGAAGAGAACTGAACTTTTCAGCCCTCACATCTATTAATTCCATGATTTGTTTTTTCAGAACAAATGTGGTTATTTCTGCTAATTTAGATTTCTGTTTTACTATTATTTTAACTGATATTAATGTAGAGTTTTTTATAATGCAGATTTTGCAATTCTGCTTTTAGTGATTTATTAATTTTAAAAAAATATGAAGAGGTCAGGACAGTCAGTAAATATCAAATGACTTTATTCTATTGTTAATGAAAGAAACAATATCCTCCAAAGTGTTTTTTCATTATAATATTGTTTTTATGACAAATTTTTGGAATAAAAGTATGATTTTTTGCTTGTTTATTAAATATTTTTAATTATTTTTACACACTAATTGGTTGATAATTATTTAAAACAAAAGTAATCCATATATATTTTTTTTACTTATTTATTGTTTTATTTTTATAAATAGAAGTTAATAAACTTGACTGTAATATTAACAAAGAAAATTATAGTACAGATTTGTACATGTTTTATATGAAACTGAATGTATATTGTCATCATCTGTTAGAATGACATGGCATTAGAATTCTTTTAAATATTGTAATATATTATAAAGCAAATATTAGACTTTAAAGCATAATTTTATCACTTTATTATAATTCAAATTTTATTTGTTTGCAATAAAAAAAATTAAAATGAAAAGAATTAATTTATTTTCTCAAGAATTTACTTTCACATCATTGTTTGCTGTATGATGTCCTTTGTTCTTTGCAACTCATATTTTAAATATTTGCACAGTTCAAGTTCAAATAAGATTTTTTAGAATATTTTTTTATTTGAAAAATTAAATTAAAAAGAAATCAAGTGCAATTTTTGAGTTTTTAATATAATATATTTTATACAGAAATGAATGGTTAAATATTTTCAAAAATTTCTATCACATGTAACAGTAAAAATGTCAGAAGTTGCTAATACTGAAAGAGTTAATCAAAGAAGCTGCTTAAATGTCAATGGAAAACAAGTATCAATGATTTTATTGTAAAATTAGATAGATAAAATGGAACTGGATTGAAGATATTGCTAGAAGAAATGATAATAAATGGACAGTTGGACTTTTAAATTGATTCCCAGAAAATTTTAAAAGACCTAGAAAAGACCATGGATGAATGAAATAAAAAAAGTTTGCTGGTATGATATAGAGAAGAGTGTCTATGGATTGGAAAAATTGGATTAAACTTGAAAGCACTTTGATTCTCCAATGGATTGATAATGGTTGAAAATGATTACAGTGATAATGATTTATATAAACATTAATGAAATATCATAAATGGCAGTCTCTGCTTAAATTTAATGTTTTAGAATAAGTTTTTCTTAATTTACATCACAACAATCACTATTAACTTGTGTATTCCATGGACATTAGATTGCAATACTGTTATAACCACATGCGTTGACAAGTAGTATTTGGATTAAATTATAAATCAAATACTAAATGCGAAATATATGCATAGTGAGAGAAGGTGGTTTAACTTTCTATTCTGGTGGATATTTGCTAAATTATGAAGTTGAGATGAAGGATTCTCTGATAAAAAAACAAAATCTTAAAAATACTGTTTGCTTGTTTATTTGAAACCAATATAAACTTAATATTGTTTAGTAGATTAGATTAAGTTTAAATTAGTAGATTAGATTAAGTTCAAATCCATAACTAATAACAACCTCTATTGTTATGTTAATTTTAAAATGCAATTATAGTTATTATTATAATTTTTAAAAATATCGAGAAATGTTTATGTGTTTTTTGTATTTTTTTAATTTGCGCTTAAATAGAAAAAAAAACAAAACATTTTTATTAAAACATTCATTTAAATTTTGTTTGAAATTTTCGTGTTTAACAGCGTAAAAAGTTCGTTAATGAAGGTTGTCATCAGTCTTTCTTAACAACAATTAGCTCTTTGAAGTTTAATCAGTAAATCCCTCTTTACTTTAATTTTCTTAGTAAATTCTAACAAAGCTGAAATTTTAATTTTGATTACAGTTTATATATATACACGTATATAAATAACACATTGAACTTAATGACTTCAAACTTTTTTTTTTCAGGAACAAATTAATTATAAATTTCAGTACTGTATTACGAATTAGTTTACAGATATTATTAATGACTGTATCTTAATTAAACATATAAAAAACTTAAAAAGTTAAAGCACGCACATGCTCATCTTTCTATTTTTATAAAATCTAATTTTTTGAAAACAAATTACTATTAACTTCAATATTCAAGTATAAATAGCGATAAAGGTGCACTCATTACATATTTTAATTCATTTTCAATAATAAGTATTTATTGTATATATGTGTAGAGTTGAGAATCTGGACCAACTGACGAGTGCTGGCTTAGCACGAAATACGTGTATTGGTGATTATTTATCTTTTAGACATATATGTGGTCAGGGGTATCAGTGATATGAGATAGTGTGGAGAGTTGAGAGTCGTGTGAAAGTCTGAGTTCATTGTTTGTACAGGTATATATGTAACCTATATGCTAGATATTAAATAATGGTACTGAGGTATTAGAGCTGCCACATGAAGAATTATAATCGTTTAATCATTAAATCAATTAGGTTATTAAATCAAAAACATATTTTAAAATCTACATAAAAAAAAAAACAATTTAACAAAAAAAAAAATACGCAAAGCATTAATGTGAAGAATAGTTAAAATGCGTGTCTAAATCAAATTGAGTGTGTGTTTGCACGTGCATATTCTGCATAATCTATTTTAATACATTGTACAGGCTTACACCTGCATTTATATATGTAATATATGCGGGATTCGAACTCAGACTCTCACACGACCTACAATTCTCAGTGCCATCTTATATTGCTGACTCATCTGATCACACACATGTTGAAAAGATAAATAATCACCAATACACATATTTCGTGCTAAACCAGCACTCATTAAAGAATGAAGATTAGTTATCTTAATATAAAGATGAGTATTCATTGTATATATGTGTGGAGATGGTAATCTGAACCAACTGATGAGTGCTGGTTTAGCACAAAATACGTATATTGGTGATTATTTAATCTTTTCAACATGTGTGTGATCAGGTGAGTCAGCAATATAAAATGGCACTGAGAGCTTAAGTCGTGTGAAAGTCTGAGTTCGAATCCCGCATATACTACATATATAAATGCAGGTGTAAGCCTGTATAATGTATTAAAATAGATTATGCAGAATATGCACGTGCAAACACACACTCAATTTGATTTAAACGCGCATTTTAACTATTCTTCACATTAATGCTTTTCGTATTTTTTTTTTGTTAAATTGTTTTCTTTTTAAATGTAGATTTTAAAATATGTTTTTGATTTAATAACCTAATTAATTTAATGATTAAACGATTATAGTATCTTCATGTCGCAGTTCTAATACCACAATACCTAAATAATAAGTACTGTTTAAATTACGGATAATAACAAGAATATAACTTCAACATTTTGAAAAAATCTAACTCTCTCTCTCCAGCGGGTTAGATTTTTTCAAAATGTTGAAGTTATATTCTTGTTATTATTCGTTATTTATTTATTCGCATTAATAATAAATAAATTACGGATAATAAGAATATAACTTCAACATTTTGAAAATCTAACCCGCTGGAGAGACACTATGAGGCGCTACATATATAAAACGAAAAACTAAGAGTTGCAGTATGTGTATTACAACTTCAGAAATAAAACACTAGTGCATCCCAATCCATCATGAATGCAGATAATTGATCAGTACCAATAATCAATATTACTAAAAGAAAGCCCGATATCCTAATTGAGATGAAAAACACAAAACTACAATCATTATTTTAAAGATGTATTTCTTGATCATATATATTAAAAGATGAACTACTAAAAAGAAGAATAATTTACAATATATTGTAAGATGTGATCTTATCCCTCACTTTAAACCACTAAACACCCTATCTACTTCAACTGCAATATTCACCATTATAATATTATCTACATGTAATGTACCACAACTTATATGCATAAAGAGAATGTAACCCAAATAAGATGTATTCCCAAAAAATAAAAATGTTTACAAGCATTTTAGATTTAATTGTTTATATAATTAAAAGATAAACCAAAGTGCAATAAAATCTATAACCCAAATTAAATATGTAAAGCTTAAATATTTATGCTTACCTTTACTATAAAACCTTTCATGAACTATTGTTTGATATACACATATAGAACAGTATCCGTTTAAATACATAGAAGAGGGATGGGCAGAATGCAGGCTTAATACGTAAGATTTGAAATACCAGGCATGGTTTGTAAAGATTGCCTTTTTAAATTTTCTCTTTTTATAATGCCATTCTTCTTTTAATATTGTTGTATGATCTGGCCTAAAATAAATCTAAAATTGCAAGATGTTTCATAGTCAAAGAAAATCGAGTCGTTTTGGATTGATTATTTTTAGCATTTTTAACATGTTTGAATAATAGTTGGTGATCATTTAATCTTTTTTCTAAAGTACATCTTAATTCATCAATACATGATGTTTTTGCATCCACATATATATGTGGTATATAATTTTACTTTAGTTCAGCTGATAATGCTTGAGAAAAAAAAGTACTTCTATTTACTTAATATATATTGTTATTGTTTACTGTAGTCATAATTAAAATTTACACATAATATATTTACTGTAACAAATATTCTATTGTTTATATAGCGCATATATGTATGTAATATTATGATTAAGGTCTATCCCCGCTGAGCACGCGCTTTAATAATCTTTGTGCACTCTCCCATTAGTATCGACTTGAAAAACATAGGTGCAGCTCTTGCTTAAAGTTTATTTCTATATAACTAATCTTTGCTCACAGTGTTTAACGGGAAATTATTTTACATATATATAAACAAAAAACTCTGGAATTAAACTCTACAATATTCAAAATATCATTACGTAAAAAATAATAGCTACAGCTGGTTTATAGCATGTTTATCATTCTGAGTGGCATTTTGCAATTAATTTTTAAAAAAAAATAAAAATATTAAAATCATACAACGTTAACATTCTTTATGAATAGTCAATTTTCCGTAATTTATATATATATATTAACACAATTATATTGTTTATTGGATAAATTATCTATCATATTGATAAAATATATATGTATTTTCTCAGACAGTTTTCCACATGCAAAATAAAAACACTGTCAAAGCAAAAACTTCTATTACAAATAACTGAATGTCAATTTATTGTGTATCATATTTATTTTATTTGATTATATATATTGATGATTGTTACTAATCATACATTAAATTCAATATTATATCGTTTTATTCCTTCTATAAATTTTAAACTTAATTTTGTATGTATATTGAAATAAATATTTCATGTAGTAAGAAACGGAAAGAGCTAGTTTAACGTTGAACATTAAATTAAAATTAGAAAAAATAGTAAAATTTAGCTAAATGTTTTAGAAAATAACTTTATGTACATTAGAATCAAATTTTGCGAATTTGTATGTAGAAATATATACACAATTTTATATAAAGAATTTTTACTTTAGTTTCAAAGAAATGTTTTTTTCTTAAATAGAAAAAAAAAAAATTTTTTTTTTTGAGAATCAATAAAAGATAAAGAAAAAATAAAGAATTTTTGGAAATTTTAATTAATTTGAAACAAATCCAATAGACAAAATAAAAGTAATTTAGAGTATAAAAATTATTGAGAAGTATTTAGTTTAATTAATTTTAACAGTGAAAATAATTAAAATTATTTATATTGCTGGACATATTGCTAGAAGAGACAATAATAGAAGGACAGTTGACATCTTAAATGGGATGCCAATAGATTGTAAAAGACAAAGAATAAGGCCACATGTGTGATGAATGGATAAAATAAAAAAGTGTGCTGGAGTGATGTGGAGAAAAAAGATTAGAAATCGGAAATGATAGATTGAACTTAGAGAAACCTTCATACTACAGTGGATCGATAATGGTTCATAATGGTGGTAATGATGAATTAAAATTATAAAAATTTAAAATAAACTGTTAAAATTCGAAACATCACATGATCACTATTTCTTACGCTAGCACATTACTGTTATTACAAACAAGCCAGAAACTTGTCTGGGAATACTGGATGAGTAGACACTAGATACGGATTTTATACACAAGCCTTCTGGCATCCATTGATTACTCTGGTTGGCACAGGGTGGCACTACTGTATGGAGAGTTTTGCCTGTTTTAAAATTAGAAAATTTTACAACAAACTGTATTTGTAATATTTTAAATAAAAGTATAATTTATATATCTGGAGTGTAGATGTAATATAGAAGATTTGAACAGGTGGGTGACTGAAGGAAGCTTGAAAGTCTGTGTTCAAATAACAAACTATATTGTATATATTGATTGGTGATATCAATTTTTGAGACTGCCTAATTCTTATAATTATATTTTCTGTGTTTTTGTTTCGTTGCAATTTAAGTTCCAGAAATGAATTATTTGTTACAATCTATTTTTTTAATGGTTAAATTGCTTCTAAGAAATTAACATTTTTAAAGACAGATATTTAGTATAAATAATCCGGCCAAGTAAGTCTACTTTTATTTATTTTTTTCATTTTCTTTGTCTTCGTTGTATTTCAGAAAGTAGCTATGAGAAACTTTTTTGTGCATTGCTAGTCTGTGCTAAACTGGTCCTAGATAGGGTTTACTTTACTTAAGAATAGTCTTGGATATGAGCTAACTAACTGCAAACTAATAACTATCTACTCCGATCGATTATTAAAATAAAAAAAAAAAGATAAATCTTCCAAAATTTGTAAAAGCCCCATATTTTGTGATAAATCTAGCTATATTACATATATCTACGACAGAAGCTATATAAAATTAAGACTTCTTCTTAATAGATATAAACCATTTATATAACCTCACACAGAACTCTGAGCCAAAAATAAAAACAATCAAAAAAAAAAGTTAAATTATAGCTGCCAATGGCTGTGAAAACTGACTTTTACCCAATCATAAAAAAGATAGCCAGATTCTTCACTTCTACTTGATATTTGCATGAAGTCACTTTGAGAGTTTATAATCGTTGCATAAATTTCAAATAAACTTTCTTTCGTATTTTGCTGTGAATGGCTGTGGAAGCTAATAAATGATAAATAATAAAAATAGAAAAAATCTTCACTTATATTAGATGTTTGTATGCAGTCATTTTGAGACTTAATAACTTTTGCATAAATTTCAAATGAACTTTCTTTCCTATATATTCTTTATAATTTGTATAATACTTCAATGTTTGAATTAATGATTGTTTATTTATGTGATAATTTTAATTTGTTTAATGAAATATTTAAGTGTAATCTAGTTATTATTCAATTTTAAACCGAGAGACTGAATTTTGGGGACTAAACTTAAACCGAGAGAGTAGGGATTTTTGGGAGCTAAACTTCACATGCAATGTTTTCTTTTATGAGATAAATCTAACCATAAGAAAATTACTTTAGTTCTTGAACGTCGCTCTCGTTTCGAATTAAATCGAATTATTGAATTGTCATAACAATTTTTTATTGAAATTTAATTAGCCTTTTACTATAATACACATAATCCAAGTTATTAAATTTTACATACAAAATTATTGATATACACCTATAACCTTGTGAAATAATTTAAATGGTTTCATGCAAGAATATATATATAAAATGTAGTAAATACCCAGCAATAATATCATTATGTTTATTAAATATTATATTAATGTGTTAGGATCAACGAATAGCAACATGAGTGCAGGAGGATGTTGGTAACGTATTAAGGCAATGTGAAAATGTGTGCACATCAAATTAATTAAGGAAGAATAGACTTGGGAATTTATGAATAAAATGTTTTAAAATTGGATTTTGTATTTCATACGATATATATATATATATATATATCATATTTCATATATATATATATATATATATATATCATTTATACAGTGAGGTAGAAAAGAAGTTATTAAAATACTTGATGGTGAAGTTTATCTATAATATATTTACGAATGATTTATGCATCTCAGTTTTGATATATTTTGAAACATACTTACAAAGGAATTTAATAATGACTTAGGCAATCCAGTTATTTATATAATTTTAAACATACTTGTAATGTATTTAATGATTATTTATGCACCTCATTTATGTGTGCCTTATTTATGTATTGGATGATGAGTTTTTAAGTGTGGTCCTTGAACTGAAGTGTAGGAGTGATGGTATTATAAATCTGCATATTTATGCATGCACATCTGACTTGGTTTTGATATGTAAAACTGATTTAGGAGTAAGACCAACTATACTACTGATAGAGATTATTATCACATGATCTGTAATAGCATAAAGAAAAATGTAAAGAAGATATTATATACATGTTTTCCTGAAGGTTTGTGATGATGCTGTTTTAGTTATATTTATATACTGAACTATTTCCATAATCTAATATGAGTATTGAATGTGTTTAGAAAAATTTAACTTTAATATTCCAAATACATTCAACTGTTAGTAATAGCACACAGGTTTAATATATGCACATCATTTCAAGAGGTATTGTTCTCTCCTCTTCTTTAGGTGTTACTGGCCTGACCAGTGGCAGAAATCAAACCTAGACTTTTAGTTTTCGAGCATTGAATTTTAAGGTAATGCTCTAACCAACTAAGCCATCCTGCCAACTGAAGAAGAGATAAGAATAATACCTCTTGAAACATTGCATGTATACTAACCTGTGTGCTATTACTAACAGTTGAAGGTATTTGGAATATTTAATTAAAGTTAATTTTCAATACTCATATTAGATGATGGAAATAGTCCAATATATAAATACAAATATTATATCCATATTTATGCTATGATTAATCGTCTATAGATGTCCAACTTGTGTCTATTATTATAGCTTCATGAATGTTAAATTAAAGCAATTAGTTATAAAAGCAAACTTTAAATACTAATTTAATGTTAAATTCTGATTTATAATGATCATTGATTTGTAATAAAATGTTTATTATTTATTTATTTTGTAAGCTGAAGTTTGTTTTGTTTCTGGTCATTATCTATATCATGTAATTTTATATTACTGTGAATACAGTAAAAACTATATTCACCGTATTATTGAAATTAATAGGAATCTCAACGTTTTACAAGATTTTAGGAATATATAATAAAGAGGCACATAATGGTTGAAGACACTATAGGAGATTGTTGATACACCTTCTGAAAATTTCTTATACATATGAAATGTCAGATGAATACTGGTGTTAGTTAACATTTTACTTATACTGTTTGCCATTAAAGATAGGAAATTCTACTCCATGAATGTAGTAGTGCCCACTGGTAAAAAGTATTGTTTTCATCCATGGATCCTCAAACTAGTTATAAACATATATTTAACACAATCTTATAATTCCATTAATCCATCAGTTGAGACAAAAGTGCTTCCTAAAATCTTTACCTTCATCAGATGTCTTTGCATCCTAAAATCTTTATCTTTATCAGATGTCTTTATTCGTATATTTCGAACAAGTATGGTGAAGAAAAGTCACAAATATTATTTATTACATTTGTGAAAAAAATGTATAACTCTAGACTTTAATCAAATGAATAAAAACATTTGGAAACAGCAAATGATTTCCAGCGTACATTTTGTATTGAACCAGCACTCTTCAGTTGAACCAAATCATACATGTTTTCAGCATTAAAGTATTTATCTAGGAGAGATGGGGTCATCGTTAAAAAGATAAAGAAAACATTGATCTCAGCATTTGTTAAATTATATTATTTTTATTTCTACTGAAGATGATACATTAATTTGCATATATATATATATATATATATATTAGTTATGTAGTTAATGTATCAACACACACATCTGACCATTACAGATTAATGCAGTACATCCTGCATTTAAAAACAACTAAATGCTCATTTTATAACTGCTGATAAGGTGGCTAGTCATATTAGTTATGGGCTAGCTATCTAAAAAAAATTTTGTTAATTTTATTTTTAATGGAGCTGGTAAATATAAGATGCCATGTTCATTTTCCTGGTCTTGAACTGAGGTTAGAAAGTCCTTGTATTATGTCAATTATTCATTTCATATACTAAATGTTTAAATGTAAGTGCTGGGAAGAAACCAATATGCCTGATTTCATATTGCATAAAAGTATTTCATGTTAATCCAAAGTCTATACAAATTTATTAAGATTTAATCAACTGCATAAATTCTGTGTGTTTGATATAGGGTAGAATGATTGAATCAAGATAGACATTTCTGGATCAAAGCACAAACAACTATATCCTGTACTTGAACGTAACATACTCTTTTGAGAAACTAACTCGCCAATTACTTAATTATTGCTAATTGCATAATTATTAATTAATAATTGGAAGTAAATACTTATTCTCTTGATCACATAGTAGGCTTTTTTAAATCAATCTATTATCTGTTGTTAATAATTTCATGACACATTCAATACTACATGGTTAAATCCATCCATCTTACTACTAGTTGTACTCTTTTATTGGATATTTTTAATAAATGAAGTCATTACTTAATGCAATTAAAATAAAACTATTTACCTTATTATTTGATCTTCAGTCTGATTAAGTATAAAATTATTCACTTTTTGAAATTTCTGCTGCATTCTCAAAGTTTTCTTTACCTCTTAGAGTTTACAACTTTGAACTCAGTTTTTCAAAGTTCGACTTTCATATCCATAGAGAATCATAATAAATATCATAATTGTAAATTTTATGATCATTACTATTAAAGATATACGTTATAATATCTTAGCAATAGAATTGATTTACAATTTATAGTGTAGATCCAAAATTGTACCTGTTAAAATAAAAGCAGTAAAAAACAAAGCCAAATTCTATTCCTTATTCCTGTGACATGTTATCACATGATCATAGCATTCTGTTTCTAGTAACCTCAGTCTATCATCATGCTTACCATACATTTTAAATTTAATTCAATAGATGCTATCAAATAGCAAGACAAAATTGGTAATGGAATGTGAAAGGAATATCAGAAATAATACTATTCGTCAGATGTAAACATGTTCTTACTAACTATTTCAACTCCAAGGCAATAAAAGCAAACGAATAAAAAACCAATTGCTCTAGAAATAAATTATGCAATGACTATACATATCAATCTGTGAAACTCAGCTATGTCCACATGTAAAACATGCTGAACCATTTTCTGTTTACTTAATATTTTACATGTTGTCTTTTAACTTCTTTAGCAGAAAACTTTTCTTTCTAAAATACTTCATCATTGACTAGTTATAGTTTCCCAGTGTTTTTAGTTCTCTATTATATCATCTCAATGAAAACAATTAACTGTATTTTTTAAGCATGTCTTTGAGATAATCCCATTACATAAACAGGGTCAAGCTCTCCCACAAGAATCATTATCAACTATGCCATAAAACACTTAGTTTGTTCATTCATTTTATATGCCCAGTCCAATGAAGGTGTGATTTTACAGTAATGAATTGAATAGTATGTGTCTATCAAGTCGAATTGTTTTTCATTGAATTTTAAAATTTTTAGAGAGCATCCTTAATTAAAACTTTTCTAATGCATATGTATATTGCACTGATAAGATGTCAAGCCTCTCTTCCATACAATGCATTAGATAATATAATATCTCGATATACAGCTAATTTAATCACAGTAATTTCCCTTCTGATATGATACCTTATCTTTTTATTTATTAAAAACAGCAGCAGCACATTGGAATCTACATTGAATCCTGACATTGAAGTTTCTTTAATACTTATAAAACTACCAAGTTGTTTAATTGAGTTATATTCTCAACTTGATAAATATTGAAGTAAAAGTTATTGAAGATTTGTGACCATTATTGGCTTAAAAGGACTCAAGTTTTACGAATATTAATTAGTAAACCAAAGTCTTTAAATATTGCACTCCAAACATTAGAGAACATTCTCTAAATTGTCTTTATTCCATATGTCAAAGCATCGGCTGTGGAGAAAACCCCCCACAACTGTCGGCGACCGCCGTCTTTCTTGGGGGCGGGGGGACTCTTCCCTCCCCCATCAAGCTTTTGAACTGGAAGAAGTAGACATAATCAACAGGACAATATAAATCCAGAATCCAAAAAATAGATCTTTTTATTGTTAAATTAAAAATTTACAATCCTTATTGTTTCTTGATTTTGTTTAGATCTTTATTAATTCAAATTTAAAAATCCACTCTCAATCCTGTATTGCTTCTTCATTGAACCACCTATCAATAGTTCCAAATCATCTATTATAATACAATACCAGTTTTCATTTCAAATACCTTAGATTTTCCTTCTGTAATAAGAAGACTTTCACTCATTTCACCATATAGAAGTTGTACAAAACTGACAAATTTTCATTGACAACAAACTAATTTCTGGCAATGATGCCTTGTCCAAATGAATAAAAGCAATACCTAATTCAATATTTTGTTCTAGCACTTTTATTGCATTTGTCTGACAACAAAACCATATCTACATTTTCTTGATTCTCTAAAACCACATTAAACCTCATGTAACTATTAAATTGATGACTGGAAACAATCTTTGTCATAGTGAATAATACTGATTTTTTTTTTTATGAAAGTTACTGCAATCTTGTCTATTCTCTTTATCTTAAAAAATTAGAACAATAAAAGCATTATTAATATTAGGTGGCATAACTTCATGGGTCAAAATATTCCTAAAAACATCCAGTTATTTTTGAAGATAACATATCATTACTACATTTTAAAACATTTCCAGGTATTTCATCAGGATTTTCAGTCCTTCCATTTTTAAGATTGTAAAGAGCTACTAAATTTCACCAAGCTGAATATCTTTGTCCATATCTAAATGCATAGATAAAATGAATATATCATTAAAACTAATCATATCAATTTTTGTATCATTATTCAAAAGATGATCAAAATAATATTTTATTTGTTCAAAATAGCAGTCATAATATAAGAAAAGGCCATTTCTGTATTTAATAGGATTGTGATACTGCTTCTTTGGTCCATATTTTGCTTTCAGAGCATCAAAAAACGATCTAGAGTGACCATGATCAGTGAATGACTGTATCACTTTTGCTATTTCAATCTACTAATCAGTTTTAAGCCTTATCTTTAATTAAACTTCTATCATCTGCCAAGTACAGAACATTTCTTTTCAAAACCTCCACCCCTTTTTTTATTAAAGAAAACTCCATAAAAAATCAATTTATAGGGACATAATATAAGGGGTAAAAAAAAATTTTTAATATTTTTATTGGGGTAAAGGGGGGGTGGGGGGGGTTTTGGCAAAAGAACATTTCATTTTAATCAAATTACTCATTAGCTTTAATTAGAAATATTTTGAATCAATTTAAAGTTGTAACCATGAATTCTTATTAAGCACACAGTCAATACATAAATACATATAAGGCTTTGACCTTGATACTATGTATCTTTTGAGTGCTTAATTTTACCGCATGCAAGCTTAATAAGAATTAATGTTTACAACTTTAAATTGATTCAAAATATTTCTAATTATAAGATCTAAATATTAACTTGCTGTGAATTGAACGATTTCGTGAAGGTTGATTTCTAAATGAGTTACTGGACTTAATCAGTGAAGTATTTACTAACTTTGCTCTCAAATCGAAATGCTTTAGATTTGCCTATATAATTAGAAAGTAGGTTGAAAAAGACACATAGTATTATGGTTAAAGCTTTATATGTATTCATTCACTTTAATAAAATTACTCATAATACGTTAATAGTCAAAAAAATAATCATGATTTTTCTTTTAGTGAACCTAAGTGTAGATTTACTTGTATTCATAAAATCCTTCTTAAAAGAAATTAATACATCAGTAATAAGACAATAGTAAATGTTCAAACAACAATTTTAATGATTTAATAGATGTTAAAATTTAGTGCATATAATAGATACTTTTAAAAAAGTAAACATTATTTTTTTTGCTAATATAATTGGAATAAGATTATGAACTGTCCAATACTTTTCATCTTGTAAGTACTCATGTAATACAAACTTCTCTTGTATTCTGACTCTTAACTATAATGCTTCATAAAATTACATTGTTTTGAGCATGAATTCATTCCTTTATAGTGGTTTCCCAGCTTAAATAAAATGTTTGTGATAATAAGTTTACGTGTTGTGCAAAAATTCAATAATAACTGATCATTTGAATTTACAACACAAATATCATTATTTTCTTTAACTTTAAACTAAAGCTTTTTCTATTTGTACAACTCATGCATTAGGGTTTCCAAAAATATATATAAGTAAAAGATACAAGCAATGTATTGAGATAAAAGCTTTATTAGTGCAGACAATTATGAAATGCTGAGGATGCTTTCAACTGCATTCATTCATGGATGTAGCAATGAATATAACAAACATAGGAGGGTATATTAAATATTCTGAAAACAAGTGAAATAATTTGCATTGTAAATTAAATGGGAAAAGTGGGTCATTTCTTGGAAAAGGAAAATGTTGCTTGTATCTTTTACTTATATTACAGTTTCAGAAATAAAGCTTTTGAAAGTGTTACATTTTTACAAAAAGAAAAATATGATTTTTATAAATGTTACTGTACTTAATGCTACCTAGTAAGGAGTAAAAGCTTTCTATCTTTGAAATTCTCTCACTCTAAGATTTGGGCATAGAATGAGTATAGTATCATCGTGCAAGACAAGTTTTAGCATCACTAGCTTTCTATTGATACAAACAAAATTTTCATAAATCCATCACCAAAGCATTCTCCTTTTCCTGATTGACCTGCCAACAAACTTGTAGTTATCCATATCTTCTCTAAATATCCTTTATCTGGAAGATAAGTTTCACTATTTTTTTATTTTAAATATTGACAGCTCCTTAGCTACTGGTGTAATCCTCTGTTTTAATCTTTAGATTCTGTATCAAGCAGTGTTCACACATTCAATATATCTATACTTAGAAAAAAAGTAGATTTATAATGCTTATCTTTAGTATGATCACCGTCTCCTGATTTAATACTACTGTTAATATTATTATTATTGTTGTTTCTATCTTTAAAAGTAATAATATTCTAAGCATGACAACTAAACCAGATTAAATAAGATAGTCCATTTTTAGCCCATATTTGTATGCGTCTTGCACTATTGTATAGGCAAGGGCATTTTTAAATAGGTCTGCCTAAGCATACAATATTCAATGGGCTGAAATTTCTTTCTCAAATTCAGCTTCAAACTTACTCATGTATTGCCTTAAGCAAAGGTTACATATAAGAACTACCAAGGATTGAGTTACAAAATTGTGAATAAAGAAATTGAAGACAGAAATGCTGTTCAGGCAGGTAAAATATGAAAATGTGGTTGCACAAACATACAATCATATTGTCATGGTTGGTATAACGAGAAGATTGATAGCACGAGTGGCTGATTACTACTAGGCCCCACATTAACTTATTTAATGAATGAGATAGAAAGTCAGAAAAGGTTGCATCTGAAACAGTATCTAACTTATGATGAACCAATATCTTATCATTCAAGGCAACAGGAGTTTTTGTTGGGTGCTGTATATTTGATATTCACAGCTGACCTACATACCTGTAAGTCATTCCGTTAAGTCAGTTGACAATATCCAACATTATATAGTGTTAATTAATTAAAACATTAAAAAAATATTTCTTATCTCGTCCAGATTTTGGCAGGCAGATATATGTGCCAACTACTATCTTGTATATATATATAGTTTTTAACAAAATATATTTATGAGTATATATAGTTATACAAGTTAAAATTTAATTTGAAATGAGGGAATTTTTGTTTCAATGTATTTTTTATTTTATTTTATTTTAAAAAAAAGAAAGAATATATATATAATCAATAAAATTTAAACATTTTTAACAGGAAAAATAAATCATAATAATGATATAATATAAAAAAAATTTTCAATATAAAAAAATCATAATTTACTACAAGGCAAAACAAATAATGATTCACAATTTCTCAGATTTTTTTAAAGATTTTTTTTAAAAAATAAAATCAATAATTCCCTAATACCTGACTCTTTGTATTCATATATATATGAAAAAGTATGTAAAGTATATATTTTCCTCAAAAATAAAGTTTTTGGAACAGATTTTCCAGATAAGGGAGTTTTTAGTTGTGACCTTGCAAGAGTCAGGCAATCAATCAGCAAAAATAGATTGCTTTATTTTTCGGGAATTTGTAAGGAATTCGAGCGCTGAAAGTCGATATGATCCATAGATTTTCAATCTTCAAAGTCCATCGCTTCATTTTTATTCTAAACTAAGCAGAACATATTCAATCATGAATCTTTTAAGCATTAAGATTTGGGGCAGGCGTTTCCTATAGCAAATAATAGATCTGTTGCCAAATTAATATATATTTGAGCAACTTCAGTTCTTAGCAGAAGAAAAAAGTATCAAAAAGTTGGTTAAACTAAAATATATAGTTACTGATCTGCGATCAGATTTATATAACTGTATAAGCATGATTGGGTAGAGTTTAAAATCATTGGGATTTTAAAATTTTAAACTTTGTTTGATAATACAAATATTAAAGATCATTGCTGATTCAAAATTCCATTGATTTGTCTTTGGATTTTAAAGTTTCATTCATTGGTAAATGTAAAATTTAGAAGCCATTTTAAGGATGGATTAACAGATAACTCAATGTGACTATAGATGGCGCTAAAGTAGAGAGCATGTAAAATACAAATGATAAAATATTCAAATAAATATTAACTGCAGTTCGATTTTAATTTTGGTTTTCAGGGCTAAATATTGAAATTGCATTTCAGATTGTTTTCTGAAAGGAAATGTAGCTTATTTAAAAACAAAAATGGTTTTCATTAATAACATAAGTTCTTTTGAAATTTTCTGTAAAGTCATTATAACTTTATACGGTATAAACTTTTTTCCTCACCTAACTCCCAAAGCTATCTGTTATAAGCTTGAACAATCATTGATAACCTTATATTATAGTATTATAATATTTCCAGATAAATTTGCCTTTTATCTTTATCTATGTGACTAAGACTCAAAACTGAAACTAATGCACTTATGCACATAGAAGCCATTTTTATACTTTTATACTATTCAATCTAAGAATGAGAAAATAACAAAAACACTATCAATTAGAATTCAAGCTAATTAACATGCCTACTGCTAACCTTCATTTGATCTGAATTAGAGCTCTTTAAAATAAATAAAACTGATCTGGTGTCAGATTTATATAATTTTGTTTACCCTTACTGATGAAGGTATAAGCCAGAAATCAATCAGCAAATGGGAATATTGTATCTCTATAAAACATCTAATATCCATTAATTATTCAAGATTAGAATATATAGCCTTAAAACGACCTACTTTTAGAAATATATGAGAAAGTCATGTAATATTGTTGCTTGTATAACCTTTGATAGCTAGAACAGTTTAAAAATGTTTTATAAGTTTGAATTAAATTTTATTAGCATTCTTCATAAGTCAAAAGACATCTTTAATCTTTGCTAATATATGTTGTAGTTATATTCATGTAACATCCACTTAATTTTCTTCAGAACAAAACACATTGCTGTACCAAATATACAACAAATTGCAGAGGTGTGAATATTCAGTTTTATATAGAACTGCAAAATGTTATGAAATATAAAAAAATTACATTCAGTCGCAATGCATATGTATGTGCATAAGTATATAATAAAACAACCAAAGTATTTTAACTATATACACATTTCAAGAGAGAAAAAACACTTATACTTTCAAACATGGGCCTAAACTTTAGAATATGCATACTTTTACATTAACCACATCCATATTAAAGAATTCACTAGAAACAACCAACTTTTCTCAATTTATTAAGATGCAAATTTGATGTTAATCAATCACAACACATACATAAAAAATATTAAATTGAGAATAAAAAACTAAAGTCATATTAAAGTAACCAAACAATTTAACTAATATAGTATACAAATACCAAACACATTTTCAGTATATATATATATATATATATATATATATATATATATATATATATATATTGTTAAAAGGAGGTTGCCTTGACAACAGTATGAAGTTGTTGATGGTAATTGATATTGAGGATTGTCTAAGTGTTGACTGGTTTTAATGATTATATATAGTAACAATGAAGATAATATACATGATAAATGATATATATTATATTGATTTTCCCTTCGTTTGTATTTCTAATTCAAATTTGTATATGAAGTAGTTTAGTTCTCCTTTATAATCTAAAGCTATTCTAAAAACATTAAAAGCATAAAGCTAAACTAGTCAATAAATAATCAAAATTACCCCAAATTTACAATTCTACAAGTCTAGCCAAAAAATAAACTCTAAAACAAAACCAAAATTTTACTGCTACAAGCAGACTTCTCACATGTAAAGAACTACAAAATAACAACATATTTAAACTAAACATTACCCACAATTCCACTTAACTCTCATATACTTAATAATAAAAAAACTTTTAAATATGTTAATTGCTTCAGAATAATAAATTTTTAATAATTACGATTCTTTTATTTTTTTTATTACACTTCTCTCAAAGAAGACCTTAGCTTCTTCAAAATTAATAGTATGGCCAGTACCTTTTTCATGGATATATAAAGCAGAACTAAGATCTTTATTGCTAACCCTATTTTTATGTACCTTTATTCTTTTATTTAAGTGCAAACTACTCTGATCTATATATACCTTCTTACAAAACAAAGAATAATATACACTATTTCAGAAACAGTCTTTCTATCAAAAATTTCCTTTGTATTTTTTAATAAGTTATTCAAAATAATACTTCTTTTCCAAGCAATTTTTAAATTTACAACCACATTACTGTTTTTAAATACAATTTTATAAGAAGACAATTTAAATGGCAAAGAAATAAAATCATATTTTCCTTTATCCTTTACATCATTACAAATATTATTATTATTAAATAAAATACTTTTAACAAATTTATCAGAATAGCCAACACTCATATAATCTTTTTTAAAATTGACCTTTTTGAAATAAAGCTACCCTATTAGAATTATTTAACCTCTTATTTTTATAAAAATATTGTTATAGAAATCCATGAAAGAGATGCAGGCCACCCTATTAATTTTGAAGAAGCTAAGATTGTCTTCTTTGAGAGAAATAAAAAAAAAGAATAAAAGAATCTTTATTATTAAAAATTTATTATTGTGAAGCAACTAACTTATTTAAAAGTTCTTTTAATAGTAAGAGTATATGGGAGATAAGTGGAATTGTGGGTAATGTTTTGTTTAAATATGTTGTTATTTTGTAGTTCTTTATACTTGAGAAATCTGCTTGTAATGGCATTGGTTGTGTTTTGAAGGTTATTTTTTGGCTAGTCTGGTTGAGTTGTGAATTTAGGATAATTTTGATAAATATAAAGAACATGTATCTTTATTTGTTGATTTTATAAATTAGAGATCAAAATTGATAAAACATTTAATATATGAATAAAATATTATTTATTTATTTCAACTTACAATTTCTGTATTTTATGAGCACTTACAAATTGAATATTTACTCTATATACACACACGCACACACTAAATTTACCTATCTTCATTATAATAGTGCTTGAAGTAAACATTTTGGAGAATTTTGGTTATTATTTTGATAATGATAAATATACAGCATGATGAAGTAGATTGTTACCTGTCAGAATAGCTAATACTTCTATTATTTATCAAATTCAAAATAAAATAAATAAAAGGATGAATGTCATGTGTTGGTGGCCGAGTAATCAACACAGCCGCCTTACAAGCAGTTGTCCCAGGTTTGTAGGTTTGCTTCCTGGACGATGCTTTGACACATGAAAAAAGGACGAATGAGAACCATTAAATAGATGTTATTATTGAAACTTTATTGCAGAAATTTACATAAATAAATTGACATAAAGTTGTTTAACAAATAACAACAAAATAATTTAACAAAATACAAAATTAAAAAAATATATATAAATAAATACCTGCCAACATTTTAAAAATTTTATTCAATCTATCTCTCAAAATTTTATTAAATATTTTTTTAAGTTGGAAACTTTTTATAATATTTTTCTTTTAAAAAATAAATTTCTATATTATTTTATATGAATCGGAAGTAAAAATTATCTCACCAATCAAATTCATCCATACTTGTAAAACAATAACGTATAAATATAAAACAACCACATGTTACTTTAATCATATATTCCAATTATCCATCATATATGTTATTTATAACCTATAATATATATATATTGGTATATTAAATGTTACATTTTGAATTTGGGCAGAAAATATTGGAAGTATTTCTAAATTAGCTATTATCCAATTCCTTAAAAATATTTATATTGTCATACAAAGAAATTTTTTTTATATATTTCTTTCCACTTAATCATAAAAATAAATACAGATATATCCATTCGTAACTATTGTGATTAATTTACAGTAGCAACATCAGATGAATTTAATATTTTTTTCTAAACATATATAGTATGCAATAATACATTACCTTAACTTGTTCATGAAATGTTGAGTTCTCTATATATATTCCGTAAATAATTACATTATAAAACAATGACATATTTATTCCTTTAAAATTTTTACATATCTGCACAATTTCAATAAATATTGTTTATTTTACATTGGAATAATATTATTTTATTATTTCATTTATACCCAAATGTATAGTTAAAATATTGATATCTATAAATGCACTCTTATTAATATTATCTTTGTTTATTTTAATAAATATTAACAGCATAAATAAATATAATGCATTGTATAAAAATATGTTTAGTTATTCAAATCAAGCATACATGTATCAATAAATGCGTATTTATTATAATTTAACACGTTGGAATATCATTCTAGGATTAATATTTGTTTATTTATAACTATTAAATTAATCTCAAAACTTGTTTCTCATAAATATATAACCATATTTTCTAAGGAACAGAAAAAAAAGTATAACAAAAGAATACATTATTTTACTTTGTTATTGTGAGAATGATTTTGTTTTACTTGCTTTAATCTGATCTATAGATTTGTTTGAATCCCTTTTGATCTGACAGTGATACTTCAGATAATTTTATTGTTAATATAGTCGTTACTGCATTTATTAAGATTTTCTAATATTTTATCCTGTTCTAGCAGCTAAACAACTCATAGATCCATGATGAACTGAGGCAGATTCAAAATTTCAATAACTTTCTCCAGTTCTTTTGAATTTCTCTCAATGGAAAGAAAGAGAAGTTTTTCCCTTGTCCTCTTTGCTTTCTTTAAAACTTATTCCTTTTCACCAGAAATTTTAATACTTCAAAAAGTATTAATAATTTTTTTACTAAAAATAACATTTAAAAAAAGTGTACATATATTTTGAAAAAAAAAAAAAAAAATTATAAAAAAAAAATCTTAACAAATAAAGCACACAATTTTCCCTCACCCTTTGGATCTGACATAATCTCATAATTATATCTGATATCTAGACATGATAATAAAACCTGAATACTAAATTTATTACTATTGAATTAAAGCTGTTGAACACAATATAGTGGTGGATCTTAGAAGTAGTACTAATATAAGACAATTCCACATCATTATATGCTAAACAAGTGAGAAATCACAAAATCAATTTGAATGCTTACCAAAATGAGAGATACAAGTGTTAATTTCACTTGATGGTTATTTCTTTTTCAACCATTATCCTTTTATAAATTCCAACTGAATTGAATTATGCACATATAATCAAATTAATAGACTACCATATATTATAATTCTAGTTTTATTTTCATTGAATTGACTTCCATCCAAAATTGAACCTTGTCAAGATGTTACATTAATTCTATATGTCATGTGTTTTACATATTCTCATCCTATCACTCCCTCTATTGAACAACCCCAATCCTAAAACTTTTTTATATCTTCCAATTTTTATTCAATGACCATTTTTCTTCCAATTTTAATGAGCTTTGCACTAAATTCATACATTTTTTTAAATTTTCCTGTATTTACATTGTATCATATACTTTTTCTTTATAATTTTTACAATATCTAATCACCTTAATACTTTCTTAGCATTTCATAACAAGCCCTGTTTCTAAAAAAATGGCAAAATGGTCTTTAATATCTCTCCTATTTATTGCTTTGCAATGATCCTTCACTCTTTCTATCTTACTTTTCACTGACTGATCTAAATATATCATCATATATCCATGTAATTTTAAAACTATTCCTATCCCACTACTTGTATCATTTCCCATTTTTGGATTACTAAATAATTTTTTAACATTTTATTGTTTCCATCCAATACCCATATTCTTATTCATTATCCTCTCCCTATCATACAGAATTTATATATCTCTTTTGAATATAGAATGGAAATCCATTTCTTATTCTTGTTTTCATTTCTATTGCTAACTTTCTTATATCCACTCATGTCAATATTTCTTTCAAATCTACTATTATATTCATATTCAATATAGTCTTTCTGAATCTGCAACTTTTGCTCCATTGCCTTATAAGTCTATAATTTTTCTCTTTTATTCCTTTCACTACCCCATTTTTTGACACCAAGGTTGATAAGATGTTGCAGATTCAGAAGGAATATATTGAATATGGATATAATAATGAAGTCATAAAAAATATATTCATGAATGATAGGAGTGGATATAAGAAAGTTAGCAATAGAAATAAAAACAAGGATAAGAAAGGGATTTCCATTCCATATTTGAAAGAGATATATAAAATTCTGAATGGTAGAAAAAAAAAATTGAAAGAATATAAGTATTGGATGGACAAATAGTAAAAATATTATGAAACTTGTTAGTAATGCCAAAATGAGGAATGATATGAGTAGTAGGATAGAAATAATTTATAAAATTACATGTAAGGAATATATGACAGTATCTATAGATCAGACAGTGGAAAGTAAGATGGAAAGAGGAAATGAGTATAGCGGAACAATAAAAAGGAGCGAGATTGAGTCAGGACCAATTTGCCATTTTTTAGAGAGAAGGCATCTTATGAAATGTGAAAAAGTATTAAGGTAATAACATAATACAAAAATTGTAAAGAAAGAAAAGTGTATGAGACCATGTATATACAGGAAAATAAAGAGAAATATATGAATTTCGTGCAAGCTCAATAAAATTGGGCAGAAAATGATCATTGAATAAAAATTGGAAATTATAAACATTTTTTAGAATTAGGATTAGTCAGAGGGAATGATAGGATGAGTTTATGTAAATCACATAACATCTTTGCAAGTTTCAATTTTGAACAAAATCTATTGATGAAAATAAAAACAGAATTATAATATATGGTTGTCTATTAATTTGATGATCATTGAATAAAAATTGGAAGTTATAAACATTTTTTAGGATTAGGATTAGTCAGAGGGAATGATAGGATGAATTTATGTAAATCACATAACATCTTTGCAAGGTTCGATTTTGAACGAAATCGATTGATGAAAATAAAAGTGGAATTATAATATATGGTTGTCTATTAATTTGATTATGTGCGCATAATTCAATTCAGTAGGAAAGTATAATTTATATAATTAGTTAAATATTATTAAAAAATGTTTTAGAATGGAGATTAGTTCAAGTACTTTTTAAAAAAATAACAGATAAAAACTTTGTTATAAAGATTTACAGTAAATTATTTTAAATATAAATCAGAAGCATTAGCTACAGTGCATTATGAATCAGGTTAAAATTAGCTAGAACAAATGAATGTTTAACCTACTTATTAAGATAAGTTTAGTTTTAGAAACACTTTTTTTATACTTAATAATTTTGTTTTACTACTAAGGTTTTGAAGACATTATCTTTTATCATAGTTAAAATACCATTTTCAAGATCTGATAAGAAATATTGATATTAAAGTTATTTTTCTGAGAAATATTTAATATTATGTGAAAAATATTTAAGTTTATCTTATATGGAACATTTGATTTTTATTATAATCGGAAGACATTAAGAATTTAATCGTATAGTTACTTAAGATTTTAGCTAAATTAGATTCACAATAAAACAACAACCTTTTTTAAAGATTCTAATCTAGATTAAGATTTTTCTTTTGGATAGTTGGTCCATGGTCAACCTAGTATCCATCTAATATTAATCAATAAGTAAATATCTAGATTTTTTTTGCTTTAAGTCAAGGATGATGAAATATATTTTATCAACTAAAATTTTTGTATTATTAATTTAGTGTAATCCATTCATATAGTCTTGATAAATGAAGAGTGTAAAATATTATCTTTATCTTTAATTAACATTATTTCTAAGAATTAATAAGTTTAGTAATTGTAATCAATTTTTTATGTTGTACTTTTTTTTAACAGAAGTTCCAATTTATTCATTATATTGTATATGTTGTATACAGAGCTCACAAAATAAGCTCTTAACAAGCTTTGAGAATATCCCCAAACTCAGACCAGTTTCTGCTACTGGCATCATCAGTGAGGTGATAGAATATTTAAGCATTAGATTAAAAATACCAGGACAAGCCCAGCACTTTATCTAATGTATAACTATTAATTTAGAAAATCTGAAATTTTTAGACATCCATATGTCTTCCAATCCAGCTATCGAAAACGATCTGGGATTGGGGATATTCTCAAAGCTTGTTAAGAGCTTATTTTGTGAGCTCTATATATAACATTTGTAAATACAAGCTTATTGAAATTAGATTATGTGACGTGTGACTTGATTTTTTTTTTTTTTTTGCAATTATATTGTATATATATTTTAAAGCAGTTTTTTTGCCTCAAAATAGTTGGTGCTCATTCTTGATATAAAGATATCTCCCAAGCAATTATACTTGTATAATTTTATTACATTTTGATTAAAGGTGATTAAAACTTAAGAACATAAATCAACAAACTTAAAAGTGCGAGAATACAATTAATAGTTTTTGTTTTTTATAGTTGTATTGCAGTGTATATGATTATACTACCTGAAACAAGTGAAATCAAAAGATTAAAAGATTAGAAAAATAGAAGAATGACATATATGTATATTTTTATAATGATTTCTTTAAGGTGTTACAATTTGTATTGACTTTCCTTTTTTAAAAGTAAAAACAAAAGCAGTAAACTCTATGATTTTATCTTTTAAACAAACATTGTTTACGTAAATATTTAATACCATTGATTTACTTATTTCTCTCCACTGACGATTGCTTTGATATAATTGGCTTGATTTGATACAGCCTGGAAACAATTTGCAATGAGTTGGATATACTTCTCAAAATAAACTAATGTTATTGATTTACATGCAAGATTATTAAATATAATAAAAATAATCAATATATATATATTTTATTTTTAAAAAGTAATTGAATATTTTCTTTCATGTACAAATAAAACTTTTTAAGTCTTTTATATTGTAAAATCAGCTACTTATTTAATTAGAGTGTGATAAAAGTGTTTGACCTGCAATGATCTATCTATCTATCTATCTGTCTGTCTATCTATCTATCTATCTATCTATCTATCTATCTATCTATCTATCTATCTATCTATCTATCTATCTATCTATCTATCTATCTATCTATCTATCTATCTATCTATCTATCTATCTATCTATCTATCTATCTATCTATCTATCTATCTATCTATCTATCTATCGATCGATCGATCGATCGATCGATCGATCGATCGATCTATCTATCTATCTATCTATCTATCTATCTATCTATCTATCTATCTATCTATCTATCTATCTATCTATCTATCTATCTATCTATCTATCTATCTATCTATCTATCTATCTATCTATCTATCTATCTATCTATCTATCTATCTATCTCTCTCTCTATCTATCTATCTCTCTCTCTATCTATCTATCTATCTATCTATCTATCTATCTATCTATCTATCTATCTATCTATCTATCTATCTATCTATCTATCTATCTATCTATCTATCTATCACCTACCTAGCTACCTACCTACCCATCAATCAATATATCAATCTATCAATCAATCTATCTATCTATCTTTAAATTAATCTATCTATCAATCAATCAATCTATCTATCTACCTATCAATCTATCTATATACCTACCTATTTATCTATCTATCTATATTTATAAGGGACTTGAACTCAGATTTTCAAACTCCCCACAGCTATCCAATTCACCTTAGATAGCTGTGGGGAGTTTGAAAATCTGTGTTGAAGTCACTTGTAATCATATTAAGTTTTGTATAGACAATATACATGTATTTAAGTAATATATATATATATATATCATACACGGAATAGTCCACAGATAATAATAATAATAATATGACATCTTTAAACCGTGAATATATTAGAATTAACACACACACACATATATATATATATATTAAAGTAATTCACAATGTGACTACATATAGCATTAAACACAAATCATTATAAATGCTGCTAAAGTGTATAATACACTGTCCCATAAATTGCATCACCAAATTATACTGAGTTATTTCTGGAGTGTTTCACTGATTTGGAAAAATTATATAATAGTAAGGTTATGATGGCTTGATCATGATGCCAAATTATTTAATAATACATTTCTTAAATAAATATGTCCCAGAACATCAATTGGCCAAACTGTACAACAATAAATAGTTATTAGTTGGCATAGGAAACAAGACTTATACAAGGCTTTATACATATACTGACTTATACAACAATATATGTAGTTAAATATCTATTATATTTGATCATTTAATTCCAATGATCAAATATCATATATACTCATTTAGGAGAGATAACATCTCTTAATTATGTTATTTGAATCAGAGTGCCAGTTTTATAGATCATTGTTTATATAAATCACATACTTAATTATTAATCAAATTCAAGAGCAAGATTGTGATGACAATATTATTTTATGATTTTATCTGGAGCCAAATATTATTGTGCTACAGATAAATTATTATTAAATGAAACTATGATACTAATATTTTATATTTCAGGGTAGTCTAGATAAAGACAGGTGACTAACATTTAAGTGATCAAATATGTTGAAGTAGCAAGTGTAGTCTTATCTTCAAAAAAAATATTAAGTCTGATTTTAAAAAAAATCAAAGTAAAAATTTTATTTTAATTAAAGAAAAATATTAAATATGCTTAAAATATATGCAGATATTTTAAAAATGAAGACTCCCTTTTTTAAATTAAATTATCAATATATTTATATATATATAGATCTAACAACTTAGGAAATTTTACAAATATTTAAATGTATAAAAAAGTCGATCTTATATTTTTTCTAGAAAAAAAAATATAGCAAAAAGTTTAGTTTATGACTTTACAAGAAAATCATTATTTTCTATAATTAAGAAAAGAAAATAATAAAAATAAATCATTATTGGTTTTATAATTTTAAATCACGATATAAAATTAAAGCTGGCATTTATTGAAAATATTACATTTTAATTTGTGGAATGATGTTGTCGTATAAAGTGTGATAATCGCTCAAGGCAGTCTTATCAAATTGGAAAACATAGCTTAATCCTTATGATTTCTTATCTTTGCCATGAAAAGGATTGTCCAATCTTTAAGAAGAGAAAAAGCACTCAGGCTTTAATTAGAGTGGTATAACAAATCAGGTACAGTGGGAAAGACTGATAACCAATCTAAGAATCAGAATATAAATAGTGGAGCTGCAAGTTCAGGGCAGATTTTTTTTAAAAGTTTTCAGAGAGATTTCTAAAGCAGATTATTTAAGAGGGACTTTGGAAAGAAAAGTTAAGAGTTAATAGATTAAAATTTTCATGTAAGTGTTGCTTGACTGTTTAATTGGCAGCTGATCTTAAGGAACCTTGGAATATAATATTTATAGCCACTATTAATAATGGAAAAAAAAATGTTAGTAAGGGAATAATAACAATGGAAGGCTAGGCTGTAACAGCTTTTTCTCTTCATCCAAAAGCCCTGATTTTCCAAGATTTGCCTGGGTAGACATCATGGACAGTCCATAATGCCATCCAGCTGAAATAAAATGGCCCCTTTTTGTTGGGATAAAGGAAGGTAACAATTTTATAAATATTTAATACTTATACATGTTTATAAAAATAAAAAACAAAACAAATATCTTTCTTAAAATGAATTATGTAAAAATATGTTTATGGATAATAAATTGTAAATGCTAGATGTCTTAAATGTCAATAATCAAAAGGTATTTTATTCAATACTTATACATGTTTATAAAAATAGAAAACAAAACAAACATCTTTCTTAAAATGAATTATATGAAAATATGTTTATTATTGATAAATTATAAATGAAGCTACTGATCAATGTATATCTGGAAACATACATCTGTGGCAGGCCAAACAACAATATTTATAATAGATATTAGAGTAACCAAATAAAATATTTGTAATTGAGCAAATTCAGCTACACAATGGACTGTAAATAAAATATTTATAATTGGGCAAGATTCAGTTACACAATGGACTGTAAATAAAATATTTGTAATTATACAAATTCAGTTACACAATGGACTGTAAATAAAATATTTGTAATTACGCAAATTCAGATACACAATGGACTATAAATAAAATGTTTGTTGAATTAACTATATGTGGAATTAAATAAAATATTTGTAATTGTGCAAATTCAGATACACAATGGACTATAAATAAAATGTTTGTTGAATTAACTATATATGGAATTAAGTGGAACTCCGAATTAAATGTTATCAGTTGTCTACATTAGTCTCTCTGTTGTCTTAATATATCACACTCATCTCTGTGAACTAACTAAATGATTAAAGATGTAAAACTGTTAAAGAACTATTGAAAGAAGAACTTTATTATACTCTCAACAGATTACATATTAAAGTCATATAAAAATGTTATAGGAAGTAGGCCAAAATAATAAAATTATTGTTACATAAAATTAATTTTAGTTATTCAGTTGTTTAATTCTATTTTTTTATTGCATCAATCGTCATTCAGTGCACTTGTTCATGAGAATTTCATGCCTCCTGGGCTATGTCTGGCATAACTAGGCCTAAGTAAGTCAGGTTGTCATGAGATGGAACTCTAATGGTGCTGTTTGGAAAACCAAACACAGAAATGTCTAGATGCTTCCAGTCTCTATGGTGCTACATCCTCTGATGAGTAGGAAATATTGTTGTAGTGTGGGGGGGAGTTAACATCTATATTGGGAATACCAATCAATAGTTCCCTCTTGCAACATGCTCATCAGGAAAGTGTTACAATCAAGGTAATAAAGGGGTTGTATGGTGGTCTGGTTACATTTGTCACCCTACTTGAGGCCTTATCTAACTATCCTAGCCATAGGCATAAAACAGCTAGAAATGAGTAATAAGAAAGAGAAGAAATGGAAAAGGCATAAGCAGATCACGATTCTGTGATGTGAACAGTGCATATGATGCAGTGATGTGATTTATTCAAAAAGGGTGGAAAAATAAAATTTTAAAAGAAAAACAACATAAAAATGAATGGCATAAATGGTAGATAAAGAATAAAACAGGAGTTAAATCATGGTATAGTTGGAGAAAGAAGCTTATCAAAATCGAAATAAAAAACTACAAATAAAATTTAAAAAAAAACCATATGATGATAACCAGATCAAAAACAAAAAAGTTGATGAATTGATGAATACAGAAAGTAAAGAGAATCTCCCTGATGAAGGACAAAAGTGACAAGATAATGATCCCAAAGCAGAAGATCAACAACAACCACAGAAAATGAAGGAGAATCCAATGCTACTCCAAGTGATGGAAATGATAAAAGAAGGTAACAAAAAGAGATAAACAGAGAGAAGAAGATAACAAACAAACAGAAGAAGACAACAAGAAAAGAGTGAAAAATAAAAAAGAACATAGAGAGCAGAGAGAAGAAGACAACAAAAAAAGAGAGGAAGAGAGAGAAGAAGACAACAAGAAAAGAGACAGATAGAGAGAAGAAGAAAAGAGAGAAACAGAGAGAAGAAGACAACAAGAAAAAAGAGAAAGATAAAAAAGAACATAGTGAACATAGAGAAGAAGTCAACAAGAAAAGAGAAGAACAGAGAGAAGAAGACAAAAGAGAATTGAAAGAACAAATCAGACAAATAACTGAAAGCCAAAATGAAAAGTTAAACCAGTTAATAAAAGAAATAACTCAGTCTAAGAAATTGGATGAGGAAGAAACTTTGAAATTTCCAACCAAAGATATTTTAAAGGAATCACAAATTGAATATCCTAATACTGATGAAACAAAATTTGAGATTGTTAAAAAGGAAGAAATTGAAATTACAAAGGGTGATATTGAAATTGTCAGTCCATCTTCAGGAAAACTTCTAATTGTGGAATATATCTCTAAAATTGCAAAAAAAGAAGCAGTATATATGGAAGCTGAGACTGAACTATTATCAAACACAGTAAAAGAGTTCCAAATGGATGAAAATGAATTTAATAAAGCAAAATTAAAATCTGATCTTCAAGAAGATGAAAAACATGAAAATGAACCTAATAAAAACTTAATTCTCATATAATTAAGGAACTGTCCAATATGAAGAAAATATTTCAGAAAAATTGTCTGATATATGCTCTGAAACAGTAACAGAGGTAGAAAAAGAAACCATAAATATGAAAGAAAGGTGTGTTAGTCCTCAGCCATATATAGAAATTATAAACAAAAGCTCATTAAACTCAAATCAGAAATTGAGTACAGAAAAAAAAGTTATAAAGACAATTATTAAAAATATACTTGCTGATGCAGGAAAAGAAACCGAAAAAGAGTCTGAAAACACAGAATTTATAAATACAAAAAAAAATAATTGTTATGGCAGAAGAACCATTTAAAAATAAACTTTTTTGTATTTCTAAAAATGAAGTACCACCATGGAAGAGGAACAGGACAAAATCCACAGATGGTGTTCATGGTCATCATCGGACCCATGTAGTTAAAAGATCAAACATTAACAAAGATCTCCAAAGAAAATATGGAAGTGAAGAAGCAAGCCACCAAAGTGATGTTGAGCATGATAAATGCCCAAAAATAGGACAAAATAGAAGTCTATCACCTCAAAGCAAAAAAAGATGTGATAGGAGAACTGATCATGATTATCAGTCTCCCAAGCCAGGGTGTAGTTACAATTCAGAACAATAAAATAGAGATAGCTGATGGAAGAAGTTTATGAGTGGGATGTAGTGATGCATGAATTTGTGTTTTTCATGTTGAGGTGGGTGGATGATTGAGCAGAGCTGCTTGGATGCATTGTGTTATGATGCTCCAAAGTATATGCTCGGCACTATCCAGACCTGGATGTTGAGCTTCTATAGTAGTCCAATAGGGTGTATATATAGGCCTCATGAATAGGCCTTGGTCTCATGAATAGACTAAATGTATAAGCCCCTAAGACTCACAGAAGCTGAGCAGGGCTGGCTCAGTGCCCAATTTTCCTGGCTCCTACTTTTAGTTGAATGATCACTCTAGATACAAGAGAGATAGTGCTTAAAAATGAGATATTTTCTCATGACATCATGGGGCAGTGTGTACTAGTAGTTTGTGTTTGGCCATCTACTTATTCTGGTATTGGAGGCTACAGTTCATGTATTCACCTTCTGGCTCATCTTACCCATTTCATCAGCAACTCTAAAACCAGTAAAGAGAAATGACATGTATATTGTGTGGAATAAAATCGTACTTCCAGGCGATTTCATCCCAAAACTTGGTGGGGGGTAATGAAACAAGAATGCTGTTTCATGTGTGTATTTATTCTATGAGCTATTTACCCTCCCATCTTAAAAAAATTTGCAAATGTATAAAAAAGTCAATCTTATATTTTTTCTAGAAAAATATAGTCAAAAGTTTAGTTTATGACTTTACAAGAAAATCATTATTTTGTATAATTGAGAAAAGAAAATAATAAAAATAAATCATTATTGGTTTTATAATTTTAAATCACGATATAAAATTAAAGCTGGCATTTATTGAAAATATTACATTTTAATTTGTGGAACGATGTTGTCGTATAAAGTGTGATAATCGCTCAAGGCAGTCTTATCATGAAAAGGATTGTCCAATCCTTATGAAGAGAAAAAGCCATGAAAAGGATTGTCCAATCTTTAAGAAGAGAAAAAGCACTCAGGCTTTAATGAGAGTTGTATAACAAATCAGGTACAGTGGAAAAGGCTGATAACCAATCCAAGGATCAGATTATAAATAGTGGAGCTGCAAGTTCAGGGCAGATTTTTTTAAAAAGTTTTCAGAGAAATTTCTAAAGCAGATTATTTAAGAAGGACTTTGAAAAGAAAAGTGAAGAGTTAATAGATTAAAATTTTCATCTAAGTGTTGCTTGACTGTTTAATTGGCAGCTGATCTTAAGGAACCTTGGAATATAATATTTATAACCACTCTTAATAATGGAAAAAGAAAATGTTATAAGGGAATAATAATGATGGAAGGCTAGGCCATAACAGCTTTTTCTCTTCATTCAAAAGCCCTGATTTTCCAAGATTTGCCTGGGTAGACATCACGGAAAGTCCATAATGCCAACCAGCTGAAATAAAATGGCCCCTTTTTGAAGGGACAAACTGGATATAAGGAAGGTAACAATTTTATAAATATTTAATACTTATACATGTTTATAAAAATAGAAAACAAAACAAACATCTTTCTTATAATAAATTACGTAAAAATACATTTATGGATAATAAATTGTAAATGCTAGATGTCTTAAATATCAATAGACAAAAGGTATTTTATTCAATACTTATACATGTTTATAAAAATAAAAAACAAAACAAACATCTTTCTTAAAATGAATTATGAATATGTTTATGGATAATAAATTGTAAATGCTAGATATCTTAAATGTCAATAGTCAAAATGTATTTTATTCAATACTTATACATGTTTATAAAAATAGAAAACAAACAAACATCTTTCTTAAAATGAATTACGTAAAAATACATTTATGGATAATAAATTGTAAATGCTAGATGTTTTAAATGTCAATAGTCAAAAGGTATTTTATTCAATACTTATGCATGTTTATAAAAATAGAAAACAAAACAAACATCTTTCTTAAAATGAATTATGTAAAAATACGTTTATGGATAATAAATTGTAAATGCTAGATGTCTTAAATGTCAATAGTCAAAAGGTATTTTATTCAATACTTATACATGTTTATAAAAATAGAAAACAAAACAAACATCTTTCTTAAAATAAATTATATGAAAATACATTTATTATTGATAAATTATAAATGAAGCTACTGATCAATGTATATCTGGAAACATACATCTGTGGCAGGCCAAACAACAATATTTATGATAGATATTAGAGTAACCAAATAAAATATTTGTAATTGAGCAAATTCAGCTATACAATGGACTGTAAATAAAATATTTGTAATTGTGAAAATTCAGTTACACAAGAGATTGTAAATAAAATATTTATAATTGTGCAGATTCAGCTACACAATGGACTGTAAATAAAATATTTATAATTGTGCAAATTCAGTTACACAATGGATTGTAAATAAAATATTTATAATTGGGCAAGATTCAGTTACACAATGGACTGTAAATAAAATATTTGTAATTTTGCAAATTCTGTTACACAGTGGACTGTAAATAAAATATTTGTAATTGAGCAAATTCAGCTACACAATGGACTGTAAATAAAATATTTGTAATTGTGCAAATTCAGTTACACAATGGACTGTAAATAAAATATTTATAATTGTACAAATTCAGCTACACAATGGACTGTAAATAAAATATTTATAAATGTGCAAATTCAGTTACACAATGGACTGTAAATAAAATATTTATAATTGGGCAATATTCAGTTACACAATGGACTGTAAATAAAATATTTGTAATTGTGCAAATTCAGTTACACAGTGGACTCTAAATAAAATATTTATAATTGGGCAAGATTCAGTTACACAATGAACGTAAATAAAATATTTGTAATTTTGCAAATTCAGTTGCACAATGGACTGTAAATAAAATATTTGTAATTGAGCAAATTCAGCTACACAATGGACTGTAAATAAAATATTTGTAATTGTGCAAATTCAGTTACACAATGGACTGTAAATAAAATATTTGTAATTGTGCAAATTCAGATACACAATGGACTATAAATAAAATGTTCATTGAATTAACTTATGTGGAATTAAGTGGATTTCCGAATTAAATGCTATCAGTTGTCTTCATTATTCTCTATGTTGTCTTAATATATCACACTCCTCTCTGTGAACTAACTAAATGATTAAAGATATAAGCTGTTAAAGAACTACTGAAAGAAGGACTTTATTATACTCTCAACAGATTACATTTTTAAGTTATATAAAAATGTTACAGGAAGTAGGCCAAAGAGATGCAAGGGACTGTCAATGAAATACTTTGTTTGATGGACATTCATTTAAACCTGTTATTAAATAAAATTATTGTTACATAAAATTAATTTTAGTTATCCAGTTGTTCAATTCTATTTTTTTTATTGCATCACTCATCATTCAGCGCACTTGTTCACGAGAATTTCATGCCTCCTGAGCTATGTCTGGCATAAGTAGGCCTAGGTAAGTCAGATTGTAGTGAGATGGAACTCTAGTGGCACCATTTGGAAAACCAAACACAGAAATGTCTAGATGCTTCCAGTCTCTATGGTGCTGCATCCTCTGATGAGCAGGAAATATTGTTGTAGGGGGTGGTTAATGTCTATATTGGTGAATGCCAATCGATAGTTCCCTCTTGCAACATGCTCATCAGGAAAGTGTTACAAACGAGGTAATAAAGGGGTTGTATGGTTGTCCAGTTACAATATATATATATATGTTTCCATAGGATTAATCAAATCAATATTAGTTTTTAAATTTCAATATTCTTTATGTAAGTATTTAACTTTACCAATAGCCCACTTTTTTCCTAATAAATCTCCAATGTTGATCTGTTATGAAAATATCTTCAAACTAAGCATATATATAAATGTTTTAAAAAAAGTTATTTATATCTGTTGTTAATATGAGAAATTTGCATATTCTTATGTTAAAAATATAATAAAATAATCAGTTAGTAATCTAAAACATAGTTATTAACACATCATTTCAATTATATTCTTTAACACTATTACATCTTAAAAGAATAATCTACATTAATTTGATCAACTTATAAATTATTTATCAAGCAAAACTTTAATCTCATAAATGCAAACTAAGTTTTATAATTCTCTAATCCCCCAATCATATTGTCAATGCATATAAACAAACCTGACCCCCCCCCACCATTTACAATTTGATGAGTTTGTAATAAAAAAAATTATTACTAACAACAGTAATAAATAAAATTTCAACACCTTACAATATTGTTTCTTTTATCAATGTTGTACACACAAAGTCAATATATATTGAAATCAAATTACAAATTGGATCTTTTCTATTTTTTTTTTTCAAAAGTGCAGTTAGAAATATTAGATATAGGTATAATTTCCTATTTTTCTTATTTAAAAAAAAAACAGGTGAAAGCAAAGGTCTTTAATAGGTCATGCTTTCATTATGGAGTCAATGATTTGAAGATTGTATTCAATCAATTGATGCCAAGAAAACTTGAAGTAATCTGATCTCTGATGAATAAAATGTCCATTGTTTGTGATATTCAACATTGTTTTATTCCTTGTTGTTCTTCCCTAAAAATTGCCTACATGAAATGGTAAATTGCTGCTAGAGTGGAAGTAACCCAAGGGTTCCCATGTTTATGTTTCTAAGATGTCATTCTTATGGTCAGCAACACTTAAGTAAACTTTCTGTTATTTTAATGAGGAGAAATAAACGAACCACTAGTTTTGTCTGGTTGCTCTCTAAAAAAAAATAACAAAGAGTTTGTTTCCTTAACAACCCACTCTGATAGTGCATGGAGTACAAAATATTGATTAAACTTTAAAAGTACAATACTTATCACTTTATCTCATATTTAGAGAAGAAGAAATATTGAAATCAAATTGACAATGATTAATACATATATCACTTTTATTTTTATTTTAAAATATTAACTTTATATAATAAATTAACAAAACAATTTTGACAAAATTAAAATATGATATATAGTAAATATTTATCTTTTTATAAATGTTAATTTTTTTTTCACTTTTTTATTTTAGTTATTTTTACATAACTAACTTTTGACTTTATTCATTCGATCTACATTTTATTATCTTGACATTATTTATTATAAAAATATTAATAATAGGAAACACTATTTAAAGAAAGTATTTATTTATAAAAAAAAAGAAGCCAGCTGAGTTTGATTCTATGATCATACTCTTAATAATTTTATGCCTTTTAGATCACATGATGGGAGGAATAACTATCAAAATATATATTTTACTAACACACACACACACACATATATATATCAACTTAATACATTCCTATTGAATTCAATTATATATAATTGTCTATTAAATTGATTATGTTTGCATAATTCAATTCTATAAGAATATATATATGTGTGTATGTGTAAAAATAACTCATTATATGTAACTGAACAGGAAGTAGTAACTAAAGCTTTCAATGAGTTATATAATCTAAATAAGGTCTCAAAAAGACAGATGATACCACATGTATCTTAGTAGTTGTTCTTTTATATTTTTAATTTATTTACATAATTTTTAAAAAGGGATACTCACTAAAATTCCAAAATCTTTATGAATTCAAAAATATCAAGAAGATAATATGTTTCTTGTCATCAATCAAATTTACAATGCTCAAATTTTAAAGCCATTTTTAAAAAACTAATAAAAGATTAAAACAGAATTTTATTATTTCTGGAGTCAGAAAAAGGGATAAAGGGAGTGTTGATAAATGTGGACCTTCTTAAGGATTTGTTGGGGAGTAGAAGATTTGGTTTTATAGGTATTTAGGGATATTTGATCATTAAGTTTAGAATACTATGTGTCCAAGCTAATCATATGTTTGCATTATTTAGATAATTGTAGTTAATGATAATAAGATAATTACAGTTTTTGTTCATTTTTGAATTTATCTTTCTGTATCAAATTCTTCATTTCTAGATATTTTATATTTGTTTCATTAAATGCATAATTTCTTGCTTTATCAAGATTTTTTTTTATCATACATGCAATTACTGGTATACTGCTAGGAATTATTGTGATTATAGTTGTATCAAGCTTGTGAATTATAATTGTTTCCATATTAGCATAGACATATCTAGATGTGAAACTTGATAATTACCTGAAAAGCTGAGGTGAGAATTAATTTTTTATAATTATGGCAGAAGATGTTACTAATGATAAATTTTTTGCTTTAGTAAGTACAAATAGAAGTATAATTTTAGAACAAAAGTTATTTATGCATAACATTTAATATATAAGTACCATAGAATTGGTAGACTACAAAGAGACTAATTCTGGTTAATGGATAAATATAGAAAAAGTAATAAATCATGAAAAAAACAGATTTAATATCACTAAATTAGGGGAAAAGTTAAAATGTTTAAGCATACTGGTGAGATGAGCAAATCATTGTCCAGCTAACATATAAACTTTGAATAAAGAGTGAGAGAGTCTACTGTCTGGACATTTTAAAAGAGCCACTTTGTCAAATATATATTTTTTAAATAATAAACTGTATCATTAAAACCAATATCCACACACACAAAAAAAAGAAAGGATGATAACAAATATTAAGCAGAGAGATGCTCAAAAAAGTACACCATTTTTGTTCATTTTTGATGGATAAAAAGATGACATGATCTGATTATCATTACACCATATTATACATTTAATAGATCTGAGCTTAAACCAGATACATATCTAAAAAGAATGTAGGGATTTACATTATGACAATGTTATAAACCAAATACATCTAATGTGTTATATACATAATAAAAGTGACAATTATAAAACTAGATCTAAGATTATTTAATAACTACATGTTACATCTTTTAGTGAAAAATAAGTTCAAGAATATCAAAATGTTCTTTACAAAAAGATCTTCAGTGTTCAAGTGCAATTCTGATCCTGTAAACTCAGAAAATACAAATTTATATATAATTTATTTAATTATTGATTTTTATTATTGTAAAATTAAATTAAATATTTGTTTTACAGTAAGTATATATTTGCATTCATCATTTACTAAAATATATTTATTTTTAGCAGAAAATTAATCAATTAAATTTTTACTAATGGCAACAGGAATTGCCTAACATTAAAAAATATCCATTTCAAAAATGAATTATCATTTTTGTAATTATAAATGGAATTTTAATATTTTAAAAAATAATTTCATTGTTTGAATATATTTTTATCAAAATTTGTTTTACTGGTAGAAGTGTAATGGGGAATTATTCTTTTAATTGGAATATTTTGTTGCCTAAAAGCTAAAAATAAAATCTTTCAGTTTGATTATTTACTTCAATTTACTGTTCTTTTTCTCTATTTACAAATAGATATATTATTTAAATCATTTTTCATTTTTAAACATAATTTTAACATTTTTTTAATATAAAGATTTAATACATTATTGAAAATAAAAATAATTATCAATTTAACTACCTAAGCAGTTCAAAAATCTCAGCTGAAGAAATAAAATTAATGCTGAAGATAGGAATAAAGTCAGTTATTTCTTTCCTTTAAAACTTTACAATTATGTACAGATTAAAAGCCTAAATGACATCTGATTAAATATGAAATAAATTTCAATTTCATACTTAAATAAATAAACTTATAATCAATTATGAAGTGAAGTCTAGATATAACTTTAAATCAAAGTCTATGGATCTAATGAAAAATAAAAGGGAAAAAATTTAAATAAAAAGTCTAAATTTTTGTAAACATCATAATCTATATATAATAGATTCAATATTTGTAAAATGTGAAAAAAACAAATAGTAACATATTTTGAATTGAGAAAAATGAGGTAAAAAGCTTTGGATGGAAAAAAGGATAGTTATAATGTAAATATTTATTTTTCATTTATTCATTCAATCATTTGAAATTTGATTTTTTATTTTTATTTTTTTAGAGAATAGAAGTGTTGAAAGTATCGGCTTGTTTTCTACTCAGTATAAAAACCAAACTAAAAAATAAATACGGATTATGTTGAATGATCAGAAGAGAAGTTATAACACTAATGTTCAGGAAAAAATAGACTGAATGCTACAAAGATACAGAAATTATAGCAGATGAGTAAAAGTAGAATTGTGCAAGTATAATGTAGATTCTCTAACATTAGACAATGATCTTTATCCATGTATTGGTAATATCCATAATATATTTATCTGGAAAATTATCTTTTTATTGCAAATATATTTCTAAGCATGTAACTAAGATAAGTAAATAATGGAGTGAGAATATTTAGTCAAAGCATCTTGATTCCCTACAAAATATCTGTCTATTGCAAACTCTGTTAGTCACACCTTTCGATTTTGTAAAAAACATTTATATTTAAAGGATCTCCATTAGTCATTATGTATCAAATGGGTTAAAATGTTTTATTCTTTTTAATATAGTATTTTAATTTAACACTTTACATTTTTTTATAAACAAAGCAAAACTCTCCATACCCTGTGCCAGAAGGCTTGTGCATAAAATCCCTATCTAATGCCTACTCATCCAATATCCCCAGACTAGTTTCTGGCTTGTGGCCATTGTCAGTGAGGAGCTTTGGATCTGAGAGCAATGCACCTAGATCTTAGGATCTAATGCAACCCTTCAGCACCCACCTTTTCTTCCTACTTAACTACAAAACTATGAGAATGAAATTGAAAACAAAAAAATATTTTCAATCTAAGCTCAATAGCTTATATAGTCATATGGGTCTGAACTCAGTTCAGCAAACATACATTTTGATATCTTTGGCACAGGGTGGCACTACTGTATGGAGAGTTTTGCTTTGTTTATAAACAATTATGTGCTGGTATAAGAGATAGTGATCATGTGATGCTTAATGGTTTAACTTTATATTTTATTAATATAAACTTTATATTTATTAATAAATATTGCATTTCTATAAGGAATTATTTTATTATCATATGGAACAAATCTGTGTTAAATATTTACCTCAAAGTATTAAAAGTAATCTAAATAATTAGGATATAAATAAATATGTGGGAATTGGTGTTTAGTAATTTCCATATATGTCATATTTTTAATTTATCATTTTATCAATGTTGCTATTGTTAATTTTGTTGTATTAAAATTATCTAATTTTAAATTAATGTGAACTGTTTTATTTTTTTGGAAACATTCCATATCTGCTCATGCATTATATGCAATGATATGGCTAGAGGGTCTATCAATTACCTATTATAACAATCATAATCTTGAAGTATTATATGGCACTATTGCTGAAAGTATTTTATAATACATATTTTCATTGACTCAATCACTGTTGACAATGATTAATTGAGAAAACTCAGATACCAAGTTAGTTATTGATATAATGAATCTATTCATTCTGTATACTGAATGTTTACTAAAGTAAATAGAGGGTTGAATAGTTGGAGGGGTGAAAAGATTGAAGCCTGTCTATTAAAGTTTAAAGAATTTCTAATGTAATATACACTGAGAACTGATTGTATATATGTGTGAAAAATTATGATCTGGTCCAACTGATGAGTGCTGGTTCTGCATGAAAAACATATATTGAGATCATATATCTTTTTAAGATGTATGTGGTCATGTGTCACTTGTTTGAGATGTTATGAAAAATGAGTATAGTCTAAAAATTCTAAGTTCAAAATCCCTCTATTTAATATATATAAGTGTAATTTGAAAAATAATTGCAATTTATATTGCTATAATTGACTATTTATTAGTCTGCATTCAGAACAGATTATATTTATCTGTTTAAGAAAGTTGTCAATAATTTCAATCTCTGTAGTCAAGTTACAATTTTTAGTGTCTATATAAATATATTGGACTATAATAAAGATGGAAATCCACCTTTATTATTAAAAGGAGGTTGCTTTGATAACAGTTTGAGATTATTGATTGGCATTGTGTAAGTATTGACTGGTTCATATATATATATATATGAAAAATAAAAACAAGTTAGTCACGTAACCTGCTATCACTTGTTATTTATGATCAATAGATGGCGTCTTTACCAAAACCGCCGAAACAAGTGTAAAATATTTTTACATAAACGCAAAAGGAGTCAGAATTAACTACCTCTTTCATTTTGCTCACCTCCAGATCAGCTGATTTCAAGCTGGTTTGCTTTCGTCAGTGGAAGGATAGAGCTATAGAAACTAGGTCTAAAGACTGACTCTCAAGCGTTTATGCAAAACATTTATATCAGTTTGCAAGCGTGAATTTTTCAGACCGGTAAAGTCTTCAAACTCAGCCTAGCAAGCTAGATATCTATATGGGTCTGATCTCAGTTCAGTTTCACCACATAGTCAAAGTCTCTGCAATATATATCATTGCAAGAAAACTTTAAAGGTATATTTATGAAAAATAAAAACAAGTTAGTCACGTAACCTGCTATCACTTGTTATTTATGATCAATAGATGGCGTCTTTACCAAAACCGCCGAAACAAGTGTAAAATATTTTTACATAAACGCAAAAGGAGTCAGAATTAACTACCTCTTTCATTTTGCTCACCTCCAGATCAGCTGATTTCAAGCTGGTTTGCTTTCGTCAGTGGAAGGATAGAGCTATAGAAACTAGGTCTAAAGACTGACTCTCAAGCGTTTATGCAAAACGTTTATATCAGTTTGCAAGCGTGAATTTTTCAGACCGGTAAAGTCTTCAAACTCAGCCTAGCAAGCTAGATATCTATATGGGTCTGATCTCAGTTCAGTTTCACCACATAGTCAAAGTCTCTGCAATATATATCATTGCAAGAAAACTTTAAAGGTACATTTATGAAAAATAAAAACAAGTTAGTCACGTAACCTGCTATCACTTGTTATTTATGATCAATAGATGGCGTCTTTACCAAAACCGCCGAAACAAGTGTAAAATATTTTTACATAAACGCAAAAGGAGTCAGAATTAACTACCTCTTTCATTTTGCTCACCTCCAGATCAGCTGATTTCAAGCTGGTTTGCTTTCGTCAGTGGAAGGATAGAGCTATAGAAACTAGGTCTAAAGACTGACTCTCAAGCGTTTATGCAAAACGTTTATATCAGTTTGCAAGCGTGAATTTTTCAGACCGGTAAAGTCTTCAAACTCAGCCTAGCAAGCTAGATATCTATATGGGTCTGATCTCAGTTCAGTTTCACCACATAGTCAAAGTCTCTGCAATATATATCATTGCAAGAAAACTTTAAAGGTACATTTATGAAAAATAAAAACAAGTTAGTCACGTAACCTGCTATCACTTGTTATTTATGATCAATAGATGGCGTCTTTACCAAAACCGCCGAAACAAGTGTAAAATATTTTTACATAAACGCAAAAGGAGTCAGAATTAACTACCTCTTTCATTTTGCTCACCTCCAGATCAGCTGATTTCAAGCTGGTTTGCTTTCGTCAGTGGAAGGATAGAGCTATAGAAACTAGGTCTAAAGACTGACTCTCAAGCGTTTATGCAAAACGTTTATATCAGTTTGCAAGCGTGAATTTTTCAGACCGGTAAAGTCTTCAAACTCAGCCTAGCAAGCTAGATATCTATATGGGTCTGATCTCAGTTCAGTTTCACCACATAGTCAAAGTCTCTGCAATATATATCATTGCAAGAAAACTTTAAAGGTACATTTATGAAAAATAAAAACAAGTTAGTCACGTAACCTGCTATCACTTGTTATTTATGATCAATAGATGGCGTCTTTACCAAAACCGCCGAAACAAGTGTAAAATATTTTTACATAAACGCAAAAGGAGTCAGAATTAACTACCTCTTTCATTTTGCTCACCTCCAGATCAGCTGATTTCAAGCTGGTTTGCTTTCGTCAGTGGAAGGATAGAGCTATAGAAACTAGGTCTAAAGACTGACTCTCAAGCGTTTATGCAAAACGTTTATATCAGTTTGCAAGCGTGAATTTTTCAGACCGGTAAAGTCTTCAAACTCAGCCTAGCAAGCTAGATATCTATATGGGTCTGATCTCAGTTCAGTTTCACCACATAGTCAAAGTCTCTGCAATATATATCATTGCAAGAAAACTTTAAAGGTACATTTATGAAAAATAAAAACAAGTTAGTCACGTAACCTGCTATCACTTGTTATTTATGATCAATAGATGGCGTCTTTACCAAAACCGCCGAAACAAGTGTAAAATATTTTTACATAAACGCAAAAGGAGTCAGAATTAACTACCTCTTTCATTTTGCTCACCTCCAGATCAGCTGATTTCAAGCTGGTTTGCTTTCGTCAGTGGAAGGATAGAGCTATAGAAACTAGGTCTAAAGACTGACTCTCAAGCGTTTATGCAAAACGTTTATATCAGTTTGCAAGCGTGAATTTTTCAGACCGGTAAAGTCTTCAAACTCAGCCTAGCAAGCTAGATATCTATATGGGTCTGATCTCAGTTCAGTTTCACCACATAGTCAAAGTCTCTGCAATATATATCATTGCAAGAAAACTTTAAAGGTACATTTATGAAAAATAAAAACAAGTTAGTCACGTAACCTGCTATCACTTGTTATTTATGATCAATAGATGGCGTCTTTACCAAAACCGCCGAAACAAGTGTAAAATATTTTTACATAAACGCAAAAGGAGTCAGAATTAACTACCTCTTTCATTTTGCTCACCTCCAGATCAGCTGATTTCAAGCTGGTTTGCTTTCGTCAGTGGAAGGATAGAGCTATAGAAACTAGGTCTAAAGACTGACTCTCAAGCGTTTATGCAAAACGTTTATATCAGTTTGCAAGCGTGAATTTTTCAGACCGGTAAAGTCTTCAAACTCAGCCTAGCAAGCTAGATATCTATATGGGTCTGATCTCAGTTCAGTTTCACCACATAGTCAAAGTCTCTGCAATATATATCATTGCAAGAAAACTTTAAAGGTACATTTATGAAAAATAAAAACAAGTTAGTCACGTAACCTGCTATCACTTGTTATTTATGATCAATAGATGGCGTCTTTACCAAAACCGCCGAAACAAGTGTAAAATATTTTTACATAAACGCAAAAGGAGTCAGAATTAACTACCTCTTTCATTTTGCTCACCTCCAGATCAGCTGATTTCAAGCTGGTTTGCTTTCATCAGTGGAAGGATAGAGCTATAGAAACTAGGTCTAAAGACTGACTCTCAAGCGTTTATGCAAAACGTTTATATCAGTTTGCAAGCGTGAATTTTTCAGACCGGTAAAGTCTTCAAACTCAGCCTAGCAAGCTAGATATCTATATGGGTCTGATCTCAGTTCAGTTTCACCACATAGTCAAAGTCTCTGCAATATATATCATTGCAAGAAAACTTTAAAGGTACATTTATGAAAAATAAAAACAAGTTAGTCACGTAACCTGCTATCACTTGTTATTTATGATCAATAGATGGCGTCTTTACCAAAACCGCCGAAACAAGTGTAAAATATTTTTACATAAACGCAAAAGGAGTCAGAATTAACTACCTCTTTCATTTTGCTCACCTCCAGATCAGCTGATTTCAAGCTGGTTTGCTTTCGTCAGTGGAAGGATAGAGCTATAGAAACTAGGTCTAAAGACTGACTCTCAAGCGTTTATGCAAAACGTTTATATCAGTTTGCAAGCGTGAATTTTTCAGACCGGTAAAGTCTTCAAACTCAGCCTAGCAAGCTAGATATCTATATGGGTCTGATCTCAGTTCAGTTTCACCACATAGTCAAAGTCTCTGCAATATATATCATTGCAAGAAAACTTTAAAGGTACATTTATGAAAAATAAAAACAAGTTAGTCACGTAACCTGCTATCACTTGTTATTTATGATCAATAGATGGCGTCTTTACCAAAACCGCCGAAACAAGTGTAAAATATTTTTACATAAACGCAAAAGGAGTCAGAATTAACTACCTCTTTCATTTTGCTCACCTCCAGATCAGCTGATTTCAAGCTGGTTTGCTTTCGTCAGTGGAAGGATAGAGCTATAGAAACTAGGTCTAAAGACTGACTCTCAAGCGTTTATGCAAAACGTTTATATCAGTTTGCAAGCGTGAATTTTTCAGACCGGTAAAGTCTTCAAACTCAGCCTAGCAAGCTAGATATCTATATGGGTCTGATCTCAGTTCAGTTTCACCACATAGTCAAAGTCTCTGCAATATATATCATTGCAAGAAAACTTTAAAGGTACATTTATGAAAAATAAAAACAAGTTAGTCACGTAACCTGCTATCACTTGTTATTTATGATCAATAGATGGCGTCTTTACCAAAACCGCCGAAACAAGTGTAAAATATTTTTACATAAATGCAAAAGGAGTCAGAATTAACTACCTCTTTCATTTTGCTCACCTCCAGATCAGCTGATTTCAAGCTGGTTTGCTTTCGTCAGTGGAAGGATAGAGCTATAGAAACTGATATAAACGTTTTGCATAAACACTTGAGAGTCAGTCTTTAGACCTAGTTTCTATAGCTCTATCCTTCCACTGACGAAAGCAAACCAGCTTGAAATCAGCTGATCTGGAGGTGAGCAAAATGAAAGAGGTAGTTAATTCTGACTCCTTTTGCATTTATGTAAAAATATTTTACACTTGTTTCGGAGGTTTTGGTAAAGACGCCATCTATTGATCATAAATAACAAGTGATAGCAGGTTACGTGACTAACTTGTTTTTATTTTTCATAAATGTACCTTTAAAGTTTTCTTGCAATGATATATATTGCAGATACTTTGACTATGTGGTGAAACTGAACTGAGATCAGACCCATATAGATATCTAGCTTGCTAGGCTGAGTTTGAAGACTTTACCGGTCTGAAAAATTCACGCTTGCAAACTGATATAAACGTTTTGCATAAACGCTTGAGAGTCAGTCTTTAGACCTAGTTTCTATAGCTCTATCCTTCCACTGACGAAAGCAAACCAGCTTGAAATCAGCTGATCTGGAGGTGAGCAAAATGAAAGAGGTAGTTAATTCTGACTCCTTTTGCGTTTATGTAAAAATATTTTACACTTGTTTCGGCGGTTTTGGTAAAGACGCCATCTATTGATCATATATATATATTGTAATGGTATACATATGCCGTTACATTATTTTAAAACTAAAATAAAAGGGGAAAATAAATCTTAAATAAAATTGATTTATTAAAAACTAAAAGCCAAAATTAAAAGAGTTATGTTAACATAGATATATATCGCACAGATGGAAAACTTTAAAACTATTTTTTTTTTAAAAAAAAGAAAAGTATTTAAAAGTACTTTTTTTGGAAAAAAAAACATAAGATCTAAAGATAGATAAATATTTTTAAAAGAAAAAGTTGTATAAAAGAAAATAAAAATAAATGTTAATTAATTTCTATTCAAAAGTCATATTTGAATCTTAAAATGGAAGTGATTGTTTTATTAATTAAATCTTAAGCAGACAAGCCCTTGGGCACTGTATAATAGAAAAGTCAGATAAGAGAAAAAAATTAGATTGACCAATGCAAGCATCAATGCCCCACAGCAATGGACCAAAAATGGAACATTAGAATGAGTGACATCATGTTAGATCAACCAGGAGGATTGGAGATAAGGAGGCCAGATACTATAAAAAGAAAAATAATTGAATTTAAAAGAGGTGATTGACTATTCATAGAATGATGCTGACCAGTTAAAACATCTTATAGCTAGCTATATTGTAGACTCTGTGATGTAAGGGTCATGCAATAGATTTCATTTTCTTTATCTGTGCCAGCTGAGACAAACTCCCAAGATGTTCCAGTAGAATGAATGGCTTGCAGCAGTTACATCTCCAAGAAAACTTTGGCAAATAATATAATCAGTGAGGGAATTCATAAAATGGACGAAGTCTATAGGAGTCACCAGGATCAAATGGAAAGTATAGACTTTTATAAATAAGAACTTTTAGATTTCTCAAACAAGTTTTTTTTTAATGGGCCTACTAAACATAATTTTTAAATGAACTCTTAATCTGACTATCTAAAGAACTTTTTCAAATATGTAAACCTCTAAGAAAATTTCTTATCTGACTGAACATAAATTCAAACTAGTCATTTTTTTTGTATAATGTTTGCTAATCACTTCTATTTTTGCATTTCAGTTATAATTTATTTTATGTTTTGTTTAATAACTAAATTATTAGAAATGTATTAAATTTAAAGTTGAGTGTAGATAGCTGCATAGATTTGTTTAAGTTTGTTCATTTTAAGGGGGTTAAATTTCAGACTATTTGTCTCATAGTTAAGTTGATGCTAGTAGAGAGATATATGGGCATTTATATTAATGCAATGTGAAGCGTGTTAGCATACAGGGCAAAGCCCAACTGAATGAATGACCCAAAGGCATAGTCATTGCATTGCAATGTATGCAGATGTATTTCCTGTGACATTGACTTCCTTTAGCTCTATGGATAGGGACTATAAGTCAGCAGATAGACCGCTCTCCCCCATATGTAGCATTTCTCTTTAAATATTTTATATACATGATTCCTTTGCCAGACAGATGCACATTCCTATTCTGGATGAGGATCATGTCCTTTAAATAATATCATGCTGCAGACACACATTCCTGTCAACGTGGTTTTATGTTAGCATCTTCATATTGCATTGGTTGCATCTGTATATCAGGAAGCAAGCATTGGTTTGGCTGTAAACTTTTAGCCTGAGATTGAATGTTTTTTTGAAAGTTTTTAATTGCATGATCTATGTAGCATATCTATACTCAACATTATAAAACAAACTTTTATAAACTGTCCATCTGTGTGGACTTTCTAAAATAATAATTTAAATTTAAAATTAATAGTAAAATCTAGATTAATTTATTCCTCAATTTTAAATTTATATATATATATGCATTAATAAATGTTTTTTTGTGTGTTAATTACTGGCAGTGGCTTATTTTATTTTTAATATTAAAAATATATTTTTTATTAAAAAGATAAAAAAAATGTTTAAGAATTTATTACAAATCTCAACATCTCCTCGAGCTAGTGGCATGGGCTAATGGTCAAATATAATTATAATAAAATAAAATTGGATCTTAACAGGACGTATCTGCCTACTATATAAATTTTCCAGGTTCAAATGGACTGGTGGCGCCCTGTATGGCAGATACGGTAAGACTCCTTATATTACTCTGACCATTATAATATATATATTATTCTCTGAAATAAAATATAATCAATTTATAGGACAACTATATACTTAAATAATAAATAAATAATAAATTTATTAACATCTAATCGATGTTTATTCCAAAATGAACCTTGTCAAGATATTATAACAATTCAAAATATTGATTATGTTTCATTTCAGAAAATAGTATATTAGGAACACAACATAATGGTTTTATAATACCATCATATGAAATATATATATATATATATATATATATATATATTGTGCCCTTTTCTATAGGTCAGTAATAGTTCATAACAGTCAATTACTAAAAATTTTAAATTTTAGAATATGTTCTTTTAATACATTAATTATAGTTTGTCGATTATATTTTTAAGGTACAATTTGAAGCTAAAGAAAATACGTAGTATATAAAATTATAACGAATCATTTAAAAATAGTTATGTAAAGCTTTAAATATTGTTGCATATGGTTGTAAAAGCTGGCCATATTAAATAACACAGCTATAATTATTAAAAGTATATTTAATAAATTCGATTTTAATAGTTTAAAACTGATAATTTAATAAATGCTATATTAAAATTTATAATCATATTTAATAGTCAAAATTAATATAGTATATTTTTAAAATAAACTTTATGATGGTGAAAATTATATCTAGTTCTATATTTTTAAAATTATTCTTCGAAATTTTTTATAATTATTTTATATAATATAATAAGTGTATCAATTTTATAAATCTAGGCAGAGAAATAGATTGAAAATCATCTGTCAAAGTTATTAATCATGTGACTTGTATACTACATACTTTCACACACATGCTTGTTTGTATTTAAAGTAACGAAGTTTAAAATATTTTAAAAGTTATATTATAGAATTGGATGGAATTATTGCCTATCATAAAAGCAAATAATAATAAATATTAAGTTAACTATCGTATGTAATGTTTTAAATAATGTAATAAAGACGAATACAGTTAATAAAAAAATTAAATATTTTGTTTAAATAAAAATAGATAAATGGAATAGGTTATTAAAATTATTTTAAAAGTTATTTTAAATGTTTAAATAATTTTGATAAAGTAATAATTGAATTAAAAGTGGAATTTTAAATAATATTTTTTAAATTTTATTACGTCATAAAAATTTTTATTTTTTGAAACTTGATTTTGCTATAAACTGAAAATATGTAAATTTGTTCTCAAGTTAAAGTAAGAATCAACCAATCAAATGAGGTATTCTTACAGACTATAAATATGAATTGCATGGGGGTATAAGAGGAGATTAATAATGTATTGAAACCAGAGAAAGGTAAATTATAGCTATCAAAGAGATAGTATTTTTAAATTTTTATTTTAGTCAATTTTTTAGTACTTTCTTATAACTTTATCTGCAAAAAACTAATTGATAATTTTAAAGTATTTTGCAAAAGAGAGTTTAAAAAAAATAATATATTTAGAAACTTCGTGGAAATGATTTTCTAGTTTTTTAAAAGTTACTTGCCAGGAGTATTTTATCTGAAGTTTAACCTAAACTACGCAATAGAGATGGATATACTATGAAATAAAATATGTTTAAATTATAATACAGCTTTATTTATGCTCAACCGGAGGATTATTCTAACTCATATAAAAATAATTCGGGCATTATGCTGGAAGCTTAAACAGAAAACTATTTGCCATCTAAAAAAATTTGTGACGCATTATTTATAAGCTTATCCAGGAGTTTTTTTTTTAAAAAAAGAATAAGATATTTATATCGTATGAGTTATCATAAAATATAATGAAAGAAATAGAATGTTTAGTCCTTTTTGAAGGAAACATTTTTTTTAAATATATATTTTACAAGAATTAAAAAGAACTTATTAAGAAATAAAACCTATATAAAAAAATGAACATATAGTAGATAAATAAAGGATGGATCCATGAAAATACAAATATTGTGTAAAAGTTTACCGGATAACTTAAGTTAAATTGAACAGAGTGATGCATCAGAGAATATTGAATAAACTTCGTGGGAATAATTCTTTAATATTACAGTTTAATAATTTTCATTCTGAACAGTAAAGACCCAGGATTATTTTCTATAAATTTTACTAAATGGATTAATAATTATTTTTATTTTTAAACTTTAACGCGCTTGGAGGAGAACATTTTAAAACTCTAGAGAAAATAATAAACATTTTTGGATTTTATCATGAACTATGGTCAAGTGAAGACGTAATTATAGTTTTAAATTTTTATTTTACTAACTTAGTTAAATGTAAATTTTTCTATTTATAAGATTAGGAAAACATAAAACATTAATTTGTTAATAACATAAAATTTATAATATAATCTAATAATTTAGATAAGAATATTTTTAAATAAAACGTGAGGATGTGTCTTTTCGTTTATGTATGCAATGTTTTTCTATATCCAGTGGATGGAAGAAGCCTACTAAAAATGATGACCAGATAAAAAGGGTTATTTGGTAATAATAATAACTATTAATAATTTATAATGTATATTTTTGTTTTCTTTAGATCATCTATAAATCTAAGAATGAAGTGTAAAAGTTTTAATTATATGTAACGCATTTTCATACAACATTTTAAAAAAAATATTATGAGATAGGATTGATTTGAAAATATGCATACGACAATTATTATTTTTATATATTAGTGATATAATCCAACATAATAACAAATAATTATGTGATTCTTTTAGAACTTTTATGTTATTGGATATTCAAATATTGTCTAAGTAGATTGTATATGATTAAACATATGGAATAATGAAGTAAGCAAACTTTTCTTATGGAACAGTGAAATTGTTTTAAACTATCAATGAATTTTATTTATTGTTTTGTAAATGCAGATAGTTATTTATCGATGTAAGATGTAGAAAAATCTTGAGAAATAATGTTGAGATAGTGGCTTGGAAGTACTATAGTTAGCAGGAAACCAAGATGATGTATTTTTTTTAAAAAATAGGATATGATAAGGAATAGAAATAATATTTAGTCTTTATGTGGTTATCAGCATAGTTAACAAAGCCCTATGACTGATACACATTTTATTTGGACAGTGTTTTATATGTCTTTAAATATTTGATGTTTTAAATAAAGCTGAAGAAGTAGCTTTAACATCGTTCATGTATTAGAGGTTATTAGACAGGTAAAGGTCATACCTCTTTGCACTGTGCCATGATTTTTTGAGATATATTATGAGTGATACTCTAGCTTTCTTCCTTAAATCCTATACATCTGTTTCGCTATCTTTATTTCATGTAACTGCATCGTTCAGTAAGATATTTTGAAAAGAAATGATAAATAATTTAGAACTTAGGTTATGCTATCGTTTTGTATAAGATTGGTTTATTTGCTTAGAAGGAATAGAATTTATAACTTGAAATTGAAGGTCCAAAGTATCCTAAGGAAAGGAAAGAATCATAGAATATATTTTGAATTTATTTTCGGAAATGAAATATAAATTTTTAAAATAGAGTATCTAAACAAGATATTTTCTTTAGAATGTTGATTATTTTTGAATGCTTTATTTTTTTTGAAGAAAAGTAAGTATTGCATATTTTTAAAATACAATAGTACAAAGTAAATTATATAAACAATATGCATAGTATATTTTTGTTCATTGAATAACAGGAATATATTGATTATTACACTTATATCATACTAAAGTAATGCTAAATAAGAATGTATTATGATTAGTAAACATCGTGTGATAAAACACTAAAATCTAGTACTGAATTTTGGATGAATATTTTATGTAACATCTTTGACTTTGCAAGATGAAATTTTTTTTAATATTTTAAGAAATCCATACTCATTATAAAATTAATTTTGTTTTCTGTAGAATGTTTTCCTATGAATGTTTTAAAAATAGGATAGTTTAATAATATTAAGGATGAAATATTTTGCTAATAAAATAAATAAATATATTTGTAATAAGTTAACCATAACGAGAAATCAAATAGTAACATTTTATTTTGTCTTAAGTTTAAATAAAGATATAAGTAAACTATAAATTATTTTTTATAACCTAGTAGATAAAAATGTAAGAATAAGATAAGGATATCCATTGTAAATAGTGTACATAAATTGTTTATTTTATTTGTTGTTGTTAATAAACTTTGTTAAAATTTGTTTTTCAAAATTTTTGTGTCTTGATTGTTTATTTCTCCACTTCACTGCATGAAATCACGATATATTCATAACAATTGAAACAAAAATATAATTTTGCACAAAAAGATAAATAGAGAGTTATATTTAAGAATTTAAATATTTTATTGGTATTCTTTTAATTAAATAATTATAATTTTACATTGTTTTATTGGTCATAAATCAGTTATCACAATAGTATACTGAATTATATGCTATCAGTTGCCACACATCCTTTGTTTATCAGATTATCATATGCTACCACGTATTTATTATATTATTACATGAAGGTAAAGGATTATATAAAATTATTTTATTATTTTATTATGGTAATAAAAATATAACGAAAAGAAAAGATATCCAGTAGTAGTTAAACAATGAAGAATATTATTATTATTATTTATTATTATTAGTTTCAGTGTAGTAGATTATGACATAAAATCCCTTCTCATATTTTACTACCGTATTTTTTAATTAACTTAGAATAAACTTTATGAACCTGAGATTATTTTATTTGAGCTAGATTATTACAAATAGGAGATTAAGATTTAATTATTAACTTAATCTTAGTAAGTAGAAGTTATTAAAGTCATAAGAATACTATGAGTTTGTTATTTGAAATAGTAATAAAGGGGGGATAGTGTTCTTATGCCATTGAGGTAGTATCCTGTGGGATATTGGCTCAATGTAATCTATCTTGTCACCTGTATTTTCACTTCAAGTCTCATGAAAATATTAAATATTTATTTAATTTATTTTTATAAACTGAACCTTATTCGTATTTTAAATTTGAGCTAGTGAAACATTTTAATTTTAATGCTGAATATTTTATTTATTAATTATTAACTGAGCTAGAACCCGTTTTATTTTATATCATATATTATCTGGAAGTGAAGATGCACAAGACCAGGTTAGAATATATATATATATATATATATATATATATATATATATATATATATATATATATATATATATATATATATATATATATATATAATTCTCACTACAATCATTTTCAATCATTGTCAATACATTGGAGGATAAAAGTGTCTCCAAATTTAATCCACTTTATCTGCCCCTAACCTCTCTTCTCCAAAACACACCATCAATCCATCTCACATGTAACATTTTTCAGTTTTTTCACAATCTCTTAGGATCTAGTTTAAGACTTTAACTATACATCTACTACTCTCTGTTTTAGCACTATGTCTATCTTAGCAACATTACTGGTTTGCAGATTTTTTAGTGCTGTCAGTGATACCTGTTTAATTTCTCATCATGTGCTTTGCTTTTTCAATCTCTCTTTATTACTCCTAACGCATATCCATCCATAATTCATTGAATAATCTGAAATATTTTAATTGTGTTTCTGTTAAGTGTCCATTAAGTTTTTGTTTGTATTAATAATTTGACAAGATATATTTGTCATTGTTAACTTCTAATCAATCTAATTGATAATTTCTTCTAATTCATCATTATCAATCTTTAGTTTCTTCTTTCAACATCCATTCATTATTAAATAATACTTTAGAATTTTAAAATGTATTTTGAGTCCTAATTTTTTACTTTCATCTGGTAATTCTTACAATATTTCCAGAAACTCTGAAGCATCTTTAAAATCTAAACGACTTAAATATTCTCTATTTATTTTTATCCCCTTAGCTTTCCATTTTAATCTACAAAATACTCCTTGTAACACTTGGAAATATGAGGTCACTCTGCCCTAAATCCTTGTCGATGATAATCTTTTAAATATCATTATGTAATATAACCACTACTGTTACATTTTGATACCTAATTTCAGAATATGACAATATCCTGAGACTATGATGATCCAATACCTTAATCTCTGTAGAAATGCTGATTGAATGCTAATCGAATCAAATGCATTTTTATAATTTACAAATCCAAAGCATAATGGCAGCTCATATTCATTTGTCTTTTTTATAAATTCTTTCAATGCTTGGATGTTATCCACTGTGCTAAAATTACTTTTAAAGCCAACTTGTTCTTTTGGTTAGCTAAAATCCAAAGTTGTTGCAGACAAGTTAAAATTATCTTGATAAAAAATTTATATGTAACTGAAAAAAGATTGACAATTCTGTAATCTCTGATATATTCATTATTATTTTTTTAATATATATATATGTGCTCATCGCACAGATAATGAAGCTATTCAATGTACGTAAAATTATCAAAAGTTACCACCAAGCGCTTTTGGGACAGTTTATAATCCCATATTCAACGATGGGACTATAAACTGTCCCGAAAGCGCTTGGCAGTAACTTTTGATAATTTTACGTACATTGAATAGCATCATTATCTGTGTGCAGAGCACATATATATATTAATTGATTTCAAACACTAATGAAGTAAAGCCTTAACTATTATTATTTTTTGTAAATACCAATATTAGTACAGCAACCAATCACCAAATACTTCTTTATTATTTATTTATTTGTTATATAATTTTTTCAACAACTTTTAATTATTTTACTTTCTGAAGCTTTTTTTATTTTTATAGATATAATTACATGACTCACATCTTCATTTAAGAGGAGATACTTTCTTTTTTAGTTCTGTATTAGTATATAATTCTTTACAAAACCTTTTTATTTCTTTCATGGTATCATCTCTTTTTTAGTAATGGTTCTATCTTTTTTTTATTATAAAAATAATTTCCTTCCAATATCAATATCGTTTTTTTTACACTTTTGAGATTTTTATTATCTTCTATAACTTTTCTTTCCAATTCATAATTATACTTTTTTATGTCGTTCTTAACTCTTTTTCATACTAGTTTACCGAATTATAGATATTTAATTCTTTTTATAGAAATGTTTAAAAAATTTTCATATTCCTTCTTTTTTTTAATACATCGTCTTATCTCAGTAAAAAAAAAAATACTGATAAATTGTTAAATTTTTGTATATTTGTTGCAGTTCTTAATAGTGTATTAGTTATTTTCTTGTTGATTTTATTCAAATCTGAATCATCTTCGAAATCTATTAAACTATTAAAACGACTTGCAAGTTTTAATTTAAAATCATTGGATTGATTGTATATCTATTCCAAATACTGTTTTTCTTAATTTTATTTCTGTAACTTTGCATTAACCAGCTTAATATCTCATTAATTGAAGACTTCCTGTGTCTTGAATTTATTAATAATATCACACATATTTTCTATTAGCCAAAATATAATGAAATTCTGTAGTATCTTCATTTAGATGTTTCCTTGTCCATTTCCATTTAGCATTTTTCTCAAAGAAAGAATTCATAATATACAGTTTTTTTTCTTATTCTGTGACTACAGGTTTGAGTCCTCTCTCATTTCTCTCACCAGTAATCCAAATTAACTCACAGCAATTTCATCTTTCAATCCTTTACTAGTCTTCTATGTTATGATCAAAAGGATTTTGTATATGCATATAAAAACTCCCTATTTTTTCATCACAGTAAGAAATTGTTGGACCATAGACCTAAATTATCTGCATTTGGTATACTCTATTAAGTTGAATAACTATAATCACTCTGTCTGATATACAATTAATTTTCATAATTTTGTTATTCCATTTTTTATTTATAATGAAACCCTAATTGTATAAAGTCTAACAGTGTCCCATTTAATATTAAACATTTCTTCATCCAATTTCTGCAATCTTTCTTTACTTGAAAGTGATCTTCAGTTTTATATATGTAAATAAAAAGTTGTCACCAAATGTAATCTTGTTATACAATTAGAAGATTCATAAGATCCTCTGTTTTTGATCATATCTGCTGCCTTGGCTGGTGAATTAGATTTATTTGTCAGATTGTAAATATCTATTTTTTTTTTAAAAAAAAAGATTTAATTCACAGACCCATTCACCCAGTTAAGACCTGTCATGAAATTGAAAAAAATGTCCATGGTATTTCTTGATCATAAATTTATAAGTAAAAAGCAAATAATCTCATCACACTGGCTGATATATTTTGGTCAGCAGCTCATCCACATTCATTTTCTATAGGAATAATCATATAATAATAGCAGTTCTTTGAAAAGAATATATGAAGTGGATATTATGAAATTTGTCCTACTCAGTTTCTTTAAGGCTTCAATGAATAATCAAAGGGTTTTCTTTCCATTAACTACAAACTCTTTTGAGTTAGACAACCACATAAGCAAATGCAAAAGTGAGGTTAAAAACCTTTTTTGTAATATAGTTCATTTAGAGATTAAATAGTTATTTTCTTAAGAATGGCTATGTTTTGTCGAAAAACAAAAGAAAACTGGTTTCTATTTAATAGCCTATTTGGTAAATGTGATGATGATGATAAAATAATATTTAACAAACTCACTAAAACTAGACCTTGAAAAGTACTATCAATATATATGGATATATTTTAATACTATGTTTGTGTGTGTTATATCCATGTTTTCATGAATAACAGTTATAAAAGATATATTGTTGGAGTTGCACCTTTACTTTTAACTCAAAAGCCTAGAAAGTTTGATATGGCTAAAATGTGAGTACAATATTAGTATTAGTTAAACTTTAAATTAAACATACCTCAATTTATATGTAAACAAAGGGAGTAAATCACTCCACTGGGCTATGACTTGAAAGCAACATTTAGAGTGCTTTTAAACCATAGCCTGAGGGGGGGTGATTTACTCTATTTAGTATTAGTTAAGGAAATGAAACCAACAAATATAATCTACATATAAATAACCAATACCTAAATATTCTATTTTCAATAAATTTATTAAACAAATCATCATGAAAATCAATATTGTTACATAGCATAAGGTGCAAAATATAAAGTGATTCAAAATATAGATAAAAATTATTTTATAAACATGATAAAGAAGAGTATGTGATGTATGAGAAGGCATAATACTAAAACTCTAGCATACTAATGTCCTAAACTATGACACATATTAACATCCACCATGCTTAAATACACCAGGAACAAGTTTTGACCTGTAGGAATAATGTTAATTTTAGCGGACAGTAAACCAAATGTTGAGACATAGTAGGCACTAATGACAGCATGTGAAAAATGAGTGCAATTTAACCTTCAGGCAACACACAGCATTTCTGTATTAGTAGCACATAAGTAATATAGCAATGGTTATATAATTTCAGGAAAATCTATTTGGTTCCATGTGTCAATGAACCTGGACCCCGAGGCAAGAAGTTGGTTACGCATTTTGATTTTAGTTAATTTTCTGATATAATTATTTTCATGAAAATTGGATGCATTACAAAGTTTTTTTACAGTGAGCGGTCCACATTGAATAGGTAATAAAGATTGAAAGACAAATGGTAGCAATTGATCTTGTATCAATACTGTCTTTAAGAGAGTTGATGAGGTAGTAATTATTTTTAATGTTATTAAATAGGATGCTTTTTGTTGTTAATAGGCCTGGACAAGAACAGATTATGTGGTCAAAAATTTCTTTCTGCTTGTGACAGTTGACACACAGGGGCAATTTTTCTAATTTCTCTCTTATACACTAGGAACCAACTTGTAATCATTGCATTTAAATTAATCTTGAGTGTGAAGTCCAAATATTTAGGCTCCATGGCCCAATGCATAAAACGAGTAATGATTTTGTAATTTGATATCCGTAATTGTGGCTGAATAGGGATCAGATTCTGGATACCTAAATACACTTGTGTCTCCTTTTATGCGGATTATTTTAATGTGATTTTGAAGTTATGTGATTCATATTTTTTCTTAATATCTTTCATATTTCACTATATTTATCAGATATCAAGAAATTTTAAATTATTAATAACTTATTTTGACTTGAAATACTTTTTTTTCTTCAAAAATATAACGTTATATTAGCAGTTAACGTGAATATGGCCTGAAGCTGTATTTAGAACTTAGCTTCTATGTAAATAACCTATTTATACTAATGAGTAAATAATAATAATAGATTTATACTTACATATAAAAATATCGCAATAAATATTCAAAAAATTTTAAACTTTTAAAACGTATTATGTTATATATAACAGAAATAAATAATCTTTTAGATTTTTAAAATATAAAACGAAGATTTTATAAACTGAAAATAACATTCTTTCTAATGATAATTTATAATCTTTTTGTTTTGATGGCGATTTCATTTTTTTAATATAGAAACAGAAAACCATTAACACAGCACAAGATTGAAAATGGCGCTAGTTGTACATCACATCATGAATAAAAATAAAGTGGCTTAACAGGTTTCTCTGTGCATAATTGCTGAAAGATTCTTGACTTCGTTTAAGGAGAAGCCACAATACATCACATCACATCGAATCTGATTTCTTACAGTTTACGAGCTAGCGGTAATAATTAATTAAAATATGTATGGAAAATAGAAAAATTAAATACTGTAGTAATAAAAAAAAGTAAAAAAAGTTTATCTTGTATTAATTTTTTTCAAATATTTGAAATTTTTTATTAGTCATACTTTATTTGCTTATTTTTTTAATGCGAATTTTAAAGTAATTTTTCATTGTTGCTTTGCTTTTATTCGAATTCGGAAAAGTATGGCACCTATTCCCCATTTTTCAAGGTAAATTAAGTCTATTTTTGTGCGATTTTTTTTAATGCGGGTTTTCTGTGGAATCTATCTAGGGTTTTCTGTGGAATCTATCTACGCATAAAACGAGACCCAGGTGTATTCTATACTGTGCGACAAAGTAAATTTCATGTCTGAAATTAAATCAACATTCATCCACTGACAGTAAAAACAAGCACAAATAAAATTTAATGCAGTATAAACAAATTTTCATTATGTTTTTCATGACGTAATCTGGAGTTGGAATGTACATTATTTTTAGACAACGGAAAATTTTTGAAACTAGTTTAGGATACTTTGTTTTAGGCAGCTGCTACATAACTATGATAGTTTTTCAATATTTGTCAATCAAAAGAAGATCCAATGAATCTGACGTCATCAGATGTATTATTATACCCGATTAAATATATATAATATAATTTTAGTATGATATTTTCACCGTTGAAGGGATTTCATATACTAGTAAGTAGCTTAATTTTATTTTATTGCTGATAAAGGAAAAAGTGTTATTGCAAAGACGTTAGAGTAATAAATTGTAATTCTATATATCTAGGTTTCAATTCTTATTAATAAAATATTTGCAGTTTGCGAGAACACGTGACCGAGACAAGAAATAAGTTGAACTTCCAATCAAAAATATTCTTTTCTTTCTAGTCCAATACCCTACCGATGCACAAAACTATATAGCTTATAAAAACTGGAATTGATTTAGTTATTCATTTTTTTTCCTTTTTAATTAAGATGGATGTAATATTTTATAAATATAAAAAGATTATTTTTTATTTCGAAAATGAGTTATGGTTTAAATAACTTTTTGGCAATCTTTTATACGGTCACTTCAGATTAAATAACCTTACTGGGAATTATTAATCATTCATGAAATTTATTCAGATGTCTTAAATCATATGCTTGAAGAATGGGTGGAGGAGAAAGATCTCAAGTATATATTGGAAACAATAATCTGATTTTATTTAGATAGATATGCAATAACTTAATTAATTTTCCATTTTACAGCATTTCTGTAAATAATTATTATCCTAATATTTCACTGAAAATAACTTTCTTTTGAATCAAAATATCGTTACTAAAAATTAAGATTAAAATTCTATTAAAAAGTATTAGGCAGTACACTCGAGGCTGAATCTTTACCGGCTGAACAAATCTTCTTATGAACGTAAATTATTGATTACGATATTATTTTCTAATTATGTTTATTTTAGGAATATAACTTCAATAATATTCCCCAACTGATTAGATAAACGAGAAAAACCATATAATATATACTAAAATATTCTAATAACTGAAATACAGGCTTATTATATACCTGTATCAATATATATATATATATAGGATATATGAGCACAGACTTTCACATGATTCACCACTCTTCACTCTATCTCATAACACTGATACACTTGAACACATATATGTCGAAAATATAAATAATCACCAATAAACGTATTTCATGCTAAACCAGCAATCATCAACTGGTCCAGATTATTATCTCTACACATATATGCAAAAAGTTCTCAGATTTATATTAAGATCGCTAATCTTCATACTTTAATGGACAGGCTTCATTCCACTCAACACTCCAACTCTTCAATCGTCATCCAATTAAAAACCTGATAATGGAACACTCAAAGGCCACCCTGAGGCCGAGATTCTCATCAACGATATATACACCATGTGCTCCAGTGAAAGGGTGCATGGGGACTAGTTCTTGCTCCAAGCTGTTTTTAATACCATCTATAAATCAATATATACATTATATAATGACATACTTTAGGTATCCACCACAAAATTGTAAAGCATTAGCGTGTTTGAAATACGATATAGTATTTCATATCTTAGCTCACAATGAAACAACATCCTAACATTAAATTTTGTTTTAAATTAGGCAAAATTGCTAGGAAACATTTGAAATAGTTTAAACTTTGTATGGCAATGAAACTGTTGTGTTTGGCTGAATTATGGGTTCAGACTCAAACCAACAGTATTCAGACTCAAACTCAACTGTAATATCAAAAAAAAAAAAGACCATTCCCAAAATACACGTAATTAATACTGTGCTGGTCATGTGGAATGACTGGACTCTCATCTAGCTGTATATTTTGATTTGCCTCATGAGTTCTAGTCTTAACTCTTCCAGATGTACTGGACAGCTTGCCTAGAGTTTGTTAAATGACTTTTTCAACTGTACTGGACAGCTTGCCTCGAGTCTGCTATAGTCATTGCAGCTTCAAGTCTTATCATGAGACTTGCCTCACTGCATAGACATATCATTTAGTGACTAGTAGATACACCTTTTCTATTGGAAGTGGTTTCAATGGAGAACACATTTGGTCATTCAGATAGAACAGACATTCTCTCTCTTAAGAGTGCATACTATCATTTAGGTTAGATAGACATTCTTTGGCTTGCCTCCAAAAAGGCTAACTATTTATTGCCAGATCCTTTATCCTACTAGCAGCAATCAGATTCAGAGAGCCTAACCAATGGTAGAATTTTATGCACATGTTTACTCGGTTTTTATCCTTTGGCCATGTTTATACATTGGTTGTCCACTTGTTTACACATTGCTTAGCAGCAATGCTTGCACAATCCATTCAGATAAGGAAGGAATCTGGACTAGTTGACTTCTATATGACATCCCTCCCCCTGGATAAATTTAGCCATGAGCTGGATGATGTGTTGTTCACTTTGTTGGTTTCTCAGGTTTATTGCTTTTCTTGTCTTGTTCATCAACCTTGTTTGATGGACTTATCCCTAGTTGTTGGCTACTGTCTTCAGTTTGGTTGTCATCATTTTCACTTGATGTACTTGTTTCTGTGTGATTCAGTCTCAGTTGGGTTAGGTGGTGATGATGTTGATAACCATCTGATGCTTGAACTACTACAATGTAGAGTCCTGTATAACCACTGCTCCATTTTGTGGATCCATAATACATTCTGCAAAGCATGTGAGTACCTATTTGTATTTTTATCTTATTGTTTTCTTTTTCTACATATTTGGAATCAGGTTTCAGGGCTGACAGGTTAGGTTTAGGCCACTGAGCTGTTTTGTCTTTTGTTGGCATGGGTTGATTCATTTTTCTTAATATTGTGATCTGGTTCACTTTTGTTACTGCAAAGCCTAAGTGATTGAACCAATCACAGCCTAATAAGTTGATATGATCACATGATCAGTGGTAGGTGTATAGTCTTGTTAGGCATAGTAATTTTAATTGTTATTTGGGCCAACAGTTTTATTTCACTGATAGTCTGTGACTGACTTGCTGCTAAGATGCAATTTATATTCTTTATTTTTATTAATGATAGCCCAGATCTTTTTTGAAACAATAGACATTGCAGACCATGTGTCCAGTTCCACGCAACTGGTGCATCATTAATTATAATATAATGTATACATCCAAACAGGTTGTCCTTAATATGATTTATACAGGCAACTTGTTTACTTTTCTTATAGTTGCCCTTACTGTTTTTGGAATGGGTTTTTCCATTCTCACATCAGCTGTCTGTCTTTTTAATTTCAGACATGCAGACTTTATATGTTCGACTCACTGCAAAACATACATGTTGTATACATGTTGTATAGTGGTGCGAGAATTCTGTATGTGTGTGTATTTGTTCATTGCATCTATAGCAATACATTAGACTATGTAATGCTGAATTATCTGAGCTGACTGAGTTTCTGATCGACCCAGTGTTATGCTCGATTTTTTGCATATCATACTTAGTAATTTTTTAATGGGTTTGCTTGAGTTTGATTCTGCTATTACTGCTTGGGTTGCAGCTGTTTCAAAATCTAAATCCCACATCATTAATAGTTTGAGTCATAAGTTGTATAACAGCATTACAATAAAAGAAAATTTTCATTTTTTATCTTTTATTTTAAGTTGAACCATATGACTATTTGTGAGGAATATTGCTTTAAGTATGAGTGTTTCAGCTAGTAGTTCTGGACACAGACAAATATTCTGAGTGGAAAGCTTCTGGCATACAAGTTGTATAAATTGTACATCATTTTCAACAATTATACATAATATTATTCACATGGGATCATGCTTATTAATACCAAGAACTTTTCGTCTACTGTTAAAGTAACTTTAACGTTTTTTATTTTTATTCTAAATCTTAATGACAAAGCAAATGCCAAATTGCAAAAAATATGAGTCTGTAAAAGTATTAGAACACATCAAGTAATGTTTGGCTTTTGCCAGCATCATAATGATAGAGAGACTTGTAAAGCAATATGATTATAAGTATAGCCAAATTATTATATATATACACATGGGTCTCATTTTACGCGGATTTATTTAACGTGATTTTGAAGTTACGCGATTCATGTTTCTTCGGAAGTCGAACTCCGATAATGCGCTATTACTTTAAATAATAAATTCCACGCACTTATGTCATATTAAAAGTAATAGCACATTATTGGAATTCGACTTTCATCTTAATAATTTCAATATTTTCAGTGCTTTATAATAGTAAGATTTTATGCAATAATGAAATTAAAATCACGATTTCCACATTTTATGTACACACATTAAATTTTCAAGATTGTAATGTAAATTTGTTCAAACATTGTGCGTGTTAATTTTGCATTTTAAATTACATTCTGTTTTTGCTTTTTAAAAAAGAATGTAATCAATTATTAATAATTTAGTGTCTGCAAGTTTATTTTTAAAAGGTGAGTAATAGCAGTGGGCACAATTAAATTTGACAATTAAAAATTAAAATCTGATTTTAATTGTAATTAACAATTTAAAAATTACTTAAGGTGACCTGAAATTAATGTGATGTGAAACGAAATTTCATTTTTAAATGGAATTGAAAACTAAAAAATTAAAGACAAAAATAAGAATTTAATTTTTAGTTGTTAGTTTTAATTAAATTTTTCCCAGCAGTGTAGAAAAAGATAATGAAACAGAAGTGGAACCTGTTCCTTTCACTGCAAAAATGATTCGAGAAGGTCTTCAACTTTCTAATCAGTGGCAAATTATTTTCTTATTAATGACACTAATCATGAACATACTTTTAAATTCCAACTCTTAAATTCCAATGAGAGCTAAATGGTTGTATGTTTGGATATCACGAGCTTCATAAACAATTAATAAAATCATCATCTCAAATATTAATTACTAATTACGTTGTCACCAGAAAACCATTAACACAACATGAGAGTGAAGTTGGCACTAGTTGTATTTCCTCTTGTGAAGAAACTGATTTTTTACCAGTTTGCAAATGAACCTGTTTATCGGCAAATAGCAATAATAATTAAAACATGTATAAAAAATGTAAATTACTGTACTGTAAATTATGCATAAAAATATATTGTTTTGAATAAAATTAAATATTATAGTTAAAAAAAGTTTGTCTTGTATCAATTTTTTTCAAATTTGAAATTTTTTATTAGTCATATTTTATTTCCTTATTTTTTTTTTTTGCATGAATTTTAAAGTAATTTTACATTGGTGCTTTGCTTTTATGCAATTTTTGAAAAATCACAGTCTGTATGCCCCTTTTTTCATGGTAAGTTACGTCTATTTTTGTGCAATTTCTTTTGCGTGTGTTTTCTGAGGAACCTATCTATCGTGTAAAATGAGACCAGGTGTACACTTAAAATATACATGAAAATACAAAATGTTTCATAGGTTTGTAAAATAATATAGGCACTATTGCACCTGACCACAAAGCTACTTATTACTTAAAAAACAAAATAAAATTATATTACTTTGCAAGTGCTTTCAAGAGAAGTGCTCTCATCTTCATAGCTCTAAGTGAAGTAATTATATGCAAATTATGCAAAGTTAAAAGGTTAATTACTCCATTTCTTTCAGATCATGAGACATGTGTCCTTGCAGTTGATTCCCATGAGATTATTATTTATGTCTCTACAGAGAAAATGATCACGTGAATGCCATATTCATGAATAACATTTCTCAACATATCTAATAATAGACTTATTCCAAAGCAGGCATTTGATGCAGATGAATTGACATTATACATGTTACAGAAGATAAGGTTATTCAACAGAACTCACAACATTGTACTTTAATTTATGATGTATTCCCAGATGAAAATTACTGGAAAAGAAAAAAAGTACATTCTCTAGAAACATCAAAAATATTTAAGATTTCCTTATAATCTATAATCCAAATATCGATATGGATTACTGCTGATATAATGCTCAATTAAATGTAAAATTTTTATTACATAAATAAGAGCACAACCTCATAAATGAATTAATATGTAAGAATCAAATTGCGCATCTCTAACGCAAAATCTAAAGCAAAAAATACTGTATCTTTTAAACGTAATATGCTTTCTTTCCATGCAACATTGGTAGAAGAATTAAATGATAACTCTTTTGTATAACATCAAAAAATATAACTAAGAAATATTTTTGGTTTATTGCTCATGTATATAAATTGTAATCTGGCATACAGTATAAAAATGAATTCAAGGAAAAGTTTGATAATTTTTAGATTGTGTGCCAAAAAGAAATTGTTGCTAATTTGCTTTCTTACCTAAAAATATAAAATATGGACATCTTTAAAAAAGAAAAATCTACATGAATGGAGGATTGCTGATAATAAAACTCCTAGTATACATCATCCTACTGATTCTGAAATTTAATAGAGGAAGTGTTTTGAAACCTTTTTAAACATAATGTTGTAGTGAAGATAAAATGTAAGTTTGGAGAAGAAAAAAAAACGATGCTTAAGTGACCAGTTGCTTGAAGCTGTCATTTAATCTAGAATTAGAAAGTCGATTATATTACAGATGAGGAATAGATGAACTTTCGGTTTATGCAGATAAATCTATATCAGAGAGCATAAGGAGCAATAAAATGATCTTCTAAGTTGCTGAAAATTCCTCATGAACAAATAAATACAGTAAGATAATAAGATTTATAATAATAATAATAATAATAATAATAATAATAATAATAATAATAATAATAATTATTATTATTATTATTATTATTATTATTATTATTATTATTATTATTATTTCAGAAAGAAGTACAGAGATGCTAATTAATTATGAAATGTTTTTGAGTACTTTTCTTTCTTACTACAGTGGCTTAATTAGTTTGAAAAAGTTAATTACCTTTAAATGGAGGTTAATTGTAAATGAAGTATTGTATTGTTTAATTTTCATTTTAAAAATAGATGTCATTTGTTTCATTTTTACATTGTAGAGAGTTATTTTATCTAAAGATTTGAGATTAAAGTAAAAAAATAAATTATTTAATCAGTTGGGATATAATAGACCGTTTTAGATGCTGTCATTCTGACTTGCATGTTATTAATGAACCTGGGTTTGAGGTTGCAGCATCCCCGTTTGTAAATTTGTGCAGTGCATCATCAGCAACATTTGATAGCTTTAGTTGGTGAAAATGGGGAAGTACAATTTTTTAATAGTAATGAGACTGGTTATCCAAGTTTAATTAAAGAATGGAATGAACATTCAAATGCTAGTTTAGAGTTGGCCTGGGAAAATGGGGTTTTAGCAACTGCTTCTGGAAATTTTGATGCTATCTTTTGGAATGTTCTCACTTGTAAACAACTGTGTTTGTTCAATGGACATACTGAAAGCCATCGATTTTAGGCCAAGATAAATTAGTTTTTGCATCACGTTTTTGTGATGGCCATATTGCAGTTTGGGATACGATGTCTTGTCATGCAAAAAACACAATTCTTATTGTATAAATTCTATTAACAATGATCATATGATAATCTGATCCACCTGCAAAACAGAAACAAAATGCCATGATTCAATCTGTACAGGATTCAATTCAAAGTATAACAGCCCTTATATTCCAAGATGAATATACTTTAATATCAACGAATGATTCTGATGTCTGAATTAAAGTATGGGATTTAAGAAAGAATTATAACCACAGACAACAAAAATCCATCCCAATATATGCTTTTCCTTATAAGGGGATGAATCTTAAAAAACATAATTTTTCATCACTTGCATTGGATTCTACTCATAGTAGATTTTTTGATAACTGTACAGATAATACAATTTACCAGTTTAATTGCTAGAATTATTCCCAAATCCTAGTTGCTACTTATTCTGGAAATATTTGTTCTACATTTTATGTAAAAATGGCACTCGGTCCTGACAATTGCTATTTGATGATAATTTTAGTGATAATTACAGTTATATTTATAATTAAATATAGAGGATTTAGGCTCCAGGTATAAGAGTGCCTGGTATTTTAAATCTTATATTTATAAGATAAATCAAGAAGCTTCCAAGACATCTTTTAGATTAAATACACATCAATGTGAAGTTAGATGCATAGCCTTGGCTCCAACTGATTTTACTAAATTTGTAACTTACCCAGATGGCAATATTTTTTTGTGTTTGGTGTCTAAGGAATGAAGTTAGAGAAGAGCATCAATTTTTAATGAGTGCTGTGGACAAATTAAATGATAAGCCAATGAATATAGGGATCAAGTCTTCTCAAAATCAAAATAATCTTTTTCAAAATGTTCTGAGGAATATTAAAAAGTCTGAGAATAGATAATGAAAAGCCCTTCATTCTAATTAAGTTTAATAGTTGTCATTATCATTTTCAACTATATTGATCCACCTCAGGCAGAGCGGCCTGAGAAAAAGTACTGTCCGAAAACAATGTATACATGCGGGAGGGGCGGAGCGGAGGGTTATTCATGATAAAAATACTTAGACATTTAAAAAAAACAACAACCTTATTTTAAGATATAAAGTTGTAATTAATAACTTATTAAGCCATAATCATTACGTAAGTAATATATATTAAGGCTGTAACCTTAAGACAATGCGCTTAGATGCGACAGTAGGGACCTCTACAAATCTTAACACAAGTTACGACAAAGTCAAGAACGATTTTCTTCAATAAATTTTTTATTTATTTTGAATGAGAATTTGAAAACAAAAAAGCATTTAAGAAAATAAAATATGTTTTTACATTAAAGGTATTTTATTTTGTTTTCTCAAAATAAAATTGCATAAATTAATACTTTTAATGTATAAATAATTACTTATTTATGATTATTTATTAATTATCAATACGTTTGTGCAATTGGATTGAAAGAACATTTGAGAAAATAAAATGAAATATATAAAATGCAAAAAATTATATTTTATTTCTTTGAATATTTTATTGCGAATCTGTTAATAACATCGTGGTGGTCGAAATTTAAATTACGAATTTCTGATTCAATAGATAAAATTACTAAGAGAATTATTCTTGACCTATGCTGATTTCACATTAACATGGCCAGAATGTTGTGAAATATTTAAGCCTAAACATTGTATATACCTCCAAAAAATCTACATCACCACATATCCATTGATTCTACAATTATATTGCTTTAACGTGATAGTGTCCAAATCACATATTTTTGACAGAAAAAAAAGAAATGTTTCGTAAGTAATAAAACATTTTTTTTTTTTTACTTTTGCAGAAATCTTTGCACAAGCGACACCTGATATATGTGAGACCTAGTGCTGCCAAACTGTTCACACTTCTCTTATATAAGCTCTGACTGCAGGAAAAACATCTCTTCTAGTTTAATTCAGTTTTTATAGTAACAATTTTTCTTCTTTATATTAATCCATCCATCACATACTACATATTTCTAAATGTTTACTACAGTCCAATCATGTTCCAGACAATATTTGTTCTAACCAATGCATTTTCCTCTTTATTCTTACTTTCAGCCTGAATCTCTTATTATTTCAGTTTCTTTGATCTGAATTTTTTTCTTTGCCTGTTCTATTACTTATTCAAGTCACAGTTTAATAATTAGCAATAAATAAAACCACTAGATAAAAATCTTTTTTTTTACAAACACACAGATTATTTCTTGTTAACATTAAATTATTTTTATCAAATATATTTTTTGCAAGTTTAACTGTTAAGATTGATTTAATCCATTATGTTTTTATGTGTATTAATAATCTGATCAGTGTTTTGGTATTTATAATTCTTCTTATTCATTATTATTAATTTTATTTTTATTTTGTTTATCTTTAATACTCATTTATCGATTTCATCAGTTATAGTTATAGCTAATAGCTGGAATACACAGGCTTATATATACCTGTGTCTATATATGTAATAGACAGGGTATGAGCACAGACTTTCACATGACACACCACTCTCCACACTATCTCATAACACTGATACACCATATTTTCAGGTGTATCAGTGTTATGAGATAGTGTGGAGAGTGGTGGGTCATGTGAAAGTCTGTGCTCATACCCTGTCTATTACATATATAGACACAGGTATATATAAGCCTGTGTATTCCAGCTATTACATATTAGAGATGTCTGCCTATCTCTTGTATATGTATTTAATGGATTATGTCCTGTACATGAGGGGTCAGATCTCGGCCTCAGGGTGGCCTTTGAGCGTTCCATCATCAGATTTTCAATTGGATGGACGGTTGAAGAGTTGGAGTGTGAAGTAGATTGGAGCCTGTCCATTAAAGTAGGAGGATTTTCTATCTTAATATATATCTGAGCACTTGTAGCATATATGTGTAGAGATGGTAATCTGGACCAACTGATGATTGCTGGTTTAGCATGAAATACTATATTGGTGATTATTTATCTTTTCGACATATGTGTGTTCAGGTGTATAAGTGTTATGAGATAGTGTGGAGAGTGGTGGGTCATGTGAGAGTCTGTGCTCATATCCTGTCTATTACAGTTATAGCTAATATAATTTTTGAAACTCTGAAGTATTATTTTAAAAAAAAAAACAATTACTTCATCTGCGAAATCTAATTAACTTTAATAATCTCTTTTCATTTTCATTTTTTAACTTGCTACTTCATCCACGAAATACTTCACAAATGTTTTGAAAATATGAAATCAGCAATTGTGTGGGTAAGAAGCTGCCTTTGTGCAAAGTAAATTTTAGTACCCATTCCTCCATTCTATGAAATAAAATTTGTAAACTAAAAAGTCATTTCCTAGTGCTTTCAAGCAAGAAAAAAAATTAAATATGGCTTGAGTCCTTTAACGTGATGATAAATAGGTTACTTGTTTTATTCATTTATTTTAAAACACATGCTAAAATAAACAAATTAATGTTTAAAAAATAATTTTTAAAACAATAATTAAGTAATACTTTAAAACAAAAATATTTATTCAGTAAATATGAAATTTTAAATTTTTCTTTCAAAAGTTTTTATATTATTTTTTGGATATGCCTGCGAAATTGTTGTATAGATGAGAAATATTTCAAATAAAATATTTTTTTTAAACATCTAAATATTTTTATCATATTGAAAAGAACCACCACACACACATGAAAACACATTAAAACATTTAACCACCATTTTCCCATAATTGGACCAGCTGCAATATTATAAATTAATTCTACTTCTAGTTTATTTATTTAAAAATATTATCAACGGCTAGAGTATGATGTTCTAAAATGCTTTGCTTCTGAGTTCTGTTTTGCATAGCGAGGAGAAAAAAGTCTGGCTTGTCTCCATTATCTTTTCTGAAGTATAATAGTTGTAAAAGGGCCATAACTCATAGGCTTTTTTACCAATATTTAGATAAACTTGAACTGACAAATCAATAATTAGTTTAAAATAATTTGTTTGAAAATCCATTCAAAGTCACTCATGCATAAACTTCTTCATGTTATTTATCAATAAAGTTATAGTCCTTCAATAATAAAATATTTAAACTATTATTTAATTTTTTAGTGTGTATTATTCCACTATTAATATCTATCATTAATTTTATATATACATCAATATTTAAAATTTCATATTTACATTGTTTATTGATATATAAGGGATTCGAACTCAGACTTTTACATGACCCTCAACTCTCCAAGCCATCTCATATTGCTGACCTATCTGATCACACACATGTTGAAAAGATAAATAATCACCAAATATACATATTTCATGCTAAACCAGCAATCATCAGTTGGTCCTGATTACTATCTCCACACATATATACATTGATGTAACTTTTATATTTTATTAGAACTATCAAACTAAGTTAATTTTAAATAACACAATCGATGGAAATATTTCCTTCCATTAGCACCAACTTGTGAAAAATAATTGTTTTAAATATCCATTAGTTACTTTTAATTCAGAACTTTTCACATAAAGGATTTTTATGTTTTTTTATTAATAAAAATAGAAAAATATTTACACTATTTTACTATTTAATTTTCAAGACTTATTAATAACTAAGTCATATTACATTATTTATACTTTATTATATAGTTTAATAATTAAGGATTCAGCCAGGTTTTATTTAAGGGAAGAAATTATAAATTTTCATACTTAGATTGTTTATTCGATAAATTTTTGGAAACCATTAAAATGACATGTACTTTATTTCATTTATTCATAAGTTATGTTGGATAAGTATAAAAAAATTCAGGTACTTGGTTTGCTCCCCTTGCTCCTTTTTTTATAGATATGTATGCAATCATTTAGAGGTTCCTCTTGCTCCTTTTTTATAGATACGTATGCAATCACTTAGAGGTTTTATAACCTCTATGTGATTGCGTACTTATCTATAAAATAGGAGCAAGAGGAACAAACCAAGTACCTGACGTTTTTATACTTATTCAACTGGTTTTATTACAATAAAGAGAATTACATTGTCAAGTGTTGGTAGCTGAGAGGTCAGCGCAGCTGCCTTGCAAGCAAGCAGTTGCTTGCAGACAGTTGTCATGGGTTCGCTTCCCGGCTGATGCTTTGACATATGGAAAAAAAGAGAATTACATTGAATAATATCATTATCATGAAATTTAAGAATTAAATATTTTGGAATGTAATAATATAATTTTAAAATTTATGTTTTTTATTCATTCTGTTTTCCTTAGATTTGGATTATAATGTGGATTATAGATCAATTACAAGGTATTAGCTAGAGAATAAACTCAAATTCACATCCAAAGAAAAACTGTTTAGTAAAATGTATAAAAAGAAAATACAGCATAAAAATAATACCTTTATTAAAAATAGGAAAAGCTGTTTAGTAAAAGGTATAGAAAGATAATAGAGCATAAAAAAGATAATATTGTTATTAAAAATATTTGGCACAAAACAGTTGCAGAATCAATCCCAGGATTTCACATTTCTGTCACTCTGCTACTACTATAAAATAAATAATACATGAGAGCTTTGCAAAATACTTTGATAAAGACAATTTCATAACATGCAGAATTACTGTATTTATGGAGCAATATTTTTAAAACAATAATAGTATGCTACTTCTTATATAAATTGGGATATGTAAATTAAAGTGATTGAGAAATATAAACATTCCAAGAGAACAAACTGGATTTAAAGGTGGTTTTCATATAGTAGATCATATTCAAGTATTGAAAGAATGTACAGAAAAAACCAATTAATATGAGCTGTCATTATTCTTTGGATTTGTAGATTATGAAAAGACATTTGTATGCATAAGACTTTCTTCAGTGATTAAAACATTGGATCATCAAAGTATATAAACAGGATATTGTATATTCTGATGAATATTTATAAAAATGCAACAGCAACAATTAGATTACATAATGATACTAAGAAGGTTCACATTGAGAAGGGTGTAAGACAAGGTGATTCCATATTTCTAAAAAATTTTACTGTGCTGCAAGAAGTATTTTGCATATTAAAATGGGAAGTTAAAGGAGTAAAAGTAAATTGAGATTATTTAAGTCATTTATATATTGTATATGATATAATTGTTTTTGCAAATAATGCTTTAGAGCTCCAGGAAATATTGCAAGAGTTATCAGATGAAAGTAAGAAAGTAGGACTAAAGATAAATGTTAAAAAGATTAAAGTAATGTTTAATGGATTTTCTCAAAAGATGAAAATAAGATTGATTATGATGAGTTAGAAGAAGTTAACAGCTACAAATACCTTTGTCAGATTATTAATACAGATGGAAATATAATGGATGAAATTAATTATGGAATTAAATTTGATTGGAGTGCTTTTGATAGAAATAACTTAATATTAAAAGGAAATATACCCATGTGCTTGAAAAGAAAAATTTTTAATAAACGTTTTTTACCACTTCTTGCTTATGGATCTGAGACTTGGACACTTCATAGAAGAGCAATAAAGAGATTTTAGATCACACAAAAAATTATGGTGATATGCAGGTTAGAAGTAACAAGAGGAGTCTGAAATTGCAATATATGGGTAAGAGAACAAACAAGTGTTACTGACATTGTTGAAAAAATTAAAAGAGTGAAGTAGAGTTGGGCTGGGAATATTGCTAAAAAAGATGTAAACTGGATTTTAAGAGATTGTAAAAGACTCAGAAAGAGGTCACATATGAGATGGATGGATGCAATAAGAAAGTGTAAAGGGGTGATATGGAGAAGAGAGGCTAGAGATCGGAGAAGATGGATTGAACTTGGAGAGATCTTCATCCTGCAGTGGAGTGATAATGATTGACAATGATAAGCATCGGCCTGTTTGTTTTTGTGTAATGGTAGAGTATACATGAAAAATGTTTCAAGGCTCGAGCAATTGTCACAAGTCTAAGCAAAGAAATATTTCTCTTATATTTAAATAAAAAATATTTACAATCAGAATGTATTTCTAATAACAAAGTGATTTGGAAATCTAAATATTTGTATAATCATATCAAAATAGCATTAATCTGTTCGGTTTAGTGCTATGATAATAGTATTAATAATGATAGTGTTAATTGGATAAATAAAAAATATTGAAATTAATAAAAAAACAATTTATGGAAAGAATGTAAAAAAAATTAAACAAAAGCATGTGTTATTTCTTAAATATAAGGCATAAATGTAAGAAATAAAGTTAATTCTATAATAAGGAAAGAGAAACGATTCTTTTATATTTTTTTTTAATGAAAATAGAGGTGACATAAAAAAGCAACTCGGAGAAAAATAAATGAAATATTAGTAAGGAAATCAAGTTCTATAAATGACGAAATTAAAAAATATATATTTTAATATAAATCTAATATATAAGGGATTCGAATTCAGACTTTCACAATACCCTCACCTTGTGTGGAAGTCTGAGTTCGAATCCCTTATATATTACATTATGTATGTGCAGGTGTGTGTAAGCCTGTACAGTGTATTAATTTAATATAAATAATAATTTTCTTCTAGCAAATACTTTTCATCATCATCATCATTATCAACCATTATCAATCCACTGCAGGATGAAGGTCTCTCCAAGTTTAATCCATCTTCTCCGATCTTTAGCTTCTCTTCTCCACATCACCCCTATACATTTTCTTATTTCATCCATCCATATTACATGTGGTCTCCTTCTGGGTCTTTTACAATCTCTTGGAATCCAGTTTAAAATTTCAATTGTCCATCTATTATCATCTCTTCTAGCAATATGTCCAGCCCAACTCCACTTCAATCTTTTAATTTTTTCAATGAGGTCAGTAACACCTGTTTGTTCTCTTACCCATACATTGCGTTTTCGATCTCTTCTTGTTACTCCCAACATACATCTCTCCATACTTCTTTGAGTGGTCTGAAGTCTCTGTATTGATCTTCTATTAAGTGTCCAAGTCTCAGATCCATAAGTAAGAACTGGTAAAACACATTTGTTAAAAACCTTTCTTTTCAAACACATAGGCATATTTCCTTTTAATATCAAGTTATTTCTACCAAAAGCACTCCAACCAAGTTTAATTCTATGATTAATTTCCTCTATTATGTTTCCATCTGTATTAATAATCTGACCAAGGTATTTGTAACTCTTAACTTCTTCTAATTCATCATAATCAATCTTTATTTTCATATTTGGAGCAAATCGATTAAACATTACTTTAGTCTTTTTAACATTTATCTTTAGTCCTACTTTCCTACTTTCATCTGATAACTCCTGCAACATTTCCTGCAGCTCGGAAGCATTATTTGCAAAAACAACTACATCATCTGCGAAATCTAAATGACTTAAATAATCTCCATTTACTTTCACTCCTTTAGTTTCCCATTTTAATCCACAAAATACTTCTTGCAGCACTGCTGTAAAAAGTTTTGGAGATATGGAGTCACCTTGTCTTACACCTTTCTCAATGTTGACTTTCCCAGTATCATTATGTAATCTAATTGTTGCTGTTGCATTTTTATAAATATTCTTTAAAATATGACAATATCCTGGATCTATACCTTGATGATCCAATGCTTTAATCACTGAAGAAATGTTTATAGAATCAAATGCCTTTTCATAATCTACAAATCCAAAACATAATGACAACTCATAGTCAGTGGTCCGTTCTATAACGTCTCTCAATCCTTGACGTGTGATCTACTGTACTAAAACCACTTTTAAATCCAGCTTGTTCTCTTGGTTGGTGAAAATCCAAGGTTCTCTGTAGACGAGTTGTAATTATCTTGGTAAAAATTTTATATAAAACTGATAAAAGGCTGATAGGTCTGTAATTTCTAATATCTTCTTTATCACCTTTTTTAAATATTAATATTATTACTGCATTCTTCCAATCATCCGGTACATCTTTATCATTTAGACATTTGGTATATAACTTTGCTAATATTTTTTCTGTTTCTTCACCTGCTTCTTTTAATATATCAATTATAATTCCATCATTACCTGGAGCCTTTCCTTTTTTCATACATTTAATTGCATTTCTCACTTCTTCATTTAAAATTCTGGGCAATTCGGAAGATGTAATAGATATAGGAGGTATTTGTTCTTTATTACTATATAATTCTTGATAAAAATCTTCTACCAATTTCATAATGTCATCCCTCTTTTTAGTAATAATTCCATCTTTTTTCCTTATTGCAGATATAAATTTCCTACCAATACCAAAATGTTGTTTTACATTCTTAAGACTTTTATTTTCTTCTACAGCTTTTCTTGCTAGTTCACAGTTATACTTTCTTATATCATTTTCAACTCTTTTCCGCACCATTTTACAAAATTCGAGATATTCAATTCTTTTTAATGCATCATTCTTGCATATCTTCATATTCCTTCTTTTCTTCATAAGTTCTCTAGTCTCAGTAGAAATTTTATTAGTCAATTGCTGCTTTTTTCTACCAGCTATCTTTGTTGCAGTTTTTAAAAGTGTATCAGTTATTTTCATATTAATTTCATTCAAATCTGAATCATGTTCAAAATCTACTAATACTTGAAACCGATTTGTAAGTTCTAATTTAAATTCATTAGAATGTTTCTGAAGATTAGGAATATCAACTGTAAATATAGTTTTTCTTAATAATTTTTGTCTCTCTAGTTTTACATTAACATGTATCTTACCCCTTACTAATCGATGATCACTTCCTGTGTTAAATTTATTAAGAACATTACAATCTTGAAATATGTATTTCCTGTTAGTCAAAATATAATCCAATTCTGCTGTACCTTCATTTGGATGCTTCCATGTCCATTTCCTTCTAACATTTTTCTCAAAAAAAGAATTCATAATATAAAGTTTTCCCTTCTCTGCAAACTCCACAAGTCTATGTCCTCTCTCATTTCTATTACCATAACCAAAATTACCTACAACACTTTCATCTTTCATTTGTTTACCAATTCTAGCATTAAAATCTCCCATAACAATTTTAAAATGTTGTTTACTCTGATCAAAAGCCTTTTGTACATCCATATAAAAATCTTCTACTGCTTCATCACTGTGAGAACTTGTTGGGGCATAAACCTGAATTATCTGCATTTGATATCTGCTATTAAGTTGTATAACTAATCTTGCCACTCTGTCTGATACACCATCAATCTCCACAATATTGTTCTTCCACTTTTTATTTATAATGAATCCTACTCCACTTGTATTTCCAATATTTGTGCCTTTATAATAGAGCATATGTCCACTTTTTAAATCAATTGTCTCTTCACCTTTTCTTCTAACTTCACAAAGTCCAATAATATCCTATTTAATATAAGGGAGTTCTTCTTCTAATTCTTGCAATCTTCCTTCACTTGAAAGTGATCTGCAGTTGTAAGTACCTAAATAAAAAGTCATCATCAAATGGCAGCCTGGGTCCTCCTCCAGGATATTCTTAGCACCCTCCACCTTTGGCCACCAACCGCTGTCTTGGTTGGTGACTTTACAGCCTCCTGGGATTAAGGGCCATGCTTTATTTTTGTCTGTCATAATTGTATAATTGGGAAAAATCTTTATCATTTACACAAACATTCATTCTGCCTTATCAGGCACTGAGAAGAAAGACCATGGTGTTTCCTGATCTTAAACTCAGAGGTAAAAAGCCAATAAACTCACCACGCTGGCTAATGCGTGTTGGTGAGCAGCCCATCCATGTTTGGATACTATATGAATAAACATATAGTAATAACAGCTGCAACGACAAGAACGTATGGAGTGGACATTAGGAATTTGCCCTGCTCGGTTCCTTTAAGACCTCCAAGAGGAATCAAAGGGTCTCCTTTCAGTTAATAGCAAACTCCTTTCTGCAGCCAAATACTTTTACTAATATATTTATAGAACGAATTAACAAACTAAAAGAAATTGATTATGATAGTAATCTTTTGAAAATATATAATAGTCAACCTATTTCAATATTTATGCTAAATTTAAATGACCCGAATTATATGAAACAATAAAAAAGAATAGAGATAATATAAGCCTAGGAATAAATACAATCAGAATGGTAGACATAAAAAATAATCTTGATATTCTATTAGATGCTATAATTTATATGATTAATAAAATAATAAAAAAATTGTGTTTATTAAAAACATCTATAATAAGACCAGTTTATAAATCTACTGCTAAAAATAATTTTAATAACTACAGAGCTAGGTCTTTTCTTCATTCAATTCCTAAAATAATAGAAAAATATATTTATAAAATAATTAAAAAAATTTTAACTAAAATATTTTTTTTAATGAAAACCAATATGGATTCATAGAAGGAAAAAACACAACTATGTTATTAGAGAATTTTACGGATACCTAAAATTAATAATCCATTAAATGATAAAAAAATATGTGACTAATTTTTTTAAGATTTTTTTAAAGGTTTTTGACATTATTGAGTATACGCAATTGATTCACAGCTTACAAAATTGTGACATTAGAAGAAAATTGCACTTTTTAAAAAACAAACAAACAACATATTTAAATAATAGATATGTTGTAGCAAAAATATCAAATGTATTGAGTAATAGGCAAAAAAAAATTATATTGAGTTCTTCAAAGTTCTATCCTTAGTGAATGATTTTTATGAATGATCTAGAAATTATTTAATAATGAAGGATCAATATATGAATAAGCAGAAGAGTCTATTATTATGAGTGTAAATAGCAATATTGATATTGCAATTAAAGAATGTCAAGATAATCTGAAAAAAATTGTTTTTTGATGCTTTGAAAGAGGAATTTATATAAACGAGAAAAAAATAAAATCTATGTTAACATGCTCTCCTCACACAAAATGGAAAAATATTGATATACATCTGCATTTACAAGAACAATAATATGATATGTAATGATAAGTGTATAAAAGTAGAACAAAAATATATTAGATATCTTGGAATGATGATAGATAAAAAAAAATGTCTTGGAAATATCATATAAACATACTAATCAATAAATTTATATATTTTATAACAATGTTCTATAAAATCAAATATTTTTTTTTTCGAATATTCTCATTTTTATACATAAACTTTGATGTGAAGCTTTATTGAGATACATAATAACAGTTTTATGGTTTTGCAAGCTTTTCTAATATTAATAGATTAGCATTACTGCAAAAAAGAATAATTGGTATATTAGAAGAAACATATCAATAAAAAAAAGTGTATACCAAAATAATATTTTATTATTCAATCAACTTCTGTATTATATAATTACAGAGAAAAAAAATTGGTAGTAAATACCAAAAAAATCTTATATAAAACAATTTGAAATGAATGTAAGGAACAGATATATACCCAGTTTCAAAATATTGTATTAAATATGAAACTAGAGTAAGAAATTATGTTGCTAAATTATGTAATAATTTACCTATTAAATTAAGAAGTTTGCAACATTATAGGAAAAAAAAATTAAAAAGTATATTAAAGAAGGAAAGGGAAGGGGATTTAATATATAGAAAAAAAATCTATATTTTTATCATATAATTAACATATTATTGAAATGTAATTAACTGTTGTTATTATTATTAGCATATTTTATATTGTGTTTAAAATTTCATGTAGATATCTAAAATATTATAAAAAAATTTCTTCTACAAAAGTGCAATTAGGGCTTAATAGGAGAAAAATTACATTTGTATTTGTGTAAATATATTTGGAACTATATTCAAATGAATTAATGTAATGAATGTATTTATTTTAATAAAGAATATATTATTAATAAAATATATATAATATATTGTGAGTTTGCCTTGAAATTCAAGGTTTAGGCAATTGTCACAGTAAAGTCTAAGTAAAGAAATATTGATCTCAACCTCTAATAAAAATTTACACTCAGAACTTATTTCTAATAATGAAGCATTCGAAAATGTAAGCATTTTCATTTACCTATAAATTTTATTAATTATCTAGATCTATAATATTAATAAGCCAATAAGCTGATATACACATGCGCTTTGCAGATGTCACTATATAAATGAATACTCCCACTTATTCAAACCCAAGATAAAGTCTTTAAGAAAATATAGAATGAATCCACCTATATTTTCGCCCCAACCGTATATGTATGGGCGCCCATACATATACTTATTGGCTTATTAATATTATTTCGATCTGCAAAGCGCATGTGTATACCAGCTTATTGGCTTATTAATATTATAGATTATAGAACAAAAACATAGCGCTATATAAGAAAATAAATGTCTTGTTTAATTATCTAGATGTTTTGGCATCCCTGTGATAGTGTCATTGTACCCCACACAACCAATCCACCCACACACAGTGGATCTGTATAGAATCACACTAACTACATTATTACTAATGTTCCTATTTTTAGAGTTAATTTATAATCTAGTCACTGCTGATGCATTTGATAAATATTCTTTAGAATTAGACAATATCCTAGTTTAAATCTTAATATTTCACAGAACTAACCACTACAAAAACGCTTTATAGGATTTTTTCTCATAACTCATTCAAAGCATCATGATGATGAGTGTCAGTGGCTCTTTCTATAGCTTCTATGTTATAATCATTTTAAAATTTATATTCGCCTTGTACTTTTGATTGGTTTGAATCCAAAGTTTTCTGTAGTTGGTTGTAATAATCTTAATAAAAATCTTGCATAGAAGTGATAACAGGCAGTAAGTTTGTAATTTTAATAACTTCTTTTCACTTTTCTTAAATATTAAATTCATTTATTTCATTTTATTAATCATATAACAATTTTTTATCATTTAAACCTTTAGTATATAATTTTTCTAATGATTTTTCTATTTATTTACTTTTTGTAAATACTATAACAATTCTATCACTTCTAGGATCTTTTCCATTTTTTTATAAATTTAATCCTATGTCTCATTTTTTTTAATATTTCATATTTCAAAATATATAATTTTAGGAATTACTTTTTTTCTTGTTTTATTTTGTTTTATCATTACTATATTTACATGGGCATTATAAACACAAATATTCTACTGCTATTGAATTAGTAATCTGTGCATTGAGACTATTATAAACACTTTGTTTTTGTCAATAAACATCACATGATCATCATTGCTTATGATTGCTTATAACTGTTATTAAAACAGGCCAAAACTCATTATACATATTGCCACACTGAAGTAGAGTAATCAATGGATGCCAGAAGGCTTGTGCATAAAATCCCCATCTAATGCCTACTCATCCAATATCCCCAGACTAGTTTCTGACTTGAGGCTTGTGCCTAATAGGATATTGGTGGCTATGGTAATTAAAGAACCAAAGACACCAAAATGTATGGGTACTGAACTGAGTACAGACCTATATTATTATATAAGCTGATGGGCTTTGATTGAAAATATTAAAGTGTTTTCAATTTAAGACTCATAGTTTTGTCGTTAAGTAGAGATAAAAGGTGGCTGCTAGAGGGTTGCATTAGATCCTAAGATCTAGGTGCAGTGCTCTCAGATCCAAGGCTCCCCACTGATGAAGGCCACAAGTCAGAGACTAGTCCAGGGATATTGCATGAGTAGGCACTAGATGGGGATTTTATGCACAAGCCTTCTGGCATCCATTGATTATTCTAGCTTGCAGTGTGGCAATACATATAGTGAGTTTTTGCCTCTTTTAATAACACTTTGTTTTTGCAGAAAAAAAATTGGATATATCCAGCTCTAGAAAATGTTCTAATAGACCATATTATAATTATGAATCAGAAAAATACAATAAGAGTTCACATTGCACAAAACTTTATAAGTTTAGCTTGTTTGGACTGATCCTAGATTAGTAGCTACAAGCTTTCAATCATATTGGTTAATGTCCCTGCTAAATTTCAACAACAATTAAACTCTAAAATTGATAATTTGGACTTCAGAATTGTCATGATACTAATGCGTGGAATTATTGTTTAATAGTACTTACGGATACAAGAAAATATATTTTTGTCTCTAAAAAAAAAAAATAGTAACTGGATCTTTGGCAATATCTGTTTGGCAGATTAATAAAGTAAATATAATGTTTTATAAACAATTATGAAAATTCAAAAGAGGTTTAACTGCTGACAAGAGGGCTTTAAAATGATTCGTCAATTAAAATTGCCAAGAAGATTCCGACATTTGCTGATCATAATCATCAAAGATCCGTGCCACCCATTGGATTTTGAGGCCTGGGCACGAATATGAAGTGGGATCGCCACTAAATAAAAAGTGAATAAATAAATAAAATATTTTTATTTATTTATGTAAAAGATCTTGCAAAAAATGTCGGTCTCTCGGTCTACTTTATTAATGCGTAAGATATATAGTGTCGTTGATTAAAATTAGGTAGCTCGGTGCAGGTTCCCATTAGACTCTTGACACCAGGCATACGCCTGATTGACCGACCTTAGGGACGCTACTGTTAATTTTTTTTTAATAATAAAAGTAAATTACTGACCTGAAGGATACAATAATTTTAGAAATCCATGCATGGTGGTTTTTCATGTGTTGGAAATATCCTGCGCGGTTTTGTGCAGTTGGAGAGAACGTCGTACTTGCAATCGGGAGATCCCAGGCTCAATTTTGGCGATTACAGATCAGGCTCTCGAACTTCTTATGAACTCCTAAGCAATAAGCCATATGCCTATATATATATATATGATAGAAAGGATATTTTTTTCATTTTTTTTTCATGTGTCATTGCATCGGCCGGGAAGTGAACCCGCTAACCCGGGACAACTGCTTGTAAGGCAGCTCTGCTAATCTCTCGACCATCAACGCTTGACAGAAATGATATTCTGAACAAATAACCAGAATATTTTGCACTTTTTGAATAATGATACAAGAATTGACAGTGGTTTTTAATAATGTTACCTATACCTAATCATTTAAGACTTTCTTTATACTGCCCTTATTTTACTTTTCATACTAAGAAATTCATTATTATTATTACATTTATTCCTTTATAAACATTTCTCTACTTCGCGCAAATACTATTCCGATATGTGTCCCGGAAATATATATATACTGTACTTAAAAAGTTTTACTTTGTGTTAAATGTCATTTTTTATTATTATAATGCGTAGAGTTTAACTGAAACAAATGAACTATATAATTCTTAAAAGTTCTTTTTTTTAGCTTAATTATATTTAATTCTACTCTTTTCTTTTCGGCCACCGATTTGTTTTTATATCTAATATCCGCGTTGCTTTTTCAAATCATTCGGGAAAATTAAATCGACTTTTATAAATGTGATTCAATGTTACATGATGTTTCTTCTTTTTTTAATATTGCACAACTCGTTGATAAATATTGATGGATTTCGAAATGAAAGAATAAAAACTGTACAAAGTGAACTAAAATTTAAGTGTTAAATAAACGTCAAGACCGTTAGGATTTGAAAAGAAAATCAATTTTATAAAGTCTCAAAGTATAAATTTGTATATATATGCTTTGGAATTTGTTTTTTTTTTTAAAAAAAAAAAAAAAGAAGATAGGAAATGCATTAGAAAATCTAATTTTTACTTAAGACCTTATTTTTAAATTATTTCCGTTAAATTTTGACATATAATAAAACAAATATCGAAATTAAAAGTTATTTATATGACTTTTCCTTTAGTATACATGTCTCTGTGGTTACTATTGGGCTATTGAGAATTTATTATCTTTGTTGCAACTAAGTTTAACTCTTCTTTTCTAATATTTTTGTACGTTTTAAATTTTGTAATTGACATTTTATCAACGCCAATCATTTACAAACGACTCTGACGATTCCAACATCAATTGGGGAAGGGGGGGATAGAAAATAAAAGTAATATATTAAAGTTAAGTTTTGCATGATTATAAAGACCAACCCATGAACCATGATGATGTCTTCGTGTTATGACCTAGTATTCTGTTTATTTAATACTTTATGATGCAATATTTTAATTTCTGCAACAAACATTTCTTTGTAAAATTCGATAGTAGGGATCTCTACAGGTCTTAAACCACAAGCTTACTCTTTGGAAGAAAAGAGGGGAACCAAAGAGTAAGCTTGTGGTTTAAGACCTGTAGAGGTCCCTACTATCGCATTTTTATATGCATGTGCTTGAGGCTACAGCCTTAATGAATATTACTTACATAATCAGCGTTTAAATAAATTTATAATTAGATCTTTGTAAAACTGTAACATCTTGTCTAGTTTTAGTTAATCACTATAATCTAATTTTATATATTTCAAATGATATAAATAGATCTGCCCTCCCATAAACGTTATTCTCAAGTTGACTGTAAATATTTTTTAGAAAGTCTAATATTGTTCATTTGTTTTACAATTCAATTCAATTCAATTCAATAAAGATATGATTTTACAATAGTGAACTCTATAGAATCACATGCAGCAAATTGATTTCCTTATTGATTCCTGCTATACTTTTAGAATCTTATGCAGTCTCTTTAGATGCATTATATATACACATTCAAATATTAAGTATCTTAATCCCATTGAAGACCATTTAGTTTTCAGGTGTTTTTCTAGTGTCCTGAATAATTAATTTTTTTTAAAAAAGAATATCACTCACAGCATATTCAATAGTATCAAATGGCAGACATTTTGCTATTTACTTTATTTTAAAAATAAAAATAATTTAGTCATTTTCTTTATTCTTATTACTTCAATGAATGCATGAGTGAATATACAATTTAGTAAAATAAATGCAAATGTGACCTTGATTTATCATTAATAATTATATTAATATAATTAATATTAATATAAGGCTCCTCACTGATAAAAATCACTAGCTGAAAACTAGTCTGGGGTGTTAGATGAGCAGGTACTAGATAGGGATTTTATGCACAAACCTTCTTGCAGCCATTGATTACTCTGAATTGCACTGGTGGCACAACTATATGAAGAGTTTAGCCTCTATCTAAACATCTGTTTGGTATAAGTATAAAAAATGGTAGTTATGTGATTCTTGAAAATGTCGCTTATGCTATTATCTTAATTTATATATGCATTATATACATATAAAAACATCTGTGTTATATATGAGTGCTGAAAATCTGTTTGCAAGCAGTTCAATAAACAATATGTGTTCTATTCTAATTAAAACAGGAATTATTATATGCTATATAATTTTTTATGCTAGGGAGCTTGGAACAAAATATATGTCTAGCATTATGATGAAAAAGACAATATAGTACTCTTTATTGTAAATAAAGCATGAACTATTATTAATAAATGCACTCTATTTGTTAGAATCTTACAAAAAGATATAATTTGTATTAATCATTTATTGGTCTATTATCCATCAGCTAATATTAAGAACCGAATGTCTATAGAAAAATTCTAAACTTTATTTAAACTTTCTAAATACATTCAACTGTTAGTAATAGCACACATGTTAATATTTAATACAATGTATTCTCTTCTTTGGGTGTTGCTGGCTTGACCAGTAACAATACTAGCATGGAAATAGAACCTGAACTTTTAGATTCTTAAATAATGAATTTTAAGGTAGCAGTTCAAAAATATAAAGTTCTAGGTTCCATTCCTTTACTAGTACTATTATTGGTCAGACATGTAACATCTGAAAAAATAAGGAGAATAATACCATTCCAAATGTTGTGTTAAATATTAACTAGTCTGATATTATAAACAGATGAATGTATTTGGAAAGTTTAAATAAAGTTTGAAATTTTTCTGAAGACATTCAGTTCTTAATATTAGATAATAGAAGTAGTACAATAAAAAATTAGTACTAAAATTCCATCATTACAAATCTTCAGACACACACTAAAATATAATTTCTGTAGCCTCATAACCATACATAAAATGGGGTGGGGTATCTTTTTTTTTTTTATTAACAAAAATATTTTTTTCCAAAAAAGCTAAAACGTATTTAATATCTAACATACAGGCTATGTATATGCCTGTACAAACAATATAATATATAGAGTATTTTCAATTCAGACTTTCACACGACCCTCAACTCTCCACACTATCTCATATTACTGATACATTTCACCACATATATGTCTAAAAGATAATATATGTGGTCAAGTATGTTAGTATAAGATAGTGTGGATAGTTGAATGTCGTGTGAAAGTCTGTGCTAATTTTTTGAATATGTTTATCTTTTAAAGATTAAATAAATAATTTTATTTTTAATAAATATATACTATAATATTAACGTAATTATAAAATTCTATTTCTAATTTCTTTATTTTTTATTATTTTTATGTTTTAACAATAATCTAGATTAATAATCATTTGGGTTATGATAGCATTACATAATATTAATTGTAAGGGTTTTGTTGACATTTTAATGATTTTTTTTTTTTTTTTGTAAATCGAATTCTTTTATGCATATATCTTGTTTACATTTGAAAAAAAGATTTTACAATATATGTACGTGTTAAATATGTATAATACATATACTTCAGTATTTTATGCAAATTTTAAAATTTATAACATAGCTTAAAGTGTATCAATATGGAACAATTATTGTATTACTTGCAACACTCATCAATTTCTATTTCGATTTCATCATTCCACATCATTATCTTTGGAACATCTAATTGATTTATTATCACATTCTTGCATTATAATAATATTTAATATATAGAGTATATGAGTACAGACTTTCACACGACCCACCACTCTCCACATTATCTCATAACACTGATACACTTGAATACATATATGTTGAAAAGATAAATAATCACCAATATACATATTTCATACTAAACCAGCAATCATCAGTTGGTCCAGATTACCATCTCTACACATATATGCTATAAGTGCTCATATATATATATATATATTAAGATAGATAAACCTTATACTTTAATGGACAGGCTTCAATATACTCCACACTCCAACTCTTCAACTGTCTATCCAATTGAAAATCTGATGATGGAATGCTCAAAGTCCACCCTGAGGCCGATATTCTTGTCACACCCATGTTGACCTAAGGTCAATCTGACCCCTCATGTATGAACATAATCCATTTAATACATATACAAGGGATAGGCAGACATCACAGGCTTATTATACACCCGTGTCTATGTATAGGTTTGCATAAAATTAAAATATCGATCAGTCATTCATACAATTATTTCATGTGAATATTCTTGCATAATTATTTTAATAACGATAGCCACATCATTTTTTATCAATTACCTTCAGTATGTCAATGTGTAACTCTACCACATCCCAATTTGTCAACGATTCATTTATATCATAATTGTGTCAAACATTTTTGATTTATACTATTTATTTTGACTTCTGGCTTCATATTCCCTAAAATGAATTTCTTTCTGCATGGTTAAGTACAGTGATAGTAAGATGTATAAAAAATTAAAGATTCTAAAATCGATTATTATTTGATTACATTGTGGATTTAAGGCCATACAATCTCCTGTAAAAAATACTACTATCTATTTAATGATTATCTTTTTTTAAATTTATATTTTTCCTTTTTACTTGTAATGTTTAAAACTTGATGTTACATGACTTTAATATAACCATTCATGGTCAAATGTTGGTGGCCTAAAAGTCAGCACAGCTGCCTTAAAAGCAGTTGTCCCAGGTTCATGGGTTCACTTCCTGGTTGATGCTTTGACATGGAAAATAAAATATAAACATTCATTAGGCCAACATTATACCATTCTGCTAAATTAATATCAGACACTAAGCCTGTGCTATTGCTAACAGTTGAAAGTATTTGGAAAAATTAAATAAAGTTTAAGGTTTCCCCCCAAAACATTCAGTTCTTAATATTATATGAAGAAAATAGACCAACAAACAATCAATACTAATAATTTATTCTATTATCAAAACCTAAATAGTTGTATATATGACATTTTTCTTTTATTTCTTATCCTCAAAATCTATTTTATTAGGCAAAACTTAAAAATAAATAATTCTGAAATAATTAAGTCAATATCAGTAATTTTTATTTTAACTCTAAATCAAAGGTTTATTATAATACAAGATGGGCTATGTAAAGCCCCCTTTTTTAATTGGTTGCTTTCGCAAATTCTTTTTGTGCCAATGTCAGAAGCAGAAAACAGTCTGGGGTTGAGGATATTCACAAAGCTTGTTTTGCAAGCTCTATATATAACCTTTGTAAATACAAGCTTTATTAAAATTAGATCATGTGACATCTGACTTGATTCTTTATTATGTTAATGTAAATTAATATTACATATTAAATGTGAAAAATGTTGCCATCCAGAAGGCCATCATTTTAACTTTAATCATATGCTAGCAAAAACTTTTGAAGATTTAATGTAAATTAAACAAAATATTTTAATATTATATATTAAATATGCAAAATATTGTTGCTCTGGAAAGTAAGCATTTTTTTTGTTAATTCTTCTAGTAAATGTAATAATATGGTAATGAAAACTAAATATAAATACATTACTATAGCACCTATTTTCCTCCTCACTAAATATTCCATTTCAAGCATGAATTTATGTATTGTAATCACATTTTCTTCATGATTAAAATATTATACTTCTGTAGTTGAAAACACATTTTTTTTTATGTTTAATGGTGGAGACCATTATTATTGCAGAGTCATTTTTTGTAATAATTGATTGTTTTAACAATTTTTTTTACAGATTTAATGTAAATTAAACAAAAAATTTAAATATTATTTAAATAAATTTCCAAGTTTTAATAAAGCTAAATTAAAATTTACATTTTTAAATATACCTGTTGTATTTGATATTTACTGAGTACTCTCTGAATAAAAAATTTTTGTGGCTGTTTCTAAGTTAGATAGGAACCATTACTGCAAAATATATACTATGTAGCTGTAATTGTTTCAGTATTTTTTTAATGGCAGAATTACCTCCTTTGCAAAAATGTAGTTGTTTTAATGCCACCAGACAAACATTCACTCACCAATTAGATAACAGAGAAATTATGGATTTTATATATAAGATACTGTTTCTATTTTTATTATTATATTTTCATAACTATAATATATTATTAATACTATTTCCACTTAAGATTTTAAATTCTATTAATTAATATAAAATTTACATAGAAATTGCTACAATATAGAAAAAAGCTACAATCTATCATTTTCTGACACAAGATACATAAAAATTGAGATAGATATGGCAATAAAGTGTGGTCTGTTTTTATGCAAACTGAAACTTAAATGAGGTTCCTTTTTATGGAAAGTAGAGCATAATAGAATCTATTTTATTCACCATTTTTTTTACCAAATGATTCTCAAGAATTTATTTAATCTATCAACTTCTATTTTTTTCTCAGATGACATTATCAACATTTTGTCTACACATTATAACTTGATTGGAAACAAAATAATTGATAATAGAGTCCACATAATATAATAAAACATAGATTCAATTATTAGCTAAGCATGGCCAACAGACTAGCCTTGCCAATGTTTATAACAACTGTTTTTAGAGAATATAACTAAGTTATTTCCCCAAAAGTATGACTTTATGAATGTACTTCTATGTATATAGCATTCATATTATTGACGAAATGTCAATAAAATAAAATCAACAAAGTTTGTGTATTGGAATTATCAAAGTTGGGAAATGATTCATAGATTTTGAGCTCTAGATTTGCAATTCCACAACTGATCCAAACCATCAATAATATTTATAGATACATATTTATTGATTGATGAACATAAATAATTAAAATCAAATCTATCCTAATGACTGCACCGCTTTATAAAATCAAATAGGAACACATCACTTTGCTGACCATAATCTAAAGCAAATGTAGAGAACCATTTTTTGCCAAAGTCATTTGGGTACTTATAATATCATTTGCAGGCCATATCAAATTATCGATATAAAAATTAGCTTCTTATATTTCATCTAACATTTAATTATTTTACCCCTAATCATTAGAGGTGGGCAATATTTTCAGCTAGTAGGCCCTTTTCAACATGCCTTTTTAAAATGAGGTACATAATTTTTTCTGATTTAAAAATAAAGTAACATCATTATTATTAATGACTGTTACACATTTAATGGCATATTTCCAATTTGCCTTGTAACTATGCTTTGTGACATATTTATATTCTCAAATCTTTTATGTTCTGAATAGATTAATTCTGTAGCAACTAGGATGCAATCATTTATAAACTCCCCTTCAGAAAATGGTTTTGAATTTTTTTTTGAAATGATATAATTTGCCTTCACAGAATTTTTAGACTTAATTGGACTTTTTATAAGACATGCCATTCACTTGATGAAGCTTCTTTTGAAGTTTTCTATTTTAATATTTCTTTCTTTTCCAAAAATTTTGTTATAATCAGAACACTTTGATATTTAGTACGTCTTAATATTGTGTTCTTTATTAACTAAAATACTTTCCAGACATATCACATATCAGACACATCACTTTTACATTTTTTTTCTATAAACAAAAGTGTTGCTCCACTTCTATTGAAATATACAATTTTCTGTGTCAATTTTTTAAATCTTACTCAGTGTAGACATTGTAATAAAAAAATGCAAAATAGTAATAATAAAACAAAGTAAAATTCTAATTTTATTTTTGTTTAAATACAGTTAGTCTGAGAAAATCAGTAAAAACAAATGAAATGCCCTCATCATCATAGATTAAATCTGTAGTCAGATAGAACCCACAATATACATTATTTGTTGGAATATTGAACCTATAATAGAAAGAATTTGAACTACTATTAAGGTTGGATGTAGCTGAGAAAATAACTATTTTATTTTTGAGAAAATAATTATTTTATTTTACTTATCTCTTAATTCAATATTTGAACTGTATTCGTGTTCTAGCGTTGTTAGCCGAGAGCTCGTCGCAGCCGCCTTGTAAGCAAGTAGTTGGTTGCAGATGGTTTTGTGTTCGCATCCCGGCCATGACATATGAAAAAAAAGTAAATTTTTTTTAAAATGTCTGATGACGGAAGCATATTGAGAGCTTTTGAGGGCTAGAGTTGGCCTAGAGTTAGAGGCTTCCATCCCTGATATAATGTATTGCAACAAGTGGTTGATGTTTATAGAAATTATTGAATCATCGATTATTAATTCCAAGTTACCAGTCATTTAAAACTGCCACTTTTTAAAACATTATTGCTTTATTTTTAATATAGAATTTACTTTCACGTGAATGCCATCAATGATATTTCAACATTTTATTCTAATTCATAATTGATCATATAACAAACACTTAATAAGTATCACATATGGGTAGGACTTATGAATGTTGCAAAATAATATTTCTCCAATCAAAAATATGTTTCCAAAAAAAATATTGCACATATTACTGTTTTGAAATTAAAAATGCAGATCAGTCAAGCGTTGGTGGTCGCTGCCTTACAAGAAGTTGTGCCGGGTTAGCGGGTTCGCTTCCCGGCCGATGCTATGACACTTGCAAAAAAAAAAAAAAAATGCAGCTTGTACATAAAGACAGTTCTCCAAATTAAATTAGAATTGCTGAAAAATATTCCAAAACTGTATATATATAGTTCAAGGTTCGTAAAAAGCTTTAAAGAGTGTATTGCTAATCTGAAAGATTTGATGGGTAGATTTTTATCAGGTGAAATAGTCAATATATATATATATAAACACAAATTATCATTCTTCTTCCTCTTCTTTCAAACAATTTAATTCATCGCCGAGATTTATTTCAACTGAAATAATTATATCATGAATATAGGAGTTGAAATAACGAATAAAACAAATGTTTGTTGAGTTCATAAACAATAATATGCTTAATCTTTAATACAAATTAAAGTCCTTATATGCGATTAAAATAAACGCAATTTGTTTTATTTTTTGTTTATTTTCATCAAAGTTATTGTAGCACATAAATCAAATAATAAAGTCATTTTCTAGACCAATTAATTAAGTTAAAGTCTACGTTTTAGATGGCTTCTAAGTTTGTAACGTAAATTAAAAAGTTAATATTTAATTGCTATTGATTTACTGCCTAAGATTTCAAAATGTTTTGATGTTATTTTAAATTAAGAGAATCTATGATGATTTATGGACATTATTTTTGAATGTTACATATAATTTTTAAAATATTTGAGAATCATTTTAATTTTAAAATAATAAAAAACATTGTATTCTTGCTTTGCCACTTAATTTGATTTAATGTGTACAAATACTGGAAGGAATTAAAAAAGAACTTAAGTTCATACAAGAAAAACAAAACAGCATATTATAAGTAGTAGTACAGTAGCGTATCAAGCGAGTACATAGTGACCCATGAGTTTTAGAAGTATTTTTGTTTTATAATACTAAGTTTAATAAGTATGTTCATCAAATTATCTTAAAAAAGATGCTGCATACCCTATTTCTAAATATTATTCTGATTATCTTTGAGGTACTCCCCATGGGAAGCTATGTGCTGATTCCAACACAGTCCACCTTTTAAAGCAATTTTGGAATTCTTTTTCTGGATTGGCCATCAAGGCAATCATTGCATTATCCTTGATATCCTAAATGTTATCAAAATGTCTTTCTTTCAATATTTCCTTTATCTTTGGGTAAACAAAAGTCATTGGTGGCCATATTATAGTCTTCTTTTCAATATTTGCTTTATCTTTAAGTAAAGAAAAAAGTCATTGATGACAATATCTAGTAAATGAAAGCATGTTCCAATACAGTTATTTGCTTTCTATCTAAAACTCTCTCAGAGATAATGCCATGTGAGCCGGAGCTGAGATTTCCAGTTAAGATTTTCTTGTTTCTTTATTGATGTTTATTTGTTATGCCATGTTTTTCAGTCATTTGATAACTTTGACACACAATTCAATGAATTTTGGAATGTGTTGATTAGTACTACTCATTACTAGCTGTCCTGATCTCTTTTCATAAATGCCCCTTTCTCTTCTTTCCAAAAAAAAAATTCTTCATTGCATTATCCCCAGAGATTTGGATCAGCATACCTCAGTATTAACTTCCACTCTTTCCAAGATTAAAAATAAATTTAATATTTATTCATGTTTTATAGTTCAAGATTTAATCTTCTTTTGATGACACAAGGTCACTCAGCAAGACATTTCTACTCCTTAATGTAAACACGATTGTGAGACACTGATATATTGAAGTTATAAAACCTTAATAAATTATTTGTACAGTGCTGCCAATATAAGTATTTGGTGACAAATTTGCAAACTTAATGGTCAGATCTTCTATATTATTTGAAAAAAACAATAAGGTATATGTTATAAATATTAAAAAGAACTTTTTTTGCACTTTTGTGTAAGGTCTCAAAATGCTAGCTATATCAAACTCCACTAATAATTTAATTGTCATAATTTTTTTTAAATATTTATGACTTGTCAGTAAGATAACTTATATTAATAAAATTTAAAAAATCATGAAAGTCGCCATCTTGAATTAAAAAGTCTGAAATGATAGTTCTCAAAGTTATTAATATAATAAGTAAATAATTCAAGATATAATATTTTTTATTCTGAAATAGCAGCACCTAAACATCTCAATTCAAAAATGATAAGTACTTTTGCACTGCACATTTTTAATAGCTTTGTGGTTATCCTGTTGACTGTCCACTTTGATTATAATTGAGTCGGCTAAAAAAAAAAAAACATAATTGTTATGTCATCATAGTGAATTTGCACTCATTTTAAAGCTGATGTGATGTGATGTGATGTATTTGGCTTTTCCTTAAATGAAGTCAAGAATATCTCAACAATTATGCCCAGATAAACCTGTTAGCCATTTTATTCTCCATTCCCCACTCTTAAGTCTTCCCATATTCTGACCCATTCCATTTCCACAACATAAACTTTGTCAACTCTATGGCCTTTATATCTAAATTCCCCTTATCTCTTCGCAAACCCAACATAAAAACTAATAACTCACTTTCTGTATAGTCACTTTGTTCATGTCTATCCTCCCATAACTTCATTATCTGTACCCTTTCTGCTTTCAAGCATTTACATTCAATCAACAGGCGCCTAATATTTTCTATACCTTCCTTACATAATCTGCACACTAAATTATCCATGGTTTTTCATTTACATGTATATTCTCTTGTTGCTAAAGATCCCATTCGAGCCTTAAATAATAAACTACTTTCCTTACTATTATCATAAATTAACTTGCATCCCATATTACATTTATTTCTATATATACTTAAACTCTTCTTACCCTCCATACTAGTTCTCCATCTTTCCAACTCCCTATTTTTTATTAATGCTTCTATTCTTTTATCCCATTCCTTACCATTATAACACTCAACAATCCTTCTAACACAATCATCCTACTTTTTATACAAGTATACTGATATAAATTCTTTATCCAAATCTTTCGCATACCGCATTACCTTTCTCACCCATCTTGTTACCTGCCCTTTACTCATAACCCAATTGAACACTATTTTTGATATTCTTTTACTATCCATAAATTGCAACCTACCAAACATTTTCATTTTACTTTTTGCATCTCTCATATAAAAACTTGACCATCCCATTTCTCCTTGAATTGCCTGTGCTGTCCACATCTCTGCATCTAGTGCATGTCTTCCTACTTCCCTTTGTATTTTCTCTAAATAATCTAAAACCCTTTTACTAACACATAATGCATCACTACCATATGTTAACCCTGATACTGCAACTCCCTTTCATACTATTCTAGCTACATCATATTTATTATATGAAAATACTGTTAGTTTCTTTACCAAACCCTTTCTTTTCTTTGCTTTATTTATCAATTTTTTCTCCCATTCATCCAAGCAATTTTCCTGATTACATAAGATGATTTCCAAGTACCTATATCTATCCACCACACTTAACTTTATATTCCCCAATAAAAATTCTACATCTTCTCTTTCCCCAGTATTAACCATCATTATATTTGATTTTTCTTCACTAAATTTAATCTCCATCTCTTTACCCACCCTTGCACATGTTCTCAACATATTTTCCATATCTTCTCTTCTTTCAGCACACAAAAAGATATCATCTTCAAAAAAAAGACCCGACAAAATATATACTCCCTTGCCACCTATTAATGGTATCTCTACCCCTCTTCCTAGTCTTTCTATTGCTTTCTCTCCATTTCACTCAAAAACAACAAAAACAAAATAGGTGACATAGGGCATCCTTGCCTTAATCCCATCTCATTTTTAACTTTAACTGATTTTCTATCCCCTAACTGGTAAGTATAATAATTATTTTCATATAATTTCTTAATAATATTTACTCAAGCTTCATCCATTCCCAAATTGGCTAACCTTACCCATAATCTATTTCTATTTACTCTATCATATGCTTTCTCTACATCTATAAAACTCATATATAATGATCTACCTAAATTCCTACTCATCTCCATAAGTTGTGTAACTACAAACAAACTATCTCCTATATGCCTATCTGTCCTAAAACCTCCTTGCATTTCCCCCACTACATTATTCTCTTCCATCCATTTTACAACTCTTCCAGCTACCATATATGAAAAAACTTTATATAAAACTGATGTTACCACTGTTGGTCTATAATTATTTAACTTTCTATGATCCTTACCCTTCCCTTTAAATAATAATCTTATTCTTGTATTACTCCAACTAACCGAAAAAAACTGTCTTCTGTGCCATTTTATTGAAATATGATAATAACTTTGCTTTTGCTCTATGCTCTAAATTCATTACCATCTCTGCTGCCCATCCATCTAAACCTCTCACCTTTCCACTTTTCAATCTCTTCCATGCCTCATTCAATTCATTTTTGTGAACCTAATATTCCTTAACTGTTTTCATATTTTCTATCACTACTTCCTTCACATCTAACATCTTTTCTATATCCATTACATATCTATTTAAGATTCTCTCTACCTCTTCTCTAGAGCTACACTCTATTCCCTCATCATCTATTAATATTATCTCTCTTTCCCCTACATTTCTCCTTTTAATGTAATTCCAAATTTTTTTACTCCCATCTCTTCCACTTTTATTAATATCCTCCAACAATTTACTATTTAACTTCATCCTCTCTCTATAATTATCCATTTTAGCCAACTTCTTCTTTTGTAAGCACTTTCTCCATTTAGCATTAATATCATTTTCACTTTCTTTGTTCTTAATAGCACAGTACCATAAGATGCTGCCCTCTCTAGAATTATTTTACAAATAAAAAATCAATAATATTTAAATTTGAAGCTAGAATAATGGAAGAAGATGGACTGTCCAAGGCACTGATTGGTTGTTTCTCTTTTTGAACAAAAGGGAATGCTTGACAACAATTTTGACAGCTCCAAGTTCTTTGTTTTGATTTTCAAAATAAAAATGAATGTTTTAGAGTATTCCTTTAGGATTTGTTTTACATATTATAAATTATTTTGATAAAATATGCTGAAAATATAATTATTTTAGAAGAATAGTTAAGATTTTAGTAAAAATTCTTTATTTTTACACAAACATAATTTGTGAAAGAAATCAATGATGTATGCAACATTTTCTAATAGGTTATAAACATTCTTTTTAGCTTCTCCACTATAGAATATTTTTATAATTATAAATAGAAATTTCCATAATCTGACAAGTTATTAATTTGCTTTTTACAAATAAAACTAAAATGAATATAATATTAAAAGTCTATGATATTTTTACTGCTGATTTTATAATTGACCAATCAAAAGTTTAGAGTTTTAACTCCTTCAACCAACTGGAAATTCTGATAGCACAAAGGTTAATATAAATGAAATTTAAACAGAAGTAACCCAAATTTTTAAAAACTATGTATAAACTAACACTCATATGTTTTCTTTCTTCAAATGGTAATAAATGAAATCATCAGGATCTTTGACATTTTTTTATACTCAAAAATGCATAGCTGCCACTCTGACAGATACTCCATCACCAACAAAAAGTAAATTTCTAGATGACTTACTCAAATCAATTATTCCTCATATCTTTACAAATCATATAATCTTAAAAAATGTACTTCTATAAATCAGCAATGAGTATGTTCTTGTTAAATGAAGGTATACTCTTATGTTAAAATGGTTTTCATATACCTAAAAGATGTTAGGTTAAGGGTAAGGTAGGGTTATGGTTAGGGTCAGGATTATGGTTAAGGTTAGAATTAGGATTAAAGTTATGGTTAAAATTATGATTAAGGTAAAAAAAATTTTAATTGTGGGATATTTGGGATGCCTATAACTTACTAAATCAAAACCAAGATGTGACTATTATAAAGCCCACTCTAAACTTCACAAATAAGTTCATTATTCAAAATATAAACATTAGTAACTTGAACCCAAATATTTAGATTTTTTCTATTAAAATAAATCTGAATGCACTTCCCACCAATAGCTTTCTATCCAGAAGATTTGTCAATGCTATCAAAAATACCTTTTACCAATTGTGTCATACAAAAAAAAAACTATTCAACACTTTCTTCATAGCCATTCTGCATTACAGACATATCTCCCTATCATTTGCTAAATTACATGTTTTCAATTTCCTTATCCTCCTTTCCTTATCAATGGCATGAACAGATGACTTTTTCTTTAATTATATATATATATATTATACTGTATGAACAGATGGCTTTTCCTTTAATTATATATATATATATTATACTGTGGTTTTTAAGTGTAATTTTGGCTTTCATTCCACATATCAGAAATTACTCTCCTTCTTTTATTATAAATTGAGTAAAATAAAATTAGAGAACAGAATTAGCACCTGAAGACATATTTGCAGCTGTCTAGAGTTTAGTCACATTCCCTGCACCACTGTTATTTTTAGGGAACTAAACTCTTTAAAAAATCATGTATTTTTTGCTCACTTTTTTCAAAAATTTCCATACATTGTATTTAATCCCAAATGATTGGCTAGTTATTACTCATAATAAGATTTCAATGTAACCAATAAATCAATATCAATAAACTTTCTACAAAAGTAGTGTACCACCATCTACTACTTGATCTCTGGTAGTTTTTAGAATTTACTTACTAATGGTCTGCTTTTCACAAACTTCAATAAATTAATGCTTATAACTAAAAGAGCTCAAAAATAGATGCTATCATGTTATTCTTTGCATTTATTGATGGAAAAGTGTTGATTTATTCATAGCCTCCAGAAGTTTTGCTTACTTCAGTTTAAATCGCATATGTGTACATAGTAAAACAGGAAATCATGTATAAAACAATGTTGTTACAAATCTTTAAAAATCACTGGGCCAATGTTTAATGATGCGCTACAAAGATAATCAAATGGTAATTAATTCTAATATATACACAAGTAATTTTCTGTTAATTTTAAATTCTTATTATAAATACAAAGACTTTATAGATGAAGCCTTTATTGTATGTGGTATAGGCATATGAGCTTTATTATGAAACTGATTTAAGTCACCATATTATTCTATAGATAGATAGATAGATAGATAGATAGATAGATAGATAGATAGATAGATAGATAGATAGATAGATAGATAGATAGATAGTAGCAATAGATAGATAGATAGATAGATAGATAGATAGATAGATAGATAGATAGATAGATAGATAGATAGATAGATAGATAGATAGATAGATAGATAGATAGATAGATAGATAGATAGATAGATAGATAGATAGATAGATAGATAGATAGATAGATAGATAGATAGATAGATAGATAGATAGATAGATAGATAGATAGATAGATAGATAGATAGATAGATAGATAGATAGATAGATAGATAGATAGATAGATAGATAGATAGATAGATAGATAGATAGATAGATAGATAGATAGATAGATAGATAGATAGATAGATAGATAGATAGATAGATAGATAGATAGATAGATAGATAGATAGACAGACAGACAGACAGACAGACAGACAGACAGACAGACAGACAGACAGACAGACAGACAGACAGACAGACAGACAGACAGACAGATAGATAGATAGATAGATAGATAGATAGATAGATAGATAGATAGTTTCTTATTGCTAAAAAAACATTTTTATTATTATACATAATGATTTATTATAAACAATTTGCAAATAGTTAGTTACATAATGATCATAAACCGAAATTAAAATTAACTTGTCACTAAAAAGTGTTTATACTAGCGAGATCCCTGAAACGGTTATAGATTATACAAAAATCTACCAAATAAAACTGAGATAAAATATTCTATTTTATAAAAATCAAAAAAAAAGTTAACACTGGTTAATTTTGGGAAGGATTCTCTGTTTAATAATCAACTATTTAATCTTATTTTACGTTTGATATATCTTTTTAAATAACTGGACACCCAAATTTAAAAATGGTGGAATATTTTATTAAATGCATTTAAAGTTCAGTATATACATTATATTTGTATTCAAATATTAATATCCATATTTTACTTTTAGTTTTTCATAACTACAATTTACTATTATTTTTATTTGATTATATCTATAATCATAGGGTGTGCAATTTTATTCCCAATTTGTGCTTTTTGAAGGCATAGTTATTAAGATAAAACAGATAATATAAATCGCACTAATAATATTAATTTGCACGATGTAAAAACTGTGTTGATTGATATAAAATATATAATAATAGAAATATTATAAATGTATTTGTGATTAAAAACTTCAAAAACGTTTTGTTTTTGACATGTGAAAACAATTTATGTGATTCAAACATTTCATACCATATTTGTCTTCAAGCTCTCGGTTTCCTTTATAACAGAAAAGTCAGTCTTGTTGTAAAAATTGCTAACACTTGAATAGTCATTTATAATATCTTTGATCTTTCTGTCTCGTTTCAAAATCATTTTAGAATGTACTTTCCTTAATATTCATTTCCAAGCATTGTCAAAATCTCTAAAAGTTATTCAATAATACTTTCATTGACAATTTATCTTATCAGCAATGAAAATATCTATATTTCTAAAATATTAATTTTTAAAAATATCTCTTTATAAATATAGCATCCATAGATACAGTCGTTTACAAACAAGTAGGTCCATTCCAATTCTCAAAAGAAAAAGAAGAAGAAAAAAATGATGATGATGATAATAATAATAATAAAATATGAGGCAAGCTATCACAGTATAGCTGAAAGTGTCATCATACCACATGAAGCAAGCTCTCATGGTACAGACAAACGTGTCACCATACACACACATGAATTAATTCATCATGGTACATCTGGAAGTGGTAAATAAACTTAGAAGTGTACCTAAGGGCCCTTACATTAATAGTCACATGGAAACTAAATACTATAGCCAATCAACAGTATCAGGCAAATATATAATAGTTGCATATAATGTAAATACACCTTTGTATATTTGTTTCATTAATTAATATTAAATATATATAACAAGGCTGCAGAAAGAAGTTGGCTATTAACTGAAAAGAGACCCTTTGATTTTTATTGGAGGCCTTAAAGGAACTAACCAGGGAAAATTCCTAAATGTCCACTCCATACATTCTCACCATTGCAGCTGTTCTTACTATGTGATTATTCATATAGTATACAATCATGCATGGGCTGCTCACCAACATGCATTAGTGAGCATAGTGAGTTTATTGGCTTTTTACCTCTGAGTTTAAGATCAAGAAACACCAAGGTATTTCTTTCGGTTGCCAGATAAGGCAGAATGAATGTATGTGTAAATGATAAATATTTTTCCAATAGATATATACAATTATGACAGACAAAAATAAATCATGGCCCTTATTTCCAGAAGGCTGTAAAGTTACCAACGAAGGCAGTGGTTGGTGGCTGAAGACAGAGAGTGCTAAGAATCGCCTGATTGTGGACCTGGGCTGCCATTTGATGATGACATTTTATTTACATACTTACAACTGCCTAAGTTTTAAGTGAAGAAAGATTGAAAGAATTAGAAGAACTGTCTTATACTAAATGAGACATTATTGGATTTTATGAAATTAGTAGAAAAGGTTAAGAGAGAATTAATTTTAAAAATAGACATGTACTCTACATAATATTTATAAGCATAAATATTGGAAATACAAGTGGGGTATGATTCATTATAAATGAAAAGTGAAAGAACAACAGTGTGGAAATTGATGGTGTATCTGTCAGAGTGGCAAGATTAGTTATACAACTTAATAGTTGATACCAAATGCATATAATTCAGGTTTATGCCCAACAAGCTCTCATAGTGAGGAAATAGTAAAAGATTCTTATATGGATGTACAAAAGGCTTTTGATAAGAGTAAACATTTTAAAATTATGGGAGACTTTAAGGCTAGAATTGGTAAACAAATAAAAAAAGAAAGTACTGTAGATAATTGTGGTTATGATAATAGAAATGAGAGAGGACATAGACTTGTGGAGTTTGCAGAAAAATAAAAACTTTATATTATGAATTTTTTTTTTTTTTTTGAGAAAAATGTTAAAAGGAAATGGGCATGGAAGCATCCAAATGAAGGTAGAGCAGAATTGGATTATATTTTGACTAACAGAAAAGACATATTTCTAGATTGTAATGTTCTTAATAAATCTAACACAGGAAGTGATCATCAATTAGTAAGATTGAAGATACATGTTAATGCAAAACTAGAGACAAAAATTATTTAGAAAAACAATATTTACAGTTGATATTCCTAATCTTCAGAAACATTCTAATGAATTTAAATTAGAGCTTACAAACTGGTTTCAAGTATTAGTAGATTTTGAACATGATTCATATTTGAATGAAATTAATATGAAAATAACTGATACACTTTTAAAAACTGCAACAAAGATTGCTGGTAGACAAAAGCAGCAATTGATGAAAAAAATTGCTGCTGGGACTAGGAAATTTATGAAGAAAAGAATGAATATGAAGATATACAAAAATGATGATTAAAACGGATTGAATATCTCAAATTTTGTAAAATGGTGTGAAAAAGAGTTGACAATGATATAAGAAAATATAACTGTGAACTAGCAAGAAAAATTGTAGAAGAGAATAAAAGACTTAAGAGTGTAAACAACATTTTGGTATTGGTAGGAAATTTATATTGCAATAAGAAAAAAAAGATGGAATTATTACTAAAAAGAAAGATGACATCATGAAATGGGTAGAAGACTTCTATTAATAATTATATAGTAATAAAACAAGTACCTCATATATTTATTATATCTTCCAAATTGTCCAGAATATTAAATAAAAAAGTGAAACTAGCAATTAAATGTATGAAGAAAGATAAGGCTCCAGGTAAAGATGAAATTATAATTGATATATTAAAAGAAGCAGGTGAAGAAATAGATTTTTTTTTTAGCAAAGTTATATACCAAATGTCTATCTATATGATAAAGATGTACCAGTTGATTGAAAGAATGCAGTATTAGTATTAATATTTAAAAAAGTTGATAAAAAGATATTAGAAATTACAGACTTATCAGCATTTTATCAGTTTTATACAAAATTTTTACTACAATCATTACAACTCATCTACAGAGAACACCGAATTTCTAGCAACCAAGAGAACAAGCCAGATTTAAAAATGGTTTTAGTACAGTAGATCATATCCAGGTATTGAGAGAAGTTATTATAATGATCCAGAGAAGAGACTTAACGTAATCTGCACTACAAGGGCGCCATCTAGGCATTTGAACCTAGAAAAATTTATATAGTATGCAGATACCTAAGTTAAAAAAAAATTATATTGGTTGATTCCAGTCATTAGCCCAATGTCACTAGCTCAGTGGAATAGCAGAGATTTATATTTTATGATAAATTCTTATCTAAGAATATATATATATAAAATAAAAAAATAGATTTATATTTTATGATAAATTCTTATCTAAGAATATATATATATAAAATAAAAAAATAAGCCACTGCCAGTAATTAACACACAAACATTTATTTATGCACATATAAATTTTGAATCATTTTAAATTTTGAGGAATAACATTATTTTAGCTTTTAATATAACTTTTAATTTAAATTATTATTTTAAACTTTTAAATCATCTACACAGATAAAATTTATATTTATTTTAAGATTGTCGCGTATAAATAAACTACATAGGTTTGCATTTGAAAAGAAAATATTCTATACCTCATTTAACCTTAGGCCAAAAGTTCACAGTTAAACCGGTGTCAATCCATCTGATACATTGATGTATTCAATGTAGCATGAAAATACAACAGCACAATATACTATACTATCAGGAATGGACATCTGAACAGTATAGTTAGAGAAGACATTGACTCTTGTCCAATACAAGAATGTTACATCTGTATGGCAAGAAGAACAATAAAATCAAAACTCCATAGAAAGGGACGGCGGTCCTTTTTGCCGACTTACAATCCCATCCATAGGCAAAAAGGTTTTGTGCGGTGTATACAGCAATTCTTCCCGTAGCGAACCTCATACTACATCTACTAATTACACCAATATATCCAATCCATTGACCTAATTCAACTACGAAACGAATAACCTAAGATTACCCTCCCTTAATATAACTTTACAAATCTATATAGCCATTCATACCTGACTTAAATTTAACATTTATTTAAATTCACACAGATGGATTTATAATATTTGTTTTATAATGTTGAGTATAGATTGGCTGCATAGATTCCACAGTCAAAAACATTTCAAAATAAACATAACCGATCAAAATAAAAAGTCATCGATAACGTCAATTGCAGAGGGAATACAAGAAACCCAATGGCATTCATCATAAGATGCCACATTGACATCAATGACTTATATATTCTAATCAAATATGAAAACTACAACATAATTAACTGCTAACTAATCCATGCAACATCCATACCCAACTTAAATTTCATGCATTTAAACAATTTGTACAAATAAATATTAATAGAAATTAAAAAAAAATGGAAATGATTTTAGCAAACTTAACTATATAAAATTTAAACATTAATTATTAATTTGGAAAGTCAGATTAAAGTTCATTTACAAAAAAAAATGTTTAGCTTGTTAAATCTTTAAAGTTCTTAATTATTTGTAGTAAAATTTTCCCATTTACACCTTACAGTAGAAGAGCTCCCGGTTCCTGGTGTATTCCCACGAAGACTTTCATGGAAGACCGGTATCACAGTCATTTCATTTTTAAAATAAGTGACGGAGAATGACAAGTGTGTCTTATCGTTCTTCTCACAAAATCAAGTTGGAACTGTCAGGAAACTGTCTTAATTTGAATCGTTTTCCTTTTATAATCCTCCTATGGATTCCACGAACAAAAATGTCACTGTTCCATTTTTTCGTTATGGTCCGGACCTTTATTTGTTGCTTCCATAATGGACAAGCTAATTCTTTTTATTCTCTTATCTATATTTCATTTATTTTAAGTGCCCCAAGGGTTAGTTTGCTTTTCAATTAATTTATAAAACAATCATTTCCATTTACAAAAATATATAAATCTTTTTACAAAAATATACGTTCAAACACTTTTTTCATTTATTAAAAAAAAACTATTTTTAAAGTTTTGCATCTGTGTGAATATATATACATTTAACAACTCTTTAATTTTAGCTTTTAGATTTTTAATAAATGTATTTTTATTTGTGAACTTAGTTTTTATTTTAAATTAATGTAACGGCATATTTATATATCATTACATTATAGAAAGGACAAATGAATATGAGTTGCCACTATGTTTTGGATTTGTAGATTATGAAAAGGGATTTGTTTTTATAAACATTTTTTCAGTGATTAAAGCATTGAATCATCAAGGTATAGATCCAGAATATTGTATTATTTTAAAGAATATTTATAGAAATGTAACAGCAACAATTAGATTACATAATGATATTTGGAAAGTCAACATTCAGAAGGGTGTAAGACAGGGTGATTCCATATCTCCAAAACTTTTAACAGCAGTACTGCAAGAAGTATTTTGTGGATTAAAATGGGAAGCTAACGAAGTGAAAGTAAATGGAGATTATTTAAGTCATTTAGATTTTGCAGATGATGTAGCTGTTTTTTCAAGTAATGCTTTAGAGCTGCAGGAAATGTTGCAGAAGTTATCAGATGAAAGTAAGAAAGTAGAACTAAAGATAAATATTAAAAAGACTAGAGTAATGTTTAATGGATTTTCTCAAAATATGAAAATAAAGATTGATTATGATGAGTTAAAAGAAGTTAACAATTACAAATACCTTGGTCATATTATTAATACATATAGAAACATAATGGATGAATTTAATCATAGAATTAAACTTGGTTGGAATGCTTTTGGTAGAAATAACTTGATACTAAAAGGAAATATGCCTATGTGTTTGAAAAGGAAGGTTTTTAATAAATATGTTTTACCAGTTCTTACTTATGCATCTGAGACTTGGACCCTTAATAGAAGAGAAATACAGACCACTCAAAGAAGTATGGAGAGATACATGTTGGGAGTTACAAAAAGACATCAAAAATGCAATATATGGGTAAGAGAACAAACAGGTATTCCTGACCTCATTGAAAAAATTAAAAGAATGAAGTGAAGCTGGGAGGGCCATATTGCTAGAAGAGATGATAATAGATGGACAATTGAAATCATAAACTGGAATACAATAGATTGTAAAAGACCCAGAATGAGACCACATGTGAAATGGATGGATGAAATAAGAAAGTGTGCAGGGGTGATGTGGAGAATAGAAGCTAAAGTTTGGAGAAGATGAATTAAACTTGGAGAGAGCTTCATCCTGCAGTAGATTGGTAATGGTTGATGATGATATATAACAAATTATTTATTTATCTAGTACTATGTTTTATTTGTAATAGTCACTAGTAAGTCACCCCTGACACAAGTGCATATGTTGGGGGATGATTTCCTAATGACTATTAAAGATAAAATATGGTACTAGATAAATAAATAATCCATTATATATATTTAGTTTTACATCTAATACTGGCAGGCAATAAACTCTAAAAATTTTGCAAACATCCTTTATTAATATATAGTAAATGGAATTAAACGTGATTGATTAAGACCATCATGCTCTCCTTTCTAAATACTTATGATTTGGGTATATATAAATGTAGGTAAAAAAGTTGATTGATTTATCTCATCTTTTCAAAGAGTTTATCTTGTGTTTAGAAAGTGAGAGTAGTCCTCAGAGGTATTAATAACTATTATAAATATATTCTATGAGTTTGTGTTTATATATAATTACACATTGAACACAACAATGTCTAATCAAATGAAGATGTGATGTTACTACAGTAGATATAAAAATATCACATCCTGCACATTGAAGAACATTTTGCATAGTTTTATACTCTTGTCATTGCATTTTTTTAACATTTTGTGGACATTCTTCAATGAAACTTTTCCAATGCTTTTATATTATGACATTAGAATATTTAAGTTTACTCATATAAAATAAATAGATTAAAATAGTAATACTGTATACAGATAAAGAAAGAATCCATCATTTAACTTGGTAAAAGCAGTATCAATGCATTGAAGCTGTTGCTGCATCTTCACATTTAACGCTACTTTTCTACTCAAAAAGCTACTGAGGTATTTAAATTGGCTTATATTCTGAGGGTGATAATCCTCCAAGCTATGAAGTACACAAGATTTTTTTTTCATAACTGGCTGATAAAGAACTTGAGTTTTTTTAAAAGTATATATACATTTTTAGGATATTTTTTAAACTGGAAAAATTAGCAGTATCACCAATATATTGAAAATCTAAAATTCAAAAGGCTGTATTTTTTGTTTTTGCTTTAATTGGTTTGGGTTGTAAATTTTATTATCAAAAATAATCTCTGATTCACGAAGCCACTTATAAACCGTCATACACACTACAGTTATAAAATTCTAAATTAATTTTACAACAAGTGTGCATCTTTATTTTTTTTACATCACTTTTTATTTTGAAAATCTTAGTTTTACATCTATAGTAATAATTTATAAATATATGTGCTGAAGTGTTATCCTAAGAAATGCTTTAACAAAGGCATATTTACTGAAGCTTAGCTGTTTCGAGGGTGATGTATGTCATCATAATCATAGCATTGTGATTTGCATGAGTGGGTGCATATCTATATATATATTGTGCCCTTGTATATATATATATATATATATATATATATATATAAGTTTACTAGAGGGAGCTTATCAATAGCTCTAATCAAGATTTATTTTATAAATGCCAAAAGAGAAAGAATTCAAAATCTCTATCAGAAAGTCCCTATCTCGAGACCAATTTCTTTCAAGCTTGTGGCTCACCTCAGTGGAGTGCTGGGACTCTAGAAACTATATATATATATAAAACAAAAAAAACACAAGTTAAAACTTGCTAACGCTTGTATTTATGACAATAGATGGCATTCTACCAAAAACACCATCAAGCGTAGTTTTTTGCTTACATAAACATCAGAGCAAGCATTCACTATCTCTAACTTTAATTTCCACCTTCAGATCGTGGTTTCAAGCTATTTGCTATCATCAGTGAAGGACAGGAATAAGAAAATAGATCTAAACACAAACTCTGAGCGTTTATGTAACAGTTTCTATTCAGCTTGCAAGTGTGAAACTTTTAAACATATAATGTCTTCAAACTCAGCATAGCAAGCTAGATAGCTACATGGGTCTGATCTCAGTTCAGAATCACCATATAGTAGAAGCCTCTGGAATATATATCATTGCAAGAAAGACCTCAAAGGTACATTTATGAAAAACAAAAAAACACAAGTTAAAACTTGCTAACGCTTGTATTTATGACAATAGATGGCGTTCTACCAAAAACACCGTCAAGTGTAGTTTTTTGTTTACATAAACGTCAGAGCAAGCAGTCACTATCTCTAACTTTAATTTCCACCTTCAGATCATGATTTCAAGCTATTTGTTATCGTCAGTGAAGGACAGGAATAAAAAAATAGATCTAAACACAAACTTTGGCGTTCTACCAAAAACACCGTCAAGCGTAGTTTTTTGTTTACATAAACGTCAGAGCAAGTATTCACTATCTCTAACTTTAATTTCCACCTTCAGATCATGATTTCAAGCTATTTGTTATCGTCAGTGAAGGACAGGAATAAAAAAATAGATCTAAACACAAACTCTGAGCGTTTATAAAACAGCTTCTATTCAGCTTGCAAGCGTGAATCTTTTAGACATGTAATGTCTTCAAACTCAGCATAGCAACCTAGATAGCTACATGAGTCTGATCTCAGTTCAGAATCATCACATAGTAGAAGCCTCTGCAATATATATTATTGCAAGAAAGACCTCTCAAAGGTACATTTATGAAAAACAAAAATACACAAGTTAAAACTTGCTAACGCTTGTATTTATGACAATAGATGGCGTTCTACCAAAAACACCATCAAGCATATTTTTTTGTTTACATAAACATCAGAGCAAGCATTCACTAACTCTAACTTTAATTTCCACCTTCAGATCATGATTTCAAGCTATTTGCTATCGTCAGTGAAGGACAGGAATAAGAAAATAGATCTAAACACAAACTCTGAGCATTTATGAAACAGTTTCTATTCAGCTTGCAGACGCTTTTACTATGTGGTGATGCTGAAGTGAGATCATACCCATGTAGCTATCTAGCTTGCTATGCTGAGTTTAAAGACATTAAATATCTAAAAGATTCACGCTTGCAAGCTGAATAGAAACTGTTTCATAAACACCCAGAGTTTGTGTTTAGATCTATTTTCTTATTCCTGTCCTTCACTGATGATAGCAAATAGCTTGAAATCATGATCTGAAGGTGGAAATTAAAGTTAGAGATAGTGAATGCTTGCTCTGACATTTATGTAAACAAAAAACTACGCTTAACGGTGTTTTTGGTAGAACGTCATCTATTGTCATAAATACAAGCGTTAGCAAGTTTTAACTTGTGTTTTTTTTGTTTTTTCATAAATGGACCTTTGAAGTCTTTCGTGTAATGATATATATTGCAGATGCTTCTACTATGTGGTGATGCTGAACTGAGATCAGACCAATGTAGCTATCTAGCTTGCTATGCTGAGTTTGAAGACATTACATGTCTAAAAGATTCATGCTTGCAAGTGGAATAGAAACTGTTTCATAAACGCTCAGAATTTGTGTTTAGATCTATTTTCTTATTCCTGTCCTTCACTGACGATGGAAAATAGCTTGAAATCATGATCTGAAGGTGGAAATTAAAGTTAGAGATAGTGAATGCTTGCTCTGACGTTTATGTAAACAAAAAACTATGCTTGACGATGTATTCGGTAGAACGCTATCTATTGTCATAAATACAAGGGTTAGCAAGTTTTAACTTGTGATTTTTTTGTTTTTCATAAATGTACCTTTGAGGTCTTTCTTGCAATGATATATATTGCAGAGGCTTCTACTATGTGGTGATACTGAACTGAGATCAGACCCATGTAGCTATTTAGCTTGCTATGCTGAGTTTGAAGACATTACATGTCTAAAAGATTTGCACTTGCAAGCTGAATAGAAACTGTTTCATAAATGCTCAGAGTTTGTGTTTAGATCTATTTTCTTATTCCTGTCCTTCACTGACGATAGCAAATAGCTTGAAATCATGATCTGAAGGTGGAAATTAAAGTTAGAGATAGTAAATGCTTGCTCTGACGTTTATGTAAACAAAAAACTATGCTTGATGCTGTTTTTGGTAGAACGCCATCTATTGTCATATATATATATATATATATATATATATAATGATTTTATGTAAATATATGTAAATTATATTGCCTATTTCTTTGACAGGGGAATTAAGGCTTTCTTTTTATTTATGGCATTAGGGTTGTTGATTATATGACATGCCTCTTCAATTTTCCGCTTGATGTCATTTCACTCAATACATGTGAGCTGGTGGCTTTTTTTAAGATAGTGCTTAAGCACATATATTTATAAATTACAACAGTATAAGGAAAGTTCATTAATATTTTTTAAATCTAGAGTAATATCACATCTGTATTCCACTATGTAAAAATTACAATGTGCATCAACTTTGGTGGACAGATAACGAATTTCAAATGATGTCATAGACATAGTCAAGTAATTAAATCAAATGCCTTAATCAAATTAATAAAAGCAATAAATAGATTATTTTTTTGTTTCTGACACTTTTCGTGAATTTTTCTGCAACAAAAAGCCATCATTTGTATGAACTTTTTGAGTCCCTAAAGCCATACTAAGTATCTGGTAACCATTCATCTATAACTGGAAGAAATCTAGTTGACACAATTCTTAATAATATTTCGTGATAATTACTGCAATTTTCGGGTTTTCCTGAAGGTTTGTGATGATAGCATTTTAGTTATAGTTATATGTTGGCTACTTTTATCATCTAACATTAAGTATTGAATGTCTTAGAAAATTTTTAAAATGTTATTGAAATTTTTTAATATTTAACTGTTAATAATAGCACATAGATTACTATATATACAGTGCATCACATGATCACCATCTCTTATACTAGCACATAATTGTTGTAAACAAAGGCAAAACTCTCCATAAAGTAGTGCCACTCTGTACCAACCAGAGTAATCAGCTTGTGCATAAAATCCCTATCTCATGCCTACTCAACTAGTCTGGGGATATTGGATGAGTAAACACTAGATAGGGATTTTATGAACAAGCCTTCTGGCATCCATTGAGTACTCTGGTTGGCACAGGGTGGCACTACTGTATGGAGAGTTTTGCCTTTGTTTATATACACAGTGTTTTGAGTGATAATATTCTTTATTCTTCAGATGTTATTGGTATTATCAGTGACAGTAGTAGGATGGGAATCAAATTCCATACCTTTTGATTCTTGATTATTAAATTTTAAGGTAATATTCTAACAAGAGACCTATTCTGACAAAATCAACAGTTATTAGAAGTTCCATATACTTATTTATGATGTTGCTTTTGATTTCTCCTCCATTTTTGTCTAAGAGCAAAGTAATTAATGGCTTCCAGACATCATGTGTTCTCACAATAGGTTGACTTATAGAGTTTTTTGCCATTATCATGTGAGCAGCTTCTTTTATTTTTTCTTATGCCTACTTTTACTATCTATTCAATATCTTTGTATTTTTTTAATTGAACATATGTATATATATATATATATATATATATATATATATATATATATGGTTTGCTATTTTAAACACATTTATTTTTTCTTTTCTAATTATCAGTTGTACTTTTCCAATCACTTATAAAAGAGACAACTGGTCTTACTAATATATATTCTTCAACAATCCACATGATATTTCAAGATACAGTTTTATTTTTTTAACATTTCAAATTTAGACTTTATACATGTTAAAGTTTCTCATAGTGTGGTATGGTTATGGAAAGCTGTTATGATGTTATATTGTTTGTAAGTTGACTTTAGTTTATCTACTCTTTCTAGTATGTATAAATGTACTACATTAACAACAACTGTTTTTCTTTTGATGTTTTTTTGTTATCTACTTAAAAATTTCTTAACAAAGTTGTCGGATAATCATTCTTCATGAGAGTTTGTTTTTTGAAGTTTTTTTCTTTTTCTGGATCATTTATTTTCTGAACAAACTTTTTTCATCATGTTACATAGTGATAGAATAATTCCACGTTCTGTGTTTCTGTTGTAAATCAATGTATATATTAAGTATATTTCTGTATGTGTGGATTATCTGGAAATTGTACTTTTGATATTACCATAAGGGAATCTATGTACCCACACATACAGGAAAGTATCTAACATATACATCCAATTACTCCAGATACACAGAAGATGTAATTATGTTACCATTATGAAGCAGAGTAAAAAATGATTGTCAAGAAACAATGATGAGGAAAATGAAAGATGTACATAGAATAAACTCTTATGAAAATAGCTATCCATTAACTGGCATTAAGAAAATCTTAAATAGACAAAAATAAGAAATATCAAAGGAAACAATAATTTTTAGTACTGTGGTTTATTGATACATATCAAGATTAGTAGACAAATTAAAAAAAAACCTGCAATCAAGTTAACATCAGAACAGCTCTCCAGAGCCATACCATACTAGAATGAACTCTAACATCTATAAAACCTAAACTTAAAATTCTATAAAACAAAAAGTATAAAATACCATGTGAATATGGAAATATGCATACTGGTCATATCAGTTACGCCATTGACAAGTGATTGAAAGAGAACAAACTAATGAGTAGATAAAAGAAAACAGATTTGTCTAAAGGAATATACCTTGTATGTACCAATGAACATATGTTTGATTGGAAAGAATGAGGATATTCTAAGAGCTAACTCAAAATATATGTTCAAACTGATATTTTGAAGATGTTAAAGAAGATATGATTTTTTTAAATCTTCATATTTATGAAAAATATCTATCTGACTTTAAATCATAATAAGATCTTGGACTAAAAGTAAAAGAGAAATTTATTTTTATTTGTAAGCAAATTCTAGATAAAAAGACTATTATTAGGCTACTAGCACAAATATTTTATCTTAAAGCTGTGAATAGTAATTGATAGTTGTCTAAAAAGTTTGCAGGTAAATATATTTTTCAAGTCATTATATACATTTTGAATATATAAGGATAAGTCAATAAACATCACATGACCACCACTTCATACATTTTGAATATATAAGGATAAGTCAATAAACATCACATGACCACCACTTCTTATGCTTGTGTATAGCTGTTGTTAAAACAGGCAAAACTCACTATACATATTGCCTTCTGGCATCCATTGATTACTCCAGCTTGCTGTGTGTGGCAATCGTATTTTATTAAAAAGAAAATATATTAATCTTTAACTATTATGTACAGTTTATAGCTGGACTAGAAATAATCTCTCTTTAAAAAGAAATTAGTAATAAACAGCCATGTATTTATCAGATATAATTGTTTCAAGTTATGAATGCAAAAAATTAGATACTTGTATTTCAAATGCAATGTATATTCATTGCATTTTAACAATGTAAAGAATCATTAATCTTTTTAAAGTTATTCTAAAATTGAGCTACTAAATGGAATTTTGAAAAAAAAAGGCAATCAGTGGAAAATTATTACTGGTGATAATTAGGTATTATGGCATAGTACTCTATTGAGTAATTACTCTACATACATTTTTATCAGTAATTTGATATAATAATTAAATTATTATTTTTGAGAAATATGTTTGGCAACCTAGTTGAGTACACAACTGCATTATAGATCATCTCAACTTATAATGGGTATCTAAAAATTCCAGAATTTTGTAATAAAAATATGAGTATTTATTTTTTGGGTGCTACAAATTGAATCTCTTTCAAAGCACTTCTCATTTGATGCCATGCACCAATTTAAATGTGTTTTCCCCTTTTTAAAGTAGTCCTAAATCTCTCATGAAGTGATGCTTTTTAATGATTCCATCATTTTTCTTCAACACTTTCATGTATGGAAAATATTTTCTTTTAATGCATTTTTTAATTTAGGGAAATCAAAAGATGTACTGACTAAGATTGGATAAATATAGACTGGGTGTATGAGACAGGTCCATGCTGGATTTTGGTTAAAATTTGTTTCATTGGCTTTGTATATGGGCACACTGTCACAGTGAAATTACTACTCCCACTTTTTCATCTCACCATATCACATTGCAGAACTTGTAGGTAAAATGCCTGGCCATTATGTAAACTCTAAGTGAAGAATGCTGTTTTTATTAAAAAAGATCAGGGATCCATCACTGCACTTATTTGAGAAAAGATTAATTTAGACTTTGCCATTAAACTACCTGTAAACTTGTGCTTTCTCCAAAGTGGCTTGCTTGTAAACTATTTCAAGCATTAAAACTATTTTCTTTGCCCTTTTCTCTTACAGAAAACAGAATATCACATTGATCCAACTTTTCACCCAACACAAAAATTGAAGAATAAATGATATGTTGTTTTGTAATATTGTGACTTTACTTAATGATGGTGGTTGGCAGACTAATGCAGAAGGACCCATACAAAGGGCAACTAATGGCAGAAACGTACTACAATGGATCCAACTAAGAAAATGTTTCCATTTTTTTTTGAGGATACACCTTCTCATATGTCTCTTTATATAAATTAATTCAAAAGAAAGAACAAAGATATTCTTTTTAGTGTCTATAAATATTAATAATATAAACTTATTTACCGACAAAAATTTGAACACTTGATATTTTGAAATTAATCTAACAATCTAAAACCTGTGTAAACATCATAATTTTATATTTTTTAAATTCTCATTTTATGTAAAAAATGAAAAAAAAAAAGTACTATAAAAGTTAATGAATTAAATATCAACAATACTTAATCTATTATTCCAAAGTCAATCCTTTTTTTTTAAAAGTGGCAGTAATAATATCTTTTTTATAAACTAGCCTAATAAAAAATTTGAAAAAAATTAAAATCTTAAAATATCCAATGCTTTGGTGATCCTTTGTTAACATAAAGATTTGACTAATATACAATCTTCAATATATATTATTCTTAACTACTTTAACATCTCTGATGAAAAATGTTGATCAGCTAAATATGCCATCAAATAAAGGATAATAAAAATATTGATTTCAAGTATAGTAAGGATTGGATTTTTAAGATTTTAAATTCATATTAAAAGAATACAAAAAATTAGATTTAAAAAAATTAGGGTGTCAATTTGGCAGAATATTTTTGGATATCAGATTATAAATGCTATCAAAATTTATACATAATTTGTACGCTATGCATACATACACAATAAAACAATGCATAAAACTCTAAATTTGGAACAATATAATCATATTCTAGGATAGCATTTGAATACCAAGAGTGGAAAAAGGATTTTATGCACTCAAAATAATCATTAACAACATAAATATTTTTTAAAATGATAATAATTGATTATAAAGCAGTCTTAATTAAATAAATTGCAATTTTAAATTACAGTGATCAATAGAATAAATGAATAATATTTTATTTCAAATGCATTCGTCATATCTGTAAAATCATTATCAGTTAAATAGTTTAATATTTCATTTACGTGTTTGTAGCTTGAATAAATAGCATGAAAAATATTCGCACTATAAATTTTACAATGTTTAGATTTCAGGATATGGATTGATGACACCAAAACATTATAGAGATATTACACATAATGTAACAACAAAATAACATTTATTATACAATAAAAACATTTTATAAACATAAACACCATGGAAGTCTGTTACAAAAAATTTTCAAAAATATTGTTACAATAGTCTAATGCAATTTCTTCTGAGAGAATACTTTTACAATTTTAAATTTTCAACCGCACATGCTTTAGGTTTATTGCCTTAGTAAATATTACTTACGTAACCAATGTGCAATAAATTTATAATTACAACTTTAAATTATCGTAATAGATTTCTAACTATAAGATCTTTCCATTGACTCGTTGTAAATCGAAAGATTTCGTGAGTACTAATGTATAATAGGAATTGTGGACTTAATCAGTGAAGTATTGAATAGTTTCACATTCTCAGATCTAACCGCTTCAGCTTCACCTCTTTAAATAGAATGTAGGTCGAAGTAGAGAAGGGGTTTCCCATTTGGGATTCCCCTCTTTTCTTCCAATATGTAAGCTTGTGGTTAAGACCTGTAGAGGTCCCTACCTTCACATTTTCAACTGCACATGCTTTAGGTTTATTTCCTTAGTGAATATTACTTAAATTCATAAACTAAATGAATAAATCAAATATCCATGACCTATGATAGTCTTAAGTAGACAATTATATTTTATAAGTAAGATTATTATAAGAAATTTTATCCTTCAAGTTGAATATTAATTAACTTATTGTTATTCATCTACAATTGAAATTATTTTCCATATCTTAGATTGAGAAATTAAATCCAGTAAATTTTTATAAAAAGATTATTTGATTATCTAAGATATTTAAAATAGTATTGGAATGCTATATGGAATTCTGCAATACATAAATATATTTACATATCACATATTACATATTAATAAATTTATGGTACAAGCCTTATACATTCCTGCATAAAATATATGTCATAAAACAATTTTATAATTCTATAGTCTATAGTTTTTACCAATTTGTGCATTACTTATTAATTCTATGGCTTTTAATTGCTGAAGTTGTACTAAATCTTTAAATTGTTCTCAGAGGTTACCCATATACATTTATACACTCTATGCTATTATCTCAATAATATTTAAGCATGACTACTAAGGATGATATCACCCTGAACCTATAATGTAGATCCTAGAAGTACTGTCATGTGAGAATTGGGAAAACTATGCCATAAAAATTAAAAACAATATTGGATCAAGTCCACATTCTGTTTTTTCCTCATTTCACCACATTTGTATAACACAAATAAACTTATATTAAAATTCTTCCCCAACCATGGCTTCATCTATTAATAAATAGACCTTTTCAAGTAAAATTCAACTAAACATATCACATATATAAACAAAACAAAATAGTCTTTTCATCATTCACTCCATAAACCAACTTTCTTTAACATCAAAGTATGTCTTCACCAAATTAATGACTTCAGTTTCAAAATATGTTATCATCAAGGTTTCTTTTAATCATCTTTTCAATTCACTTTTTTTATAAAATATACCTTCAGCATTGCCAAATACGTTCATGAATATACAAAGCTGAGTTATGATATCTAATTTTAAGTTTACCCGTATAAACTTTAACTCTTTCATTAAGATTTAATTTACTCTGATATATATATAAATTTTATGACAACTACAAGAAATCTTATAAACTTCCCCAGGAATAGATTTGTAATCAATTGACTATATTGAATTAAATTCTGGCCTTTCTTACAAGCCACTTTCATACCACCCAATAAAAAGCTATTCTTATAAATCAATTTACCAATTGATTACTTATATTCCAAAGAAATAAACTCTTTGTTCTCATTAACACTAAAATCTTTATTATTAACAGATTTATAGATATTTTTATTAAATATAATATTTCTAATAAATTCATGATTATATCCCAATTCAATATAGTCAGAAGCAAATTGACTTCTCTGAATATAACTATTATTTTCAAAATTGTTAAACCTTCTATACCTATAACAAAAAGTCAATAAATATTTTATGAGTAAAAGATTGATATCTGTCTGGTCTTTTATATATACAGTCTGTCAATCCACAAAAGTACTTTTGGTTAATTCTTATTTAATGGAAGTTGAGGAGAATTAAGTAATTAACCAACAACAATTCTGTAAGTTGAAAGACTGTATTTATATTTAATTATTGCTATATTTATATTTAATTACTGTTACATTTATTATTTATTAAGAATTTTAAACTTCTCTCTCAACGTTATAATAAAATAAAATTAAAAGCATATGAAGCGCTTGAAAGAGAAGCTATAAATAGTATTGCTATGAATATGAGGCAACTCACCTCGAAAGTGCTAAGCTTTTAATATTTTGCACTCTTTATAGCTTCTCTTTCAAGCACTTCATACACTTTTAATTTTTTTATTTATTATTTATATTGTATTACAATATTTTTTTAATAATGAGCATTTTATTTGTATTACACACACACACATATATATATATATATATATATATATATATATATAATGTCAATATCTATAACAATCTCAATCCATTACCAATGCAATATCTTTTTACCAATAAAGGTAAAAATCTACGTTTATATATAGTCTGATATATTTATACAGACATTAACGACTGCTATTTGCCTACAAGAATGAAAGTATAAATTCAAAAAGTTTAAATAAACCTCATCAACAGGTAAATATTACCTGTTCCGAATGACTAACAAATAGTCAATTATAACATTCAAACTGCAAGTATAACTTTCAAATTGCACTCCAACAATTGTTTTACTTATATAATAAAGCTAATAATGTCCAAGGCTAGACAGTTAAATAATGTAAATACATGCAAGCTGTCAAAACTTATGCAATAACAATATCCATAACAATTAACAATCTCAATCTGTTGTCAAGGTAACCTCCTTTAAACAATAAAGATGGAAATCCATCTTTATATATGGTCTCATATATTTATAGAGACCCTAAATATTTCAACTTAATTACTAAGAGTGAAATTATTAATTCAGAGAAGTTTAAATAAACGTCATTGAACAGATAAATATAACCTGTTCTGAATGCAGACTATCAAATAGTCAATTATAACAATCAAATTATAATTTTAAAGTGCACTTCAACTATGTGTTATTTATTTAATAAAGTTATTAATGCACAAATATATACATATATACCTGTTATATGCGGACAAATTTTAACATTCAAATTTAATTGTTTATGGATATATAACACATTTTTATAATTAGGTGAAATTCTATTTTGTAAGTATATATTATGTGTGTAGATCTTATTGGGTGAATCTATTTATTACTTGTAATTTACTTAAAAGTGAAAAATGATAACATAATCTCAAGCAGAAGATTTAGGATCAAGCTATCTCTCAGTAAGCACATTAGCTTAGAAATAAATGTCTTTGTGTAAGTACATCTGTAAGATCAACTGCAGGATTGAAACTTTCCAGTAGATATGCCAGGTCAGTAATCCTTACATACTAATCCAAATAGATAAATAAACTCTTAGAAATTTTGATTCATTTTTAAAATAAGTAAATAGATAGCGTATGCCAGTTTACTCAACAATTTTAAAACAATATGATTAATGACCGAACAAATAGAACTAACTGTATACATACAAATATTACATTTATATGGCAGTCAGATAATTATAATTTTAGTTAAAAAGATATGTAACATATAATATTTTTCTTTAAATTAGGTAGTAAATATAAACGAGCAATTTTAAACGATTTATTGACTTTCTGCTTGCTTGAAAAAACTTTTACTTTAAATTGGCTAAGCCTAACTTAAACTAGTATTGGATGATGTTCTGATCTGTGCAACTAAAGCAGGATTATTAAAAAAAACTTGCAAAATATCGAGTAAAACAATGAACTATTTCTCTTCGAGAATTGATCTGACTTCAAATAGCAAATCGATATTTGTTTAATAGTAGTTTACAAATTAATAAAATATATCTTATTTTGTTTAAATAAAAACATATATCTACATGTGTATGTGTGTGAACAACCAATTAATGTAGCGGTAGTCCATTATCCTCAACATCCGTGACCTGAGATTCGATGCCTAATTTGTTAATAACAACCTGCAAATTTTGTATGATTAAAAATACGTTTAGAACATTTTAATAACTATATATGTTATAAGCAGGTAGATAAACATTATAAAATTTTATCTAGAATATAAACCAAGGATGTGAAATTGCTAAACATTCATCAACCCACATTTGGCAAACTGAAAAGTAATATCTTCTCATTTGGTCTTCTCTTTGAATATTATTGGAAAAATATTATTCTGTAATATACTATCTAATACTATCGAAAGGCTATTACATATACACACATACGAGTTTAGTCTTAATTTCAATGCAAAGTATTTTTGTCAAAGATAACCTAACTTGCACTGAAAGCAACGCTAAGCAGTTTCAAAAATTAACACCCACAACAATTATCTACATACTTTTGTCAAATATAATTTTACACTCCACTTGAGTTTAGGTATTAGTGCTATATAAATATATTTGCAGATGTATTTGTGTATATAAAGTTTCCAGCTTTTTCAATATGTTCGCATATTATAGTCTCGTCAATTTATGAAGCTAAATCTCACCAACCTTTATCAAAATAATATGAATATTTTTTTTTTCAAATTGGGATTGTTAAAGACATTAATAACAGAAACAAATAGCAAATCCTTTAATTAATCATGTAATTTGATTGCCAATTTGTGTATTATTTTTATATAGTTGTTTTATTTCAATTGTGTTAAACTATTATTAAGTCTGAGAAATAAAAATAGTTATTTAATTTAATGATAGATTTTAAATATCTTAGGTAATCAAATAATCTTTTTCTAAAAATGTACAGAATGGCTTTGAAAAGATCAAAATTATGAATTTGTCATTGGTGATTTTAATTCTAGGATTAGAAAATATTTGAAAAACGAAAATTTGTAGATTGAGTCAAGCTGATCATCAGAGACTATATCAGAAAAGATATTTAACTCTTGATATTCACTGAGAAAGCAAAACTGCACATTAAAAATACTTTTTAAATGAAAATGCACAGATAAAGTAGAGAAAAAAGTATCCAAATAAATATTTAGGAAGACACATTATTTTATAAAAGATATTAAAATACAATTTAGTAAAGTCAACATAGAAACTGATCTTCCATTAATAAATAATATGTAAAAAAAAAAAATAAAACAATACTTTTATGTAAACAGTAGTATCCAACTAAAAAGTAGAAAAATGTCAAACATTGTTAGTCGAGAGGTCAGCGCAGCCATCTTGCAAGCAAACAGTTGGTTGCAGACATTTGTTGCAGGTTCGCCTTCTGGCTGATGCTATGACATATGGAAAAAAAAAGTAGAAAAATAACAAAATAATCTGACTAAAAAGTCAAAAAAATCTGAAATTTGGTTAATTTCCCATTCTTGGGAAATATCAGAGATTTTTAAAATCTAGACTTGTTATAAAACAATTGGAAATTCCAGGACTATTGCCATTTCATAAAAGCATTTGAGGTCTTTATAATTTTTATGACTTATATGAGTCTGAAATGCATTTTTGAGTTAGCAATATTCCTACAATTTTTGATTGCTTAATAACAAATCTAGATTCTTAACAGACCTCTGATATTTACCAAAATGTCATATAATTCAGATTTTTTCCTACTTTTTAGTCCAATTACTTTGTTATTTTTCTACTTTCTAATCAGCTAGTACTTGTTTACATAAAAGCATTATTATTAAAAAAATTTTTTTACATATTATTTGGTTAAACAACAAAAACATCTGAAAAGGAATGGACATATTGACAAAAATATACACAAACAGGGCAAGTTAATAAAAAAGCATTTAAAAATATGTTAATGCACCTCTAAAAAATAAAAGGCTGATAAAATAGAGAGAATTAACTTTTAAAACATTTCTAACTTTTGGGAATAAGGTTAAAATAGTAAACAGTATATTTGACAAATATTACAATGCAAAGCAAAGGCATTTTCAACCTCATTCGCAGAAAAACAATGAAGACAAAGACAGTATCCTCCAACCTTGTCAATTGTCAGGTGGTTAGGGTTAAGCAGTTTTTCCTTTTTATCTTAACGTTATAGAGAATTCAAAGACTTGAAGTTGTCTCAATTTTAAAGAAGATTAGTAAAAGATAAATTATTCTCAACTAAAAAGATCTATGTAAAGAGCACAAAACTGTAATTAGCTATTAATTTTCTAGTAAGTCAACGTAATGAAAACTTATAGAAGAAATAAAAATATGGATTTTTAAAAAAAGAAATTTGAAAAACATAAAACTATAAATTTGCAAGAGAAGCTATACAAGAATATAAAAATCTTGTTGGTAATAAACTTTGGTCTTGGTATTTGGAGAAAAATTATTTTCTAAATACAAAAAAAAATTAATAGATTTGTAAAAAGAAGGTGCCATCATAAGTTTTGACAAAGATTTCTATAAATTTCAGAAAAAGAAAATAACCAACATGACAATAACATCCATCCCTATGTAATAATCAATGAAAATCTCAATCAAACCAAATCTGTAAAAATCATCATGCCACTGTAGCTAAGGCATAAGTATGTAAATATCATGTAACCTTTGTGGCCAATAAAGTAGAATATTGAATAATAATAATAATAATAACACTACTACTACTACTACTACTACTACTACTACTACTACTACTACTACTACTACTACTACTACTACTACTACTACTACTACTACTACTACTACTACTACTACTACAGCAACAACAACAACAAGTGTGTACACTTTGGGGTTGTTCAGTGTGATTGCTTTTTCTTTGTATTATACCATTTAAATTTTACTTGAATTATTTTATATTTATATTATTTATTACTAGTCTTATTAAGGACAATAATTATTATATGGTTTAAATTTATATTTTACAATTAAAATATATAATACATTCTATCTTTTTTAAAATGCCATGTCCAAAAAATTTGCAAGAAATATTGAAAAATAACCTCACTTCATTTTATACCACTTGGGAAATGAGATTGTTACGTTTTATTTGCTAACTTATACAATTGTAGCCAAAATATAATTTATAAAATTAGACAAAAAAAAACTTTCTTTTGAATGGTAACACCCTTTTACAATATATCGAAAATCCATCAACAATACTATTCCAAAAACATTAAATGAAATCAAACTTTAGCTCAAGAATGCAAAGGTCGCACACGTATCTGCTATGTAAGAGTTTAAAAGTCTTAGGACTGTTTTTTCTTGTAACGGACCCATAACCATTCCCGATAACTAACCATCATTTGTTAGGCAGAGAAATAAAAATGGAAGAAATTCCCAAATCGTTACGTTTTGAGCACTGCTTTCTCTTTCCGTAAATAAAATCAACTGGTTTTATTGCTAGAAAGCTCATAAGAAGTTCTGCAGGCCGAAACAACAGTGAAATAGATCCGAAGTTATCGTTAGATTAAACCATGCTCCGTGAGATGCTGTTTGAAAAATCTTAGCTCTGCAATAAGGTATTTATTTTTAAAAAGATATTATATATATATATGTGTGTGTGTGTATGTATATACCATCATAGAAATCGAAATGAAACTACTTATTGAATTGTAATCTCGAGTTGATGGCATTCTATTTAAACAACATACGGTGCAATATTATTACAAAACGGCAACATTTTTAAGACACACCATATAAATTTATATATGGTCATTCAGCTTTATTGTATTAAAACATTTTAAGAATTATTATAATAAAAACCTTATTTAAAAAACACTCCCACATAATATTATATTTATAATATGGTAGTATTTTAAGCACTAAATTATCTACCCCCTCTTTTCTTATTATTAGCTTAGAATTTTCTTCTCAACTGGTTTTATAATTTTTAGCTCACGGGAATATGTACATATACACATTTGTATTAAATTTAAAAATTCAACCAAATTTATATTTGAAATTATAATCTCCAAAGATGTAATAATAATTTTAAGAATCAAACTAAATTATTTTCAGTTTCCAATCTGATTTCAATAATTTTGTTAAAAATAAAGTCAAGGTGTTAAATAATGTCTTTTGCAGTTAAAATTTTATAGAAAGTGATTGAAAGTTTCCCTCTGGGTAACTAATTAATTCCTGCAATTTAATATCTATGATTAACAGTAGAGGTCATCACTATAATCTTGAATATATCAATACACATGGTCTAGATATAATACATTTCACACAATAGAGTATGTATTCGTAAAGAAAGAGAGAATGAATAAAGTAAAGAAAATTAGCGTTTGATAATAAAGAGAGAATATGTAATAGTGATCATAATTTCTCTACAATGGAAATGGTTAGTAATGTGATGGAAAATAGTAATAAAAATAGAAAGAATAGTGAAAGATATGGATGGAAAATGAATGATAAGAACAAGTTAAAAAAAATATAAAATAAAAGTAGAAGGATTCATGAAAGAGTTTGTTGAGGGTAAATATAAATGGTGTGATGAAGTATAAAAAGTGACAATACAGAGTTCCTAGAAAAGAATATTCAGAAGAATAGAAGTAAAAACAGGCAAAACTCACTATACGCATTGCCATACACAGCAAGCTAGAGAAATCAATGGATGCCAGCAAGCTTGTGCATAAAATCCCCATCTAGTGCCTAATCATCCAATATCACCAGACTAGTTTTTGGCTTGTGGCCTTCATCAGTGAGGGGCCTTGGATCTGAGAGCACTGCACCTAGATCTTAGGATCTAATGCAACCCTCCAGCAATCACCTTTTATCGCCACTTAACTACAAAAATATGAGTCTTAAACTGAAAACACTTTAATCTAGGTGCAGTGCTCTCAGATCCAAGGCTCCTCACTGACAAAGTCCACAAGCCAGAAACTAGTCTTGGGGATATTGCATGAGTAGGCATTATATGAGGATTTTATGCACAAGCCTTCTGGCATTCATTGATTACTCTAGCTTGTTATGTGTGCCAATACATATAGTGAGTTTTGCCTGTTTTAAACAGTTATACACAAGCATAAGAAGTGGTGGTCATGTTATGTTTATTGGTTTAAGAATATAAGTAATAGAAAAGTGAGAATTAGTAAAAGTGTGAGGTTTATATCTCTTGGTTGAGTAAGAGATTTACCATTATGTATAGTAGAGTGAGTGGGATTGCTATATTTGCAAGCATGTTCATTAAGACATCTATTGCAACAGTATCATATACTGCCTTTATATCCAGTTGAATTACAATTGGGGCATACTTTTATCTTGCTGCACTACACTTTGTATTATTTTAAATGCAAGTGCAGCCTGTGTGGTGGAGGACCCAATTTGTGTACTGCATGCTTGATATCTGGAACAATATGTATGTTTCTATTTTAACTTTGACTATCTTTTTCAATAATTTAATTTCCAATTAACCCATGGAGATGAGTTAAAGCTTATTGAGATTTGAAATGGGTGTTGTTTTTTGTTAAACGGCACTATTGCTATTGGTTATAGTTCTCTAATATAGTATTTTTTGTGATAAACAGTTAGCAAGATTGCAAAGGTACTCTGTGGTAAATTGATTCAAATGTGAGAAGACAAATGCTGGTATGCTGTTGTTTCCAGAGTGGCAACTGTTAGGAATTTTTTAAGCTTGTCAGAAAATTGTTGGATCTGAAAGGGAATATCTGTATTAGGTGTTCCAAATTCATCAGTGGTTGGAGTGTATTGTTTACATGTTTGGACTTTGTGCTTGAAATATTGATATATGGGGTCTAGGATGTTATGTCCTGCATGAACACTGCCACTTATCTCAATTTCCATAGATATTTTTTTTGGTTGATGGATAACCCAATCCCCAACAGATATATTGCTATGTCCATGGGTGTTGCTGGGTGAGGCTTTTTTTTTCTTTTTGTTTCAAGTATTCTTTTAATTGTTTACATGTATTGTGGTATAGCATTGTTAGTTTTTGTATGTACTGGTGGGTGTGGTGCATGAGTCTGCTAATGATTAATCTCTTGTGTAGATTGTCTGATAATGCCATTAATTAGGAGGGTGAGTATCTTGTCATGTGATGTATGTTGATGAGTGATTGGTATTTTTGAATTGGATCTTGTGACATATTATGAATTTTACTTTGCATGATGTAAGTCCCTGAGAATAGAAATTCGGTAGTGGTTGTTGGGAGTAGGAATCTGATTGTTTTTCAGAGCTCTGAGAACTTTCTTGTAACAGTTTGTGCAACATGGTCTGAATGGGCATGGATTAAATTGGAAGTTAATTAAGTAATGAAGCATTAGTGTGTGGTAGCATAGATGAATAGGTGTGGCTTGCTGTTGACTATAGATTGTCATTAAATCTATGGCAGCAAAGCCCTGAGCATTCAAGCATGGCAGGTTTAATTGATGTAAATAATTTCTATAAAAAATTTTATAGCTTAACAGAAGCAAAACTCTCCATGCAGTAGCACCACTTACTGCATGCCAGAGTAATCAATGGATGCAGAAAGGCTTATGTTCATAAAATTTCTATTAAGTGCCTACTCATCCAATAACCACAGACTAGTTTTTAGCTTGTGACTTTTGTCAGTGAGGAGCTTTGAATCTGAGATTGCACAGAATGGCACTAATGTATGGAGAGTTTTGACTCTGTATTACAACCCATTTACTGAGAACTTTGAATTAAATCCAACTAAAGAAGTAAGCTATATTTTAACATGGCTATGGCACTATAGATCACACACAAATTTTTAAAATGGGTTTGCATAATTTGATGTAGGGGTAGAGTGGCAGATTCTGGAATTTGGAGCCGAACCCTTTTGCTTCAAGTTCTCAAAATTTTTATTTCACTTTTGAGCAATAAATAAATTTGAATACATTTATATCAAAGATACATTATAGAATGATCCATTGGCACAGTTGCATAATGCTTTGAACTTTCTAAATTATGAAAACTCTTTAATATATTTGTGTGATGATTAAATCTTTTGATGATCAAGATGTAGACCTAGGATAAAGCCATATTTTGAAAATATTTATCACAATTTAATGGCAGTGATTAAATTACATGACGACACTAAGATTAGCATTGATATAGCTTTATTGTTTGGGAGTTCATAAGGAGCTTGATTCTAGGATCTTCCAATCTTGTCAACTGCTTTACAGCTGCACCAAACTGTACAGGACAGTGTGGTTTAATCTCTTGAAGATTTTTTGCAACAACTTTATGGAAACTATTTTATAGATTTAAATGATGATCTCAAAAAATCAAAATAAAGATTACTTAAAGTATCTAAAATCTGGAGGTAATATGTTGTCATTTTTTAGCATATAATGCTTCAGATAAAAATGTTGCAAAAGATGTCTGATGAAAAAAAACCTAAAAATAAATGTGTAAAAGAAATAATTTTGTAACTTTTTTTTTAAAAAAAAAAAATACAATAAAGATTACTAATGATGAATTAAAAAAACATAAATGCTAAAAATTATCATGTCATATTAATAATGCAAATAAAATATAGAGAATGAGATTATTCAGAGAATTTAGTTTAAAAAGAGTGCTTCTAACATAAATAACTGATTAATAAAACAAAAATAGCTATGTGTTTGAGAAGAAAAGACTTTTGATAAATATATTTTACAAAATTTTACAAATGGATTTGAAACTTAAATGCTTTAGGAAAGAACAATAATTAGCCTTCAGATTATATAGTTAAAGTAAAAATTGATGTATATTGGGAGTAATAAAAAGGGTTCAAAAATACAAAAATAAAAAACAGGCATTATTAACATTATTAAGGAGTAAAAAAAGTTGAAATATTTCTCAGATGAATAGGTTCATAAGAAAAAAGTCAAATGAGTTCTAAGAGATTATAAAAATTTAAAAAAAAGTTGACTCTTAAGATGAATTGATGTAAAAAAAAGTTGGCTGCATCGATATAAAAAAAACTTTTGGAAGTTAGATTAACCTGCATTGGCTGCAACATAGTTTTGTTAGCTTCCAACTACAATAGGAATCTCATACCACTTTAATATGTATATATAATTTTATTTTTTTAGAATTAATTACATAAATGTTTAATTATTTGTTCTACGCCAGAAAATGAAATAAAATTACTTTAATTAAATGTAGTTGACAGCTTTTTTGTAATCAATTGATTGTTTTCATAGAATCGGTGATTTTACTCAAATAAATTTAGTATTTATTGTTGTTGCCATTAGTTACAACAAGTTTTATTAATTTTTTTTTAAAAAAAATAACAAAAAAGCTGTCATTTTAAAAAAGTGAGAAAAATTTATAGCCTAGACTAGAATACAAGTTGTATGAGATACTGCTAAAACAGAAAATGTGGTAAACAAAGGTAAAACTCCCCATACAGTAGTGCCACCCTGTGCCAAACAGAGTAATCAATGGATGCCAGAAAGCTTGTGCATAAAATCCCTATCTAGTGCCTACTCATCCAATATCCCCAGACTAGTTTCTGGCTTGTGGCCATCATCAGTGAAGAGCCTTGGATCTGAGAGCACTGCACCTAGATCTTAGGATCTAATGCAACCCTCCAGAAGCCACCTTTTAACTCTACTTTACTGCAAAACTATGAGAATGAAATTGAAAACATTGTTAATATCTTCAATCTAAGCTCAATAGCTTATATAGTCATATGGGTCTGAACTCAATTCAGCACCCATACATTTTGGTGTCTTTGGCTCTTAAACAACCATAGCCACCACTATCCTATTAGGAAGGATTGGTGTTAAACCATCAAACATGTTTGATGGTTTAGAAAATGTGGTGTTGGTGAGTTACAAAATTAAAACTACATGATCTAAATTCAAACTAGTTTGATTTTTACAAAATAGAGACATACTTAGAAAGATTCTGAAAGGCACACCTGTTCAATTTAAAAAATAATATAAAATTAAGGTATTCAAAAAATTGTTAGCATTATCACATGCTAGTTATAAGCCACTGCAGGTTAAACTTGAAAATATACACCTTGTGATGAATTTATATGCTGAGGTATATAATTTTGTGCACTTAAGATGCAAAATACACTGATAAAACATCTTAGAAAATTTAAAAATATATATTTACATTGCAATGATTTTATATTCTGTCATATAGTGTTAAAAACAAATGAAAAACAATACTTATCTTATGGGAGAAAATGAAAGTGGGTGTCATTGAATTGTCATAGAGATTGATATCTCTAGCTTATCTGAAGAATTGTAGTTGTTTACAAAATGCGTGCATAGTGAAAGTGAGTGTTAAGTCGTCATTTTGGTCAGTAAGGTTAAGTTTGAATCTAGTCTTGAAATGTTTTCAAACCATAAAGGCTTAGGATTTTTCTTTCAGGAAAATGTCCCACACACATAACTATCCAACAATAATCAGTAAGCAATATCTAGTTATTCTTGCTAGAGAGTATGGATAATCTGCAATAATCAGATGAAATTCAGTGAAATGGTTGCATTGAAAGATTTATAAACATCAATTGGTACATTGGTCAAAGTGTGTTTACAATATGGTCTTAGTATTCAATAAAGATAAATAGAATAATCGTATCAAATGTTTAACCACGAATATAGTAAGTTATGTAAAGTCTAATAATATAGGAAATCATATTTAATTAATAAAATCATAAAGAATTATTAAATATGGGCAATTAGATCTTAAGAATGGAATAAATAGAGAAAAGACATAATGACAAATAACGTCCATAAAAATAAAGCTAAATTTAAATTTAATTGGTATAGAAATAAAATTGATGCATGTAAGAAAATAAATAAAACTTTATTGGTACCAACTTGTACAGGAGACATATTGAAGCATCAACTAGTTTCTGTATACAATAAATATTAGTATTATGTTTACATTAAACCGATCTTTTTTTCACTCTGTCATAGAAGCAGATTCATTTAATGATAATATCATAGATTTTTTTTATGATCCATTGACGTAAGTTGAAAACAAATTGCTGAAAATGAACAGCAATGTAGAAGAAGCAGAGGTGGAACAAGTGGAAACAAATGTATGGAGAAAAAGGAAGAATAGATGCAAAATAGTCACTTATGCTTACTATTATTATATTCTTTTTTTTTTCATATGTCAAATGCGTTGACTGGGAAGCGAACTCGGGCCAGCTGCTTGGAAGGCAGCTATGCTAAACACTAGGCCACCAACGCTTGGCATTATATTCTATGATATGAATATTGGGGATATACCACGTTTATTCAAAACCTAAGAGTGTATTTTAGAAGGAATTAAATTTAAAGACAATTTTATTCATCTTTCAAGTAGGCATAAACTTGGTGGCCTTTTACCAAAGGGAGAAAACAAGACTGCATAAAGAAGAGAACATAGCGATGTTACAATATATATATATTTAAGATCTTTATTTTTTTAATGAAATGTTTCTTTCTCTTTGAGTCTTTCCCTTTTTGTTTACTTTTTATTACAAATTACTTGAATTTTGCGTTGTACTTTTAAAAATAAAAACAAAAGATGCAAATAAAAAAAAGTGTTTAAAATAACATACTATTTATAAATAAATTCATTCACTTTATATAAAAAAAATTAAGCCTTAGAAATTTTTAACTTGTTGGATTTAGTAAAGAAAACAGTCCTGTAATAAATTGTCATTACAGTATTTTCAAAAAGCTATTCTTATGTAAGGATTCTCTTAGCTGAATATTCTATTTCCATTCAATTCAATGTGAAAAATGAAAATATCACTATTACGTCAATTAAGTAAATAAACTTTAGTTAATATATATATACGTATGTGTGTATGTGTAAACATTATATTTTATATTTATACAGGTAAACATTTGTTTGTCTTCACATTTGACACTTCGATTCCAGTTATTTTCTAGTTAGTAGAGAATCATTCTAAAATGTGAATAATCAAAAATCATGTCTTTAATATCTGATTTTAAAGTTTTCAAACACATGATTGAGAGATTTTGCTCAACAAATTAGAAAATACAGATGTGAAGGAGAAAGGATATAATAAATTATTCAAACAGAAGACATTTCTTTCTCCAGTACAACTTAGACATAATCCAGAAGCAAAAGAAAGAGCTAATAGAGAATAATATTCTGAAATTTGAGAGTAATAGCATTTTTGCTAAATATTCATTATAATTTTTCCAAATGAAAAAAATTTAATGGAATCGCCATGCTTATCAATGCAGTTGATCATTTCAAAATTTCTATGCCTTTACTTTCCATGTTTTTTTTTTTTACGTGTCATAGCATCGGCTGGGATGCGAACCCGCAACCCGGGCAACTGCCTGCAAGTGCAAGGCAGTCGTGTTTTAAACTTTGGTCTGCGTTGTTAGCTGAGAGGTCATCACAGTCACCTTGCGAGCAAATAGTTGGTTGCAGACGGTTGTGGGTTCGCCTCCCGCCGATGCTATGACATATGAAATAAGCAAATTCTATTTATAAATGAGATGATTCGATTAAGTTATTTTTTATTTGGAAAAAAAAATCATTAGACTTATTGAACAAAAATGTCATCACCTTCAAATTCCATTACAGTATTCTCCATGTTCTGCATGTTTTAGTTTAGATGTAGATTCTAACTCCAGAGCATAATGTTCTTAAATCAACTGCATTTGTACTGCATCTGATGCTTGGACATTTTATGAACTTTCAAGCATTAACACCATTAGATAATAATTAATTTTCTTTCCTTTCATTCTCTCTTGATCTTGAACTATTTATTGATAAGTTACTATTAGAGGAAAAAAAACTATTTTTGGTTTGAATAATTTATTAAATTATATTAATCAAAATAGTGTTGGATTCAAATCCTGCTTTTTATTTTTCAGTACTCTTCCACCCCATTATTACACCTTGTTTTTCAACAAAATACCTGCCACATCTTTCAAAAATTTTAAATCAGATACTTATTAAGTTAAAATAAATAGGTTTCAGATCTTCAGGTGTTCTGCAACAACTGTGAATGATCTCTCTTATATAGAAAATGGCTTATGGAATTCAGTTAAAACATCAAGTGAAATGATAAAAAGTGAAAAATCTGAAATATATTTTCACATCTTTTGACCATAAAAATTATATGCTAATAAATATTAGTTATACTCATTATTAAATGCAAAGTACTTTCAGTTATTTGTATGATCACTTTCTTTTGGAAATCTTTTAAATTTGGTGGAAGAAAAAAGGAAATGATTTCTAAGATGCCTTCTTGAAGAACCAGAATTTGTAAGTTGATCTCTCTTTCAAAATATACTTTATTCACAATCACAACATAATACAAGGAAAGTAATTAACTATAAATCTAAGTTGGGTATAAAATATATAATCCCAGCCATTACATCGATTATTCAAATTCTGATTATGGACCATATAATTTGGAGCAATTCCAACATTCTGGAATAAATATAAACTAGATGTTTCAATTGTAGCATTATAAATGTTAATAAAGATCACTAAAGGCCAAAGCATAATATGAAATTAAGTCCATGATGAAAACCATTGTGTAATTAAAAACACTGAAATTAATTTAATTCTAGTAGTATACAGCATAACATTGAGGTAAAGGGATCAATAGGAAAACCAAAATCAGTGAAAACTGATGATAGTCATAGGGCTGTTTACAATAATTACATCAAAGAGAATGAGGGCATCAGCTCAATAAAATTTATTCATTAAATTAGAATAGTACCACATCCGAAAGGCCAATTTACCCTTCAGATCACAACCAACAGTTGATCTTTTCTATTAAATTTAAAAGATTGCAAGTTGGAATTGGTAATGAAAATAACAAAGTATTTTTGCATTTTCTTATTATAATGATGATCAATAATTTATTGCTTTATTATTATTACCATAATTAATTTATAATGAATATATTATTTTATTTGTATGAATATATGGCAATAAATAATATAAGTAATGTTTGAAATTATTTTGTCAATATGGCTGCTGCTATAAATAATTGATATGCTGCTCTCTAAATATGCATTTTATAATGTATGCAATGTCACTACCTCTTATTGCACATTCTTATTTGTAAATTAAAAATATCAAATGATGTAAAGTAATTTGCTATATATAATCTTCATTTTTTTTAACATTCACTTCTCTAGGTGAAGCTACTCATAATAATCATTTATATAACAAATAGAATGCAATCAAAATTAAATATCCTTTATTAATTACACATATGTAAATATTTTATTTATATAGTGTGATGTTTTCATATAAATTATAAATAATAACATAGCTCAAATCACAGCACATGCACTTTACAGATGCAACACTATTTAAACTGAATATTTTCCTTTCCAAACATAAGATAGTCTTTTTTAAAAGATAGAACAGATCCACTCCATCTTTTTTTATCGAAGCTATATGTATGGACCAATATGAAACATTTAAAACTAAGAGCATGAAGATTTTGATTAATCACTTTAAATTACTAATAATATGACTTGTATTAATGACGCTTGTGAAATTTTAGTTCCAAATGCTTCAGATTGGCTCATACATATAGCTTGGGTGAAAAAAGATAGAGTGGATCTGTTCTGTCTTTTAAAAAGACTTTAGACTTTATGTTGTGTTTGGAAAGGAGAATATTCAGTTTAAATAGTGTTCCATCTGTAAAGTGCATGTGCCATGATTTGAGCTACTTTATTGTTTATAGTGTCTTTCTGAAGGTTTGTGATGATGGTGTTCTAGCTGTATTTTTATATTGGACTATTTCCATCATCTAATATGTGTGTTTAATGTCTTTAGAAAAGTTTAATTTTAGTTAAATATTCCAAATGCATTCAACTGTTAGTAATATCACAGCTAACAGGTTAGTATATGCAACAGCTATTAGTAATATCACAGCAAACAAATGTTAGTAATATCACAGCAAACAGGTTAGTATATGCACAACGTTTCAAGAGGTATTTTCTCCTCTTTTTTCAGGTGTTGCTGGCCTGACCAGTGACAGTACTAGCATGGGATTCGAACCTGGGTCCTTAGATTCTTGATTATTGAAGTTTAAAGTAATGCTCTAACCAACTGAGCCATCCTGCCAGCTGGTTAGAGCACTATCTTAAACTTCAATAATCAAGAATCTAATGACCCAGGTTCAAATCCCATGCTACTACTGTCACTGATCAGGCCAGCAACACCTGAAGAAGAGGGTAGAAAAATACCTCTCGAAACATTGTGCATATACTAACCTGTTTGCTGTGATATTACTAACAGTTAGTGTATATACTAACTTGTTTGCTGTGATATTACTAACATTTGTTTGCTGTGATATTACTAACAGTTAGTGTATATACTAACCTGCTGCTGTGCTATTACTAACAGTTGAATGCATTTGGAATATTTAACTAAAATTAAACTTTTTTAAAGACATTCAACACACATATTAGATGATGGAAATAGTCCAATATAAAAATACAATTATTATTTATACTTTATTAATTAGAAAAATTATCAACACTTTTATTAGAGATGCACATCAATTATTTAATGTAATAGTTATTTCAAGAAGTTAATCTTGAGTGTTAATTAATATTTGACACTGTAATTATTTATTATTTGAATCTTCATTTGAAAATTTTTAAAATGAGTAAAAATATTTCTTCTTTGTAAATAAAAAAATATCAATTGATTTAAAATAATTTGCATTTATAACTTGATTGATATAATATTTGCTCTACTAGATGAAGTTGTTTAAAACAATCCTTTATACAATAATTTACAAGGCAATAAGAAACAACCATTCTTTTATTGCATAAATTAACAAATGCTATGACTAGATGCCATATTATTTATTTTTAGCAACCATCACTTCAAGAAAATATTTTTGAGTTTATATATATATATATATATATAAACTGTAACCATATATATTAGTAAAATATATATTTATATATATATATATATATATATATATTGTAACCATATATTTTAGTATAAAATATAATAATTGATGTAACTAGTATAAAAATTTCTCTTTCTTCTTTTGGTGATTTGATTGGCTTGATTTGCACTTTGAACAGATTACTCTCTTATATTATTTTAATAAATTTAAATTTGCTTCTTCCCATATACTGACTCATATCAAAATGTTTAACTTTTTAAAATTTTTACAACACATTAAAATTTGGTAAAATATTATAAATAATAATATTTTATTTTTATTTGTTTAAAATGATCTTAAATTATTATTTCCATTGAATTAAAAAACCATTTGTTCAATTAAAATTAATTATTAAAAATAAATACAGTAATTACGTATGCGTCTCAATGTAATAAAAGAAAAGAGCGCGAATTTAAGAGGAGATCGTCTGTTAGTTTTTGCTTTTGGGGGGAGAAAGAAAAGAAAATGGTAAAGGCAAATGGTGTAAATTTGATAAGCTTATTTTAAAATAGTTAATAAGTAAACGGATTACCACAAAATTTGCTATAAAACGTAAAAATAACACAGTGGTATTTAATTATCTAGATGAATTGCTAAATTTTAAAAGTCTGTTCAAGTCGGCTGGCCAAGTGGATCAAATCACCGGTAACAATTTTCCAATATTACATTTTTAAAATGTCGGAGCTTCCCAGTTTAAAAGAATTAATTGCAAGAGTTTGGTATGTTTTAAAATGTTTATTATTCTACAATTTGGAAAAATTAAATAAGTATTTTAATTACAGAAGTTTTATGAAAATGAAAATTTGCTTTTTAAAAAAGAAGAAGTTTAAATTAAAGTAAAATGTTAAAGTTATCAACATAGTTTAATATTTCCGTTTCTAATTCTAATAAAAATATAGTATTGATTGATATTTAACTTTATAATGCCAGTGATATATTTGCTAGTTAATTGTTTGCTATTTGGATAATAAACAGTCTTCAAATAATTAATCAAAGCTATTTTCTAATTTTGTCGTCAGTTTGGAATGATTGAATTAATTGCTATAATTAGTATTCCTAGATTTAAGCGTGGATAAATAAATATTAGCATGGATGTGATAAACTTGGAACATTTTAATAGAGAAATGTAGAGATTAATAACTTATGAAAAACATTTTCATTTAAGTTCTGCGTGTCATGTTTGAAATTGTTTCTTGTTTATGGAGCCACGTAAAATCGTTAATCTAATAGTGATTATAATAACTAACACAAATGGATAAAATTGCATGAATGGAATTTAACTATAATTATAGCTATTACTTCGTATATTTGTTGTTCGACACATCGTACATGGATTCCACGGATCATATTTGGAGTTATAAAATGCTATATAATCCAATTTGTGATACACACACCTGCTATAATTCACGTATTGAACTATAAAATGCTATACATTTAATTTATATCATACACACACCTGTTAAATTTTATGTATTTGATGAATAATGCATTACTTTAATTTTATAGTTATATGAACTTGCATGTGAAGTTCATAAGTTATATTTTATTAAGTTTAAATTAATAGGGGTTGAATAAAATATTTATTCAAGAGAATAGCGCTTGCGAAAAAGCTTAAAAAGTACTAAATGAATTCATGAGATGTATCAATCTTTATGAGTTATTTTGTTAGTCTTTCCAGATTTATATTCCTATACTAATATTACTTATATTATATTACACATGTTTTATTTTAAGAAAGATAAGTTAGTACATTAGTTGTCCTGATTAGCGTAACATTTATTATGCAAGAACCCACATTTGCTAAAGTGTTAGTGTATTCTGAATGGTCAGAATAACTGAGGGGGATGATTTTGCACTTTAATGTGAAGTAAATAGTAATGTTGTTTTAGAATGTAAAGGGCATTAATCTGTGCTGGTGGTTAATCCGCAGATTACTTTATTGCCATTTTTTGTATTTTACACTCATTCCTGCGCTGGTGGTTAATCCGCGGAATGGTGTACTTGTACTTATTGCTTTATGATAGTGTATAAATCCACAAAACGTTTAGTGTTATTTAATTCCTCCGTGTAGATGAATACATCCACAGGAATATGTTTTACTTCATAGATATAAGTTGGGCAAAGTATTTTAGTTAATCTGCTAAATCATCTTCTTTCATTTGTAAGCATAATTTATAAGTTAGATCATCAACTTGTAGCAGGACATTCTATTCAAGTTACTTCATAATAATTAACTGTTGGTTGATTATTATTTACCGGAGTGTAAGTTTAAATTATCACTTTATTTAATGATTGCATTGTAGCTAAATCCTACAGACATAATATTATTTATTATATTATTATAAGTTTACGGTATGGATTTATTGAATCTGGAAATGACGTTAAATATTTCATGAGTTGATGCTGAATTTAGTATAATTTTCTCAATATTCATTGTATCAAATTGAAATATAAGGTATGATTAGGTTCTTAAAAACTGTACCTATGAGATGTTATTGAAGAAAGTCGATGGAATTATAATTTATTTATTTTATTTGTTTATTTATGTCTTTAATTATAACATTGGAATTAATTACTTATTATTCATAATTTTGTAAATAAAAGTTGATTTATAATTAAACTTACTGTGCCGTTGCTATGTGTCATTTGTAAAATCAGAAATCATAAACCTTGGATAGAGCATACATTGAAGTACATACTATCGTCAACATGATATAAGAGTTTATTGATATTTTTGAGAAATCATTTAGATGCTTTTCGTCTTTGGTAGTTTATGATGTGTAAGGTACAATAAAATCCCATTTACCTTTTCCATCATTTTGGCTTTGCGTAGTTGATTCTAGTATACAATATAAATTAATTATTAAACTTGTAAACAGATTTACCAAATAATAACATGATTGAATATATTTACTTAACGTTTTTAAATTGTCATTTGTCAGTATAATAAGAGTCTCAGTGATATAGTAAACTATAAAAAAGAACCCAAGTATTTATGTTTATTTATTGCAAAGCTTTACCTGGACTAGCATTTGTATTAGAAATCATATAGATGGTTTAAAATTTCATAATCTTATGTAATTCCACAAATTATGCCATCTTGTACATGGTCGGCCATCGGGTCTCATACAATAAAAATCGCAAATTAAGGTTTGAAAATAATAACATTGCACTTATAATTTGTTTAATGTATTTTATCATAATACTATGGTAGTTCTTCGCGGTACACCCTGGCTGCGATCAAATTAAATCATAAAAAGTTTAGGTTAGATCATTAGTTTGGTCTGTGGTAAGTTGCCCCAGATGTTGATTGTGGTCTTTCGTGCATAAAATAGATAGCATGATATGCTTTTGGATACAGCTCTTAATAGCTGACAATGTGCAACGGGAATTGATCAGTGATAGAAGTTACGATTCTTAGTGCATTTGCGTTTCTGTAGTTGGGACCACACAATTTACGGTTACAATTTTGAGTGCCGCAGCGGGTTCGGCACGATGGGTAGTTGAAGGGGCAAGCGGATGGTTACAATTTTTGGCGCCACAACGTGATCGGCCCGATATGTTGAGGTTATACAGTCATTATAAGTGTGCAATTACAGTTTTTAGCACTTTATAAACATGCGACTTGATTAATTGATTGTTGCAGAGTACAATATGGTAATGTGTGAACTGAATTAATTAATGATTGTTGATTACAATTTTAATTTCCCATATTACAAGAATATTATCATGTGACAAATGCTCTATCATGGTGATAAAATATTGTATATTTTATTGCTATATATTTCTCCAAGTTACTTATATAGATTTCTGATGACCATAGCAATCGTATTCCAAGATATACCAATATTTATGATTGAATTGGGAGAAGTTGAAATTATCAAGGGTTTATAAAGTAGTTGTTGTAATACTGCAAATATTTAAAGTGGGGGTTCAGATTATTTTAGTGTGAATGTGATATATACCATCTGGGATAGATTATTGGTGGTGAGGATTTAGTGGTTGGTCGGCTTGAACAAGATTTTAATTGATCATTGTTATTAAAACACATATTTTAGGAAAGTAAAAATTTGGTTTCACAAAATATTGAAATAGTTGTTATAAAATACTCAAAATGAGTGATTCTGAAGAACTTAATTATCCTGAGAGAACTCAAGAAGTTCCTGATCTTGATTTCCAACAACGGTTTATGTTGATGCTTCAACGCATAGAGATTGGAATGAATGAACAGTCTCTAAAAATGAATGAACAGTCTGAAAAATTAAACGAACAATCTCTTTCCCAAAAAGAGATGTTAGAGTCTCACAAAGAGATGACTGAAAAAATGAATGAACAGTCTCTAAAAATGAATGAACAGTCTGAAAAATTGAATGAACAATCTCTTTCCCAAAAAGAGATGTTAGAGTCTCAAAAAGAGATGACTGAAAAATTAAAGGAACAGACTGAAAAGTTAGATAGTTTTGAGAATAAAATGGCTGAAGTTCAGGAATTTGTGAAAGAAAAAATAGAAGCTGCTAGAGTAAAAACAGTAGAGGAATTTAACCAAAAATTTCAATCCTTAGAGAGTAGTTGTAAGGCAGCTAAAGGGGAGTCCGATATTAAATTAGAAGAAATTAAAGCTAATTTCTTCGATTATAAAAAGCACTTAGAAGTTCAGATAGAAGAAATTGGAAATAAGTTTATAACCCACGAGGAGAATTTGGACACTAAACTGAAGGTGCTTGATGTGGCAATGGGAGACTCAAGGAGTCATTTGGCACAAATAGTTAGTGAAATGAACTATAAAGTTCAAGAAGTAGAGTCTCAATCTGCTAAATCTATTGATAAAATTAAAACTGAAATGGAATTTAAACTTCAGAATATGAATGAGAGTCATTCAACTTTTGAACAAGGCATATTTAAATCCATGAGTGAATCTGTAACAGAGAGCAGAGCAGAATTGGGTAGCATTAAAAAGATTTTGGAGGAAACTATCAATAGGTCTAAAGTGGAAAATAAAGAATTAAAAAAGACTAATGCTAAATTTAGTGGAGATTTAGAAATGATGCAGAAAGAGTGGAAGGAAATGAGGGATAAATGTCAAGAGTGGCCAAATGAGCCAAATGAGTTTAAAGAAGGACAGAAGCTAGAGGCAAAGATTGAAAATCTTCAGCTAAAAATATTAGAAATTCAAAAGGCTCAAGAGAAAAATGATAATTTCATTGGTCAAAACACCAAGTATTATGTGGATGGGACAGAGACCTCTGTTAAAGAAGTAGTTGTATCTGATGGTAATTTTACTGGTATCCGCACAACTCCCATTCTCCAAAAACCATTAGGAATTGGATCTGTAGCCAATGATGTCAAGAACACAGATATGTCTATGGGTGGATCTACAGCTCTTAAATTTCTAAAGATTAAGCCATTTAAAGGGGAGTATTTGGAAAACCCTCTAGAATTTCTTCAAAATTTGGAGGAATTGTTTACTTTATGTGCATTTTCAGAAAGAGAAAAACTGGCTATCTCCAGCAACCATCTTTATGCTGCTGCAAAAGATTGGTGGCAGTCTTTGTTTGATTGTCCTCAAACATATGGAGATTTTAAACATTTAATAATGTCAAGTTTCTGGGGTGAAGATCGTCAGGATAACATGCGTTATCAAATCACTCGAGAAAAGTACAATGCTAATAAAGGTAGCTATACTCAATTTTTTCGTGGACAGGCGGTCAAACTTAAAACTTTAACTGCTTTTCCATTATCTGAGCATCATATAGTCAGGATCTTAAGACATAACTTACCTCGACAGATTGAACAAGTTTTGATTGCTGCAGATAAGTATACAATTGATGAGGTGTCAGAGATCTTAGATGCACTTGAGACAAGTGAATGTGACCTGGAAAACAGATATAGAGGTGGAAAGGAGGCTAGAGCTTCTCATAACTGTTCCATTGCTAATGTTAATGTTGCTCCAATAAGAAGTCCTTATCGTGATAACAGATACCAGAGTAGGAGTCGTAGTTATAAACGACCAAAATTTTATCATAGAGTTAATGGTCAACCTAGTCTAATTAATAAGACCCAAGATAGAGATCAACCTTCTGTTAGTGGAATTAAACCACTTCGCACAAAGGATATTAAGACAAATGTTAAAAGTAGTACATTAAACTAGAAAGGGCCTCATGGAAAAGTTCCTCATGTTAGCAACTTAAAGAAAAACGAATTTAGAAAATTTTTAAGCCTATATAATGGACCTTTCATGATTGAAAGCCAGGTGGGAGAGAATGCATTTATGCTCTCAACCCCTGAGGGAATCCGAGGCACCTACAATGCACGTAGTTTGAAACCTGTACCTTCAATAAATTAGGGGGATTTATATCGTGTAAATGTTATACCATATTCAGATTGATGATAAATTATAGATAGGATAATAAAAATAGTGACTTATGATGTACCTTAGTAGAATTTGATTAAATGGAATTCTAAAGAAAGATAAATTTTTTTCCATAGGGGGGTGTAAACTGTAACCATATATTTTAGTATAAAATATAATAATTGATGTAACTAGTATAAAAATTTCTCTTTCTTCTTTTGGTGATTTGATTGGCTTGATTTGCACTTTGAACAGATTACTCTCTTATATTATTTTAATAAATTTAAATTTGCTTCTTCCCATATACTAACTCATATCAAAATGTTTAACTTTTTAAAAATTTTACAACACATTAAAATTTGGTAAAATATTATAAATAATAATATTTTATTTTTATTTGTTTAAAATGATCTTAAATTATTATTTCCATTGAATTAAAAAAACCATTTGTTCAATTAAAATTAATTATTAAAAATAAATACAGTAATTACGTATGCGTCTCAATGTAATAAAAGAAAAGAGCGCGAATTTAAGAGAAGATCGTCTGTTAGTTTGCTTTTGGAGGGAGAAAGAAAAGAAAATGGTAAAGGCAAATGGTGTAAATTTGATAAGCTTATTTTAAAATAGTTAATAAGTAAACGGATTACCACAAAATTTGCTATAAACGTAAAAATAACCTAGTGGTATTTAATTATAAGATGAATTGCTAAATTTTAAAAGTCTGTTCAAGTCGGCTGGCCAAGTGGATCAAATCACCGGTAACAATTTTCCAATATTACATTTTTAAAATGTCGGAGCTTCCCAGTTTAAAAGAATTAATTGCAAGAGTTTGGTATGTTTTAAAATGTTTATTATTCTACAATTTGGAAAAATTAAATAAGTATTTTAATTACAGAAGTTTTATGAAAATGAAAATTTGCTTTTTAAAAAAGAAGAAGTTTAAATTAAAGTAAAATGTTAAAGTTATCAACCTAGTTTAATATTTCCGTTTCTAATTCTAATAAAAATATAATATTGATTGATATTTAACTTTATAATGCCAGTAATATATTTGCTAGTTAATTTGTTTAACATTTGGATAATAAACAGTCTTCAAATAATTAATCAAAGCTATTTTCTAATTTTATCGTCAGTTTGGAATGATTAAATTAATTGCTATAATTAGTATTCCTAGATTTAAGTGTGGATAAATAAATATTAGCATGGATGTGATAAACTTGGAACATTTTTAATAGAGAAATGTAGAGATTAATAACTTATGAGAAACATTTTCATTTAAGTTCTGCGTGTCATGTTTTGAAATTGTTTCATGTTTATGGAGCCACGTAAAATCGTTAATCTAATAGTGATTATAATAACTAATACAAATGGATAAAATTGCATGTATGGAATTTAACTATAATTATAGCTATTGCTTCGTATATTTATTGTTCGACACATCGTACATGGATTCCACGGATCATATTTGGAGTTATAAAATGCTATATAATCCAATTTGTGATACACACACCTGCTCTAATTCATGTGTTGAACTATAAAATGCGATACATTTAATTTATATCATACACACACCTGTTAAATTTTATGTATTTGATGAATAATGCATTACTTTAATTTTATAGTTATATGAACTTGCATGTGAAGTTCATAAGTTATATTTTATTAAGTTTAAATTAATAGGGGTTGAATAAAATATTTATTCAAGAGAATAGCGCTTGCGAAAAAGCTTAAAAAGTACTAAATGAATTCATGAGATGTATCAATCTTTATGAGTTATTTTGTTAGTCTTTCCAGATTTATATTCCTATACTAATATTACTTATATTATATTACACATGTTTTATTTTAAGAAAGATAAGTTAGTACATTAGTTGTCCTGATTAGCGTAACATTTATTATGCAAGAACCCACATTTGCTAAAGTGTTAGTGTATTCTGAATGGTCAGAATAACTGAGGGGGATGATTTTGCACTTTAATGTGAAGTAAATAGTAATGTTGTTTTAGAATGTAAAGGGCATTAATCTGTGCTGGTGGTTAATCCGCAGATTACTTTATTGCCATTTTTGTATTTTACACTCATTCCTGCGCTGGTGGTTAATCCGCGGAATGGTGTACTTGTACTTATTGCTTTATGATGGTGTATAAATCCACAAAACGTTTAGTGTTATTTAATTCCTCCGTGTAGATGAATACATCCACAGGAATATGTTTTACTTCATAGATATAAGTTGGGCAAAGTATTTTAGTTAATCTGCTAAATCATCTTCTTTCATTTGTAAGCATAATTTATAAGTTAGATCATCAACTTGTAGCAGGACATTCTATTCAAGTTACTTCATAATAATTAACTGTTGGTTGATTATTATTTACCGGAATGTAAGTTTAAATTATCACTTTATTTAATGATTGCATTGTAGCTAAATCCTACAGACATAATATTATTTATTATATTATTATAAGTTTACGGTATGGATTTATTGAATCTGGAAATGACGTTAAATATTTCATGAGTTGATGCTGAATTTAGTATAATTTTCTCAATATTCATTGTATCAAATTGAAATATAAGGTATGATTAGGTTCTTAAAAACTGTACCTATGAGATGTTATTGAAGAAAGTCGATGGAATTATAATTTATTTATTTTATTTGTTTATTTATGTCTTTAATTATAACATTGGAATTAATTACTTATTATTCATAATTTTGTAAATAAAAGTTGATTTATAATTAAACTTACTGTGCCGTTGCTATGTGTCATTCGTAAAATCAGAAATCATAAACCTTGGATAGAGCATACATTGAAGTACATACTATCGTCAACATGATATAAGAGTTTATTGATATTTTTTGAGAAAACATTTAGATGCTTTTCGTCTTTGGTAGTTTATGATGTGTAAGGTACAATAAAATCCCATTTACCTTTTCCATCATTTTGGCTTTGCGTAGTTGATTCTAGTATACAATATAAATTAATTATTAAACTTGTAAACAGATTTACCAAATAATAACATGATTGAATATATTTACTTAACGTTTTTAAATTGTCATTTGTCAGTATAATAAGAGTCTCAATGATATAGTAAACTATAAAAAAGAACCCAAGTATTTATGTTTATTTATTGCAAAGCTTTACCTGGACTAGCATTTGTATTAGAAATCATATAGATGGTTTAAAATTTCATAATCTTATGTAATTCCACAAATTATGCCATCTTGTACATGGTCGGCCATCGGGTCTCATACAATAAAAATCGCAAATTAAGGTTTGAAAAATAATAACATTACACTTATAATTTGTTTAATGTATTTTATCATACTACTATGGTAGTTCTTCACGGTACACCCTGGCTGCGATCAAATTAAATCATAAAAAGTTTATGTTAGATCATTAGTTTGGTCTGTGGTAAGTTGCCCCAGATGTTGATTGTGGTCTTTCGTGCATAAAATAGATAGCATGATATGCTTTTGGATACAGCTCTTAATAGCTGACAATGTGCAACGGGAATTGATCAGTGATAGAAGTTACGATTCTTAGTGCATTTGCGTTTCTGTAGTTGGGACCACACAATTTACGGTTACAATTTTGAGTGCCGCAGCGGGTTCGGCACGATGGGTAGTTGAAGGGGCAAGCGGATGGTTACAATATATATATATATATATATATATATATATTAACAGTAATAATGTTCAAGGCTAAATGGGTTTATAAGCAATCATTAAAATCAGGCAATACTTAGACAATTCCAATAACAATCAACAATCTCAGCCTGGTGTCATGGCAACCTTTTTTTTAGACAATCCCAATATCAATAACAACCAACAATCTCCATTTGTTGTCAAGGCAACTCCCTTTTAACAAAAGGAGATTGCCTTGCCAACAGGTTGAGATTGTTGATTGTTATTGATATTGGAATTGTCTAAATGTTGACTGATTTTAATGAATAACTCACCTGTTATATATGCAATTATGCAAATGTCCTAACATACCCTAGTTTAACTTTTATAATCAGAAACTATCAATCTACCAATTATCTCTTAGATATGCTTTGATACAAACACTTTGTGTTGAAAGTTGACTTAGCAGATTATTACACATATTATTTCAGCTGTATTCATTATTATTTATTCATCTTTTATATAAACACAAATAAATTGTATGGCTACTTCTTTGTTAATGACTAGAAAAGGTTTATTGTTAATGGCTTTTTAATATTTCCACTGCTAAACATATTTCTAGCTATTACATGGAAATATAACCATGATTTATTTTATTTATATCATAATTCATAAAAATAATTTGTCTAATATGCATTAATATGGCTTAGGGTAACAATTTATATCAATAACCATTTGTATTTTAATGAGATAAAATAATACAACTTATGAGTACCCGTAACATTCTTCATAGAAAAAAATCTTATAAGATGAATTTGGTTTTCCAAATTTTTTAAATAGTTTACAAAGTAATAACTTTATCCAAAAATGGTCCTAAAATACAATATAGCTCTTTAAATCACAATAGATTTACTACTACACTTTAGTATTATGAAATCATAGTCTGTTAGGTAGATATTTGTTATGGTCTCCCAAAAAATGCAATTTAAAAAAATTATGATACATTAAAATATCAGCAAATGTTCCCAAATAATTACCATCTTTAAACAAATACATTATTGCATTTTTATATGTATAGTGTGGCAGTTTAATTTTTTTGAGAAATATATAGTTGTTTAACTAACCATATGAAATATTTTTTCTTCTTTCAACTAATTCATATGCTTGTTTCCTACTTATGTATTGTAATACCAATTAAAAAATATCATTTCATATTATTTTGGTAAAAATTCATATCATTAGACATTTATTATTGTACCGGTATAAATCCACCACGCTTACTCATACACAGTACCCGAGTTCAAACCCAGTCCACGTTTAAGAATAAATTCCAAAACGCCAACGAAATTCAAACCCAAACCCCGGTATGACCAACCGATGATGACTTTATAACAGCACGGGGTTATCCCTTTACTAGCTCAACTCAGAACACAGACTAAATTACTTACAGTTTTATATATAGATCTATTATACTCTGGATATTGGTACGGTCATTAATGTAATGTATATATTTAAGTTGCCAATACAGACAGTAGGTGACTAAATAGACTTCGAGAGTAATGAGGTGGAAGACACAAAATTAGAGTAAATAAATTGTTTAATAACAAATAGAAAGCATAAAAATATAGTATTCAAAAGTACGGTAAGATTTCCATAAATATTCTATTATAATTAGCTACTAGTCTTTATAATCAAGAATCATTTACCTGGTAAACAAACTCATACCAATATTTGTGTAGCGAAATGATTGACGGGTGGCTAAGGGAATCAGAGCATTTGAGCATTGAAAATATTTATCTACGATTTTTATTAAGTTATTTTATTCGAATAGATTCGAGCCGTTGCGTGTACGAATAGTTGGAGGGTGGTTTCGTATAAATATGATATCTAAGATTGATGTACTAGTGGTTGCCTAGATTGAAGAGCCCTACAGTAATCACTTGCGGTGCATCAACGGAATACCGGGCGGCTTGTACTTTGACAAGGCTTAATGCCCCCAAGTAGATCCGGGACACTACAACCAGCCGGGATCATTTCGAAACCCGGTGATCCAAGAGATAACCTGGGAAAGAATTGCTTTCTTCCCCATATGGTAGTATGGCGAGACGCTAACTTCGGCGAAGGAAAGGCATTGCCACAGTCATCGAGGACGAGTGCTTGAAGTGAATTTGAAAAGGAATTACACAAAACCGGATAATCAATTCGTCTATTTCTACGCAACAGGCTGATATAACTATTCCAATAAAACATGGCGGAATCAAACTGACCGCGAAAGCAATAATTAATTAAGTTTACTCTGAAACCCCTAAACCCCCAGGTTGTTCAGGCGGTAGCGATTATAACAAATTATACACTGAAAACTATTTCTCATTTCATGTATGAAACTAAGATAATAACTTAAAACCCTTTACATATTTAAGATTGAAGTATCGGTTACAATAGTATGACAAAACTAAAAAAAACATAATAAAGTGATTTAATATCTGCCAACTCAATATATGAAATAATCTTTAATTTAATAACGAACTTCCTTTTAAAATAACTATAATCAATATTATAAACTAGCTTTAAACAGAGTTGGGAAATATTTCTATTGGCATCGTTTGTTTATAGCCTAAGTAATAAAGGGAAAAAAATATAAATGTCTTCATTTGAATTATTATTAGTAGATACAATATTTATAAACTATTTTCTAAAGACTAGAGCAGAGGAAAAGGAGAAAAGAAAATTTACTGACAGGTTTGAAACAGTAGCATTATAAACGAAAAAAAACTTACATGTGATTCATTTGATTGACAGATTAACTTATAACATTAAGCTCGGGAGGAAGTTAAAAGTTCATGTAACACAGTTACCCTTCTTTCTTCATCCGGCTTGGCTTCTCACGATGGTATTTCTGACGAACGTAGGCGCGCATTTGAAATTTACTTGGAAGGCATAGTCAATTTGGAGATTGGAAGCTGGAAATTGTGAAGCACATAAAACATGATCAGTCAGCGGCACGAAGATTCAAATTGGCGGGACAGAGATCAGCTCCTGGCACTTAGCCCATCGACATTACGGTTTACTGGTGGACTTCTTAACAAAAGTTGGAGAGATTTCTCTAGCAACTGCTTTGCTGTTTTTGAGACGATCTACTCTCAGCCACGTCAAAAGTTAGAATGTTCGGTTTTTTTTTTAAGATGGCCACGGTTGACCTTTCTGTCTGGTTTTTGTTTTAGGCTCCGCCTACTTTTCTCCAGCCTCCAGCAATCCAGCTTGACCATACAATATCAATTATCCATTTCCATTGTTCCGTTTTCAGCTATCTCTAACTTTAATACGCAATTTTAAATTGACACAGTAATTACAAATATAAATTCCTTATCTAATTTCGAATACAACTTAATTACTCTATACATTTGTACAATACAGATTTTAATTAAAAACACTGATCAAAGGAATGTGACTTTTGATCAGCATTTTTAAACGACTTTGTATAATTCTAAAAGGCTAAAATTTAAGCAAATACACCCGCAATGAAACTTTTAAATTAAGCTGCTATAAATTCACAAACCACGCACACACGAATATTATTTCATGATTTGTGACATTTATGCACGGAATCTTTACATATTTATTTACAAAACATAAAATATATATAGCTCAATTTTTGTGACTTGAAATGGAAAAATCCCATTGCGGGCGAATAGTAGTTCGAATTACCGTACTTCAACACATGAAACTAAGATCGGTTCTTCGATCTGTCTGTTTCATTTCTTCTCACTTAAAAAAAAAATAACAAAAAAAAATGTTTATACATAATTCACTGGTTAACATTTTCTTACAAAATTGATCGACTTCGGAGAACAGTCTGGGTGAGGGTTCGAACCTAACATTTATCAAATTTGGGTGTATTAATCCGTTGTTCTTTTACTCATCATCATAGACATTTCACAGTGGTCGTTTACCGGGTTATCATTTATGTAGTTTCTACTTTCTCCCTGGGTCGGGAGGTATATAAGGTTTTAATTGTCTCGCATTGTAAATACCTCGTAGACCCTTCCCTTCCAGTAGGAAAGCGTTTTCATGGCATTCTTCCACTATCTCATATGGCCCGCTATACAGAGGGAAGAATTTTTTGAATTCCTTCCTAGGTACATTACTGACTCGTGGAGATCTTAGCCAGACTTGATCCCCCCTTTTAAAATTGTGATGCTGCCTTCCTCCTCTTTTAATTCTATTTTGTGCCATGCGCTCCAATTGTTGCCGGGCCATGTCTTGATCCGTGCTGGGATTTATATGTACTTCCCGCTTTGGTGATAGCGTAGGGAAAATATCCGGGCATGGTCTACCATAGTGAAGACGCGTGGGTGGGAATCCCGTGGATTCGTTCATGGTATGATTGATGCAATCCATGACATATTGAAGTTTCTCTACCCACTTCCGGTGATCCGTTGATAAACACGCGCGAAAAAGTCGACTGATTTCTCTCATGACTCTCTCGCACGGGTTTGATTGTGGGTTTCTGATTGACGTTAGGCGATGGTTTACATTCTGCTTCTTTACCCAGTTTTTCCATTCTTTCGAGGTGAATGCCGAACCATGGTCGGAAAGTATGGTTTCGGGTTTACCTACCTCTTGAAATTGTTTTTCCTGAAGAACCCGAGTTACGTTTCTGGTGTTTGTAGACCGCACTGGGTAAACCTTAACATACTTGGAAAAAATATCATATGATACCAACAAATACTGAAATGTTTTAAATTTGGGCAAGGGACCATAGTGGTCTATTGCAAGGATCTCGTTCGGTCTCGTAGCCATCACAGGTTTTATTTTCCCCGCGTAGGACTTGTTGGGAGCTTTAGTAGTCGCGCAGATATCGCACTGTCTGATTATGGAAGTGATATGGTGATACATTCCCGGCCAGTAAAATTGGCGACGGGCCACTTCTTCAATCTTCCTGGGTCCATAATGTCCCAGGGATTGGTGTATATGTTTAATTATAGGGGCCCTCAACCTATTGGGTACCACGATTTTCCAAGGAGCACTGTAATCCTTGGTCCGGGTTTGTAATGTGCCTCCCTCAATCCGGAAATGGGGGTATCTGCTTTGTGGCTTCTGATTCTTATCTGAGGGCTTGGACAAATCATGAATGATATGGGAATACTGTATATTCTGCCAATAACTCAAATTCCGCAGTTCAGTTTCTACAGAACTCGATGTCGTAGTGGCCATAACTTCCAAGGGTTGGTTCTTGATTTCAGGGTTTTGTATCTTCATCGGTACAGGGTGACGACTCAATACGTCAGCCACAATATTTTCCCGCCCTGGACAGTACTGGACTTGGTACTGGAATTGTTGGAGGGTCAAACTCCATCTGATTAAACGGTCATTAGTCAGGAAACTCTTGTTGAGAAACTCCAGGCAACGATGATCGGTGATAATGATTACTTGAGATCCCAAAAGAAATTGCCGGAATTTCTGGCATGCCCACACAATGGCCAGAGTTTCTTGTTCTGTTGTAGTGTAATGGACTTCCGCCCCCTTCAATGCACGGCTGCTGAAATAAATAACTTGGTGGGCTCCGGTATCACTTATTTGAAATAAAATAGCTCCTAGTCCTTGTTTGCTGCTGTCCGTTTGTACATAAAAGGGGCGATGAAAATTCGGATGGTGCAGCATTACAGCCTGTAAAAATTTTTTTTTTTACATGTAGGAGTTCTTTGTCATGAAAAGGTGTCCATTCCCACTTGCGGTTTTTCTTGATGAGGTCTACGAGATTTCTAGTTTCTTGGGAAAAGTTCGGATAGAATTTGTGATAGAAGTTGCAAAGGCCCAAAAATGATCGGACCTGCTTCGGTTTAGTTGGTGTTGGGAAATTTTCTATCGCGGCAATTTTATCGGGGTGAGCCTTAATACCATGTTGGTTGATGATATGGCCAAGGAAAGTTATCTCGCCAATAGCAAAACGGCTCTTCTCCAAATTTACGGTGATATTTTTTTCTCTGCATTCTCTGAGGAACCTTTCCAAATGTTGCAGATGTTCCTGCAGGTTTTCTGAAACGATGACCAAGTCATCCATATAACATACCATATGCTCCTGTATCTCGTCGGACAGGACCTGCCGCAAACAGCGCATTAAGCCTGCTCCACTGTTTATGAGTCCAAAAGGGACCCTTTTAAACATATGAGTATACCCATTATATCGGAAGGCCGTATATTTCCGATCCCTAGGGTCTAGATTCAACTGCCAGTAGCTCGCGGTCAAATCCAAGGTTGAAAAGATGGTTTTACCGGCCAGCCGCACCAGTACCTCTTGAATAGGTGGAGGAGCATCTCTTTCTGGGATAGTAATGCTGTTCAACTTGCGTGCATCCAAACACAAACGCAAACTCCCATTTTTCTTCTTTACCACGACCAACGGGTTGTTATAAGGTGACGGGCCACGTTCAATAATACCCCATTCAATCATTTGCTGAATCTGGGCTTCCACTTCCCCTCTGTACTGAAAAGGTATGGGGTAAGTTTTCGACGGAACATACGTCTCCTCCTTTACACGGATCCGGTGTGTATATCCTCTAATCTCCCCCGGTGTAGGAGAAAAAACAGCTTCATATTTCTTTAGTATTTTTCCGATCTGATCTGTGTCCCTGGGTTCCGTGAGGATGGACTCTTGAACCTTTTTACTGATCGCTGCTGGGTCGACTGCCTGGACCAAACAACTTTTGTAGTCAGGTCTCTGGGTAATTGGTATTTTGAAATCGACTGCCTCACTTCCGAAAGAGCATCTTCCCTTTTCATAATCGATAACACCATCATTGTGGGCCAAAAAATCGGAGCCGAGCACCACGTCGTAAATAAGTCCTGTCATCACCAGAAAAGTATGTCCTACCGGCCTCTGATTTATCTTAACTTCCAGCCATACTTGCCGGTTTTCGCTTAGCATTTTTTTCCCATTTGCCAATGTGAATTGAATAGGTCGAGTTGGCAACTGCATGATTTCGCGGGTTCTTTTTAGGTTATTGATCCAAGCTGCCGATACGATTGAAGCTTGGCTGCCCGAGTCAATCAAAACCGTAACCCTGTTGTCTTCTATATTTACTTCTATAACTGGGCATAAGTAACTTGCTTGGTGATCCTGGTTTTCTTTCTCTGAAATTAGGTTCGTCATCTGGTGGATGGTTTTAATGGGCTGACTTTTACTGTTATCTGGTGCCGGAGATATGAAGTTTTGGTCTACTGTCTCCAAAAACTTTGTCATCTCAGAAATAGTGTGTATTTGGCTACTGACCATAAGCCCTCTAACTTCTCGTGGCATATTGTATGCTATCATTCGAATAACTCGGGAATCTGACCAGTTAAAAGTGTGCAATGAACAAAACTTGGTGGCTTGCTGCGAAAAAAATTTTGTTAGGGTAAGTCGGTTCCCGGCGGGAAAGCATTCTTTGATAAGGCTACGCAATGCTATTTCTTGTCTTTCCTCGCCCCAGAATGTCCTTAGCAGCTTGTCACGGTACTCCTCAAAAGTTCTAGGTTTTCCTCTCAGTATGGTCCACCAGTCTTTGGCGACTGATTTCAAATGATGCTGAATGATGGCCATTTGTTGCTTATTATCTAAGTCTGTTATTTCGAAAGCATCTGTTAAGCTGTCGACATGTTCGTGGGGGTTTTCCCAGTATTCCCCATAAAAATCTATAATTTTGAACGAAAGGTGTTGAGAGTCAAATGACTTGTCCATTCTGACCCGTTTCAACCGGCAAACACCGTCTTCCTTTTATATTGTGCGCGTATTTCTCCGTAACTAGTTATTTGTTTATTTAATCTATTCACTTACAGTCACTGACGTGTTCCAGATGATTTACTGAACCCTTCTATTCTGCCATTTTATCTTTGTTTTTAATTATAAGTGTCTTCAGCATAAGAGTTAGTTTTGTAAAATAATTTGATTTGTATATATAACATAAAGATACTGATCCCTGATCCTATTGCCAAATCCTTCCCCGCTGCTGATACTGTTTGTGTGGCTTCCTTCCTTTCTCTTTTTTTCGCCTACGTTCCGACTGGTTTCTGTTCTCTAAACTTTTCACTGTTAATATTTTTTTCTTTTTTTTTTTATTTAGGTATATACAATATGACATGTTTAAATCATTACTAAAAGAATAAAGGGAAAAAAAAACTTTATTTCACCCAGTTCGCACTGTTCTCCTCAGTCCTATAATCTAAACATATTAATAATGGGTATATAACACAATATTATTTTTGTACTACTGTCAGTAATTCTCTCTATATATATATGCCACCATTCTCTCTTTTGAACCCAACAAAACTCACCACTGCTGTATGGACAAACATATTTGCTGACAAATTTATTTGAAAGGCGCCAGCCAGCAACATGTGACCAATAGATAATTTAATCCACTGATCCCCAAATATATACTTTTTACATGACCTAATAATCATTTGATTCAAGATTAATGCTTTATATATGGGACGATTAATATTAACTCTGACTCTGATAAGATTTTTATATTACAATATATATATACGTACGTGTTTTTATTTTTAAGACCTGGAATTAATTCTACTTCTTTACTTTTTTTTTTTTTGAAACATTTCAAACAACAAGAATGAACTCGCAAAAAAAAATTATGGAATAACACTCGTTTATTTTAATTAAATAAACGCACAAAATCGCTTCCGCTCTCTTTTCAAAAAATCTCACTCTGTTTCTTAACGATATTTGGAAGTAGACTATTTACTGAAACTTGGTGTAAGGGAGAAAAAAAAATTTTATATCCTTGCTTTACTCAACTATCGTTTTAACTTGCGCATTTTAATACGCCAAATACATATCAATATTATGACAAACAAAAAAAAATCGAATATTTTTATAATTTAACTGTTTACTCTCGTTCACTCTGCAGGGTGTGGGAGATTTCTTCATCGGAGCACCACGGAGGGCGTCCAAAAATTTAATAACTGTACCGGTATAAATCCACCACGCTTACTCATACACAGTACCCGAGTTCAAACCCAGTCCACGTTTAAGAATAAATTCCAAAACGCCAACTAAATTCAAACCCAAACCCCGGTATGACCAACCGATGATGACTTTATAACAGCACGGGGTTATCCCTTTACTAGCTCAACTCAGAACACAGACTAAATTACTTACAGTTTTATATATAGATCTATTATACTCTGGATATTGGTACGGTCATTAATGTAATGTATATATTTAAGTTGCCAATACAGACAGTAGGTGACTAAATAGACTTCGAGAGTAATGAGGTGGAAGACACAAAATTAGAGTAAATAAATTGTTTAATAACAAATAGAAAGCATAAAAATATAGTATTCAAAAGTACGGTAAGATTTCCATAAATATTCTATTATAATTAGCTACTAGTCTTTAGTAATCATTTTACCTGGTAAACAAACTCATACCAATATTTGTGTAGTGAAATGATTGACGGGTGGCTAAGGGAATCAGAGCATTTGAGCATTGAAAATATTTATCTACGATTTTTATTAAGTTATTTTATTCGAATAGATTCGAGCCGTTGCGTGTACGAATAGTTGGAGGGTGGTTTCGTATAAATATGATATCTAAGATTGATGTACTAGTGGTTGCCTAGATTGAAGAGCCCTACAGTAATCACTTGCGGTGCATCAACGGAATACCGGGCGGCTTGTACTTTGACAAGGCTTAATGCCCCCAAGTAGATCCGGGACACTACAACCAGCCGGGATCATTTCGAAACCCGGTGATCCAAGAGATAACCTGGGAAAGAATTGCTTTCTTCCCCATATGGTAGTATGGCGAGACGCTAACTTCGGCGAAGGAAAGGCATTGCCACAGTCATCGAGGACGAGTGCTTGAAGTGAATTTGAAAAGGAATTACACAAAACCGGATAATCAATTCGTCTATTTCTACGCAACAGGCTGATATAACTATTCCAATAAAACATGGCGGAATCAAACTGACCGCGAAAGCAATAATTAATTAAGTTTACTCTGAAACCCCTAAACCCCCAGGTTGTTCAGGCGGTAGCGATTATAACAAATTATACACTGAAAACTATTTCTCATTTCATGTATGAAACTAAAATAATAACTTAAAACCCTTTACATATTTAAGATTTAAGTATCGGTTACAATAGTATGACAAAACTAAAAAAAAACATAATAAAGTGATTTAATATCTGCCAACTCAATATATGAAATAATCTTTAATTTAATAACGAACTTCCTTTTAAAATAACTATAATCAATATTATAAACTAGCTTTAAACAGAGTTGGGAAATATTTCTATTGGCATCGTTTGTTTATAGCCTAAGTAATAAAGGGAAAAAAAATATAAATGTCTTCATTTGAATTATTATTAGTAGATACAATATTTATAAACTATTTTCTAAAGACTAGAGCAGAGGAAAAGGAGAAAAGAAAATTTACTGACAGGTTTGAAACAGTAGCATTATAAACGAAAAAAAACTTACATGTGATTCATTTGATTGACAGATTAACTTATAACATTAAGCTCGGGAGGAAGTTAAAAGTTCATGTAACACAGTTACCCTTCTTTCTTCATCCGGCTTGGCTTCTCACGATGGTATTTCTGACGAACGTAGGCGCGCATTTGAAATTTACTTGGAAGGCATAGTCAATTTGGAGATTGGAAGCTGGAAATCGTGAAGCACATAAAACATGATCAGTCAGCGGCACGAAGATTCAAATTGGCGGGACAGAGATCAGCTCCTGGCACTTAGCCCATCGACATTACGGTTTACTGGTGGACTTCTTAACAAAAGTTGGAGAGATTTCTCTAGCAACTGCTTTGCTGTTTTTGAGACGATCTACTCTCAGCCACGTCAAAAGTTAGAATGTTCGTTTTTTTTTTTAAGATGGCCACGGTTGACCTTTCTGTCTGGTTTTTGTTTTAGGCTCCGCCTACTTTTCTCCAGCCTCCAGCAATCCAGCTTGACCATACAATATCAATTATCCATTTCCATTGTTCCGTTTTCAGCTATCTCTAACTTTAATACGCAATTTTAAATTGACACAGTAATTACAAATATAAATTCCTTATCTAATTTCGAATACAACTTAATTACTCTATACATTTGTACAATACAGATTTTAATTAAAAACACTGATCAAAGGAATGTGACTTTTGATCAGCATTTTTAAACGACTTTGTATAATTCTAAAAGGCTAAAATTTAAGCAAATACACCCGCAATGAAACTTTTAAATTAAGCTGCTATAAATTCACAAACCACGCACACACGAATATTATTTCATGATTTGTGACATTTATGCACGGAATCTTTACATATTTATTTACAAAACATAAAATATATATAGCTCAATTTTTTTGTGACTTGAAATGGAAAAATCCCATTGCGGGCGAATAGTAGTTCGAATTACCGTACTTCAACACATGAAACTAAGATCGGTTCTTCGATCTGTCTGTTTCATTATGTTCCACAGTAATTTTGCACTTTCTGAATATCATCTTATGTAATATCTCTTGCTTCTCCTCAGTGAAAATAGATTTTCAATTATAAATAACATTAGAGATTTAATTTTACCCTAGTTAGAAAATACAGCCATTGGCTGTAAGATTCTCAATATTAAACATTAAATAATTCAGCAGTTTTAATTGCTAATGTTCTATCAACTTAATAATAATTATTTAAACTCAGATAAGACTTTTTTTATAAACACACTTACAAAATTGAAGTCAGCTTCTTGAGAAACCTTTATTATATCTTCATATTTAGGTATTAAGCTGAAAGCCTTTGTGATTCAGGGAGTGGAAAAGGGTAAATTTTCAAAATATATTTTTAAAATTTTATAAATTTTATTTTTGTTATGTGTTCTGGAACGTATTATTGCTTCAGTTCTGAAAAGTGTAAACATAGTTATTGTTCTATATATAAAGCAAGACCAAAGATCTTACTGATAAAGGTTGTGAGTCGTACATTAGGCTGGAATTATGGGTAAGATACAATTGAATGAATTTAATAAGCACTATTATCTAACAATTATTGATTTCTCAAGCTCACAATATTTAGCCTCGTATAATACAAAACCAAGGTTTCTCATTGACAAAAACTCTAAAATCGATACTAACCTGCCCCCCCCCCCAGATAAAATTGCTCAGGATGGGAATTTGATAAGCGCCACCATTTAGTGTCTATTGATTGCTCAAGACAAAAATTGATTGCAGCTGCGCAGTAGAATATATAAAATAAAAATGTTAATTTGTATATTTTTATGTTTTATAAAGTTGAAAGTGTTACATGGCTTACCAATAAGTTAACCCTATGATTTATTTATAAAGTCTTTTGGGATAAATACTGTGTAACTTTGAAGATATGAGTACAAATTCTTTAAATTAAAGGCAAATTTCTTTCAGTTTTTTTTCAAATAGATATAAAAAAAATAATATCAAAATTTAATACTTTTCTTCAGGCTGTTTCTAACCATTACTTTTGTCTTGTCAATTTTATGTTTTTCTATTTAGTGACAGTTTAATGATAAAAGTTGTAAATAAAATTGACGTTTGTTTTCTTCTTGTCAAAACTATTTGCTTTCTATCTACTTGAGAATTTCTGTTTTTTTTTTTTTCTCTGCGTCTTTATTAGATGAGTACTGCCAATTCAATTATAAAATATTATATTTACTTTTAACTATTTATTCAGAATTTTTTATGAATCTTTCTTTATAAATTAATTTTTTTTATACGCTGTAACACACACATTGGTTAAATTTTCAACCTTATCTGAGCCATTATCAGAAGTGAATTGGAAAAACGTTGTATCAGTTTATATTGTATTGTTAGAACTAATATGAAACATTAATCTTTTAATTGTTTTATTTTATGTAGCAAATAAGTATTTATTCCAATACTTCTTATATCATATTTTTATTGATAGATTATTCATCACCATATACAGATTTATATCCTGCCATCAGTTCATGCTATGATTTTCCAAGTTTCCAAATATTCTAGTTTACAGTTGATTTTCTAATTGTTTTATCTTGATATCTGTATCATCTTGTATATCATATCCAACCAAAATCTTCTCTTGCACTATATTTCTATTCTTAATATAAGCCCTTAAGATTTGTTTCTAAAATCTAATCTGCCACCAGATTCTATGTGACTACTTTCTCCTACGATTTTTATTTGGTGTAAACCCAAACGTCATGTAGCTATCTGACAATAAATGTTTGTATCTTTAAATTAGCTGATTAATTTATCAGGCTTCCTGATAGTCTAAAAAAGTATCTGCTAGGTTAACATTTTTAACTCAGCAGTTTTTATGTTAAAGAGAATGATATATACATATAATTACATGATATCAGAATAATATACACACATAACCACGTAATGTCAGTGATAGAGTGGGACTAGTATGTTAAAGATTTATAGACTAAATCTCACCCTACCACTTCACTCTAATAATTTCTCAATGACAAACCAGACTCCATTTGATATAATACAGCAGCTTCTTAGATATGAAAACTGAATGCCCCTTCAATATTATCTCGTATAAACAGACAATTTTTTTTAACTTTTTATGTGTAGAGTGAAACTTTATTAATATTACTTATTTTATATTATCGTAAATGCAAAATTCACATCAATTCGACTGCACAATATTAAAACATTTAATTTTTGTTTTTCAAACCTTTTTAATCTAATAAATATGTATATATTTTTAAATACATTTTTAAAAACAATAAAAAGAAGAAATCATCACATGATTACCATTTGAAATCATATTAATTTAACTCATAATTATTTAAAATTTTACTGTATAAACGTTTTTTAATTAATTAAATTAAAATATCATATGATAGATAAAACAGACAATTAGCAACAATTTAAATATCAAATTAACTGAAACTTAATTAAACCTTTAATGCGACATCTATCATAAAGCACATTGAAGATTTAACACCGTTTCAATTTAATTTCATATTTAACACTACCTACAAATTATTCTCTCTATATATATGGGTATTTTTTTTCATATGTCGTAGCATCGGCAGGAGGCGAACCCACAACCGTCTGCAACCAACTACTTGCCTGCAAGGCTGCTGCGATGACCTCTCGGTTCTTACGAAAAGTATTATATAACTTTTCCATGTGATTTAATGACAAGTTATAAATTGTCTATATCAAATATATATATAACTTACACATTAAAATATTAACAAGAAATAGATTTTATTAATGGTTATTTATTTATTTGGTATATGGTAGTTTTCAAACAGTTTAACTATTAATAAAATATCATTAAAAAACTAGTAAATACTCTAACTAAAAGATATATTCACTAATCGCTTTAACCTATAATTTCATCATTGTACCCATAAAACAAGTAAGTTCATGGTTTATATTAGATCACATCTGCATATGTCAGTGGCTGTTAAATTTTGCTGTGTAGAAAATAAGTGCAATGATCATAGATTGCACTCCGACTGTGAAAAAAATTCCAGTAATATGTAAAAAAATTAAATGTAGCTGTCTTTATTGATGGAACTGGAAGAAAAATGATTTTGAATATTATGAGAAGTTCATCTTTTATGCCAATATTTTTTGGTTACAGATTTTTAGTCGAACATTCCAAAAGAGATTTGATTTGAGATGAATCTTAGATAAATAGTGATATTTTAAATTATTTACAAGTCAAATGAAGAAATATGTAAAATAAGAATTCCCTATAAAGAATAGACTAAGTATGCCAATAATATTTTTCATAATCATATTTAATTGAGCATTCAGAAGTTTAGTGTGAGCACTTTTTCTCCATACAGGATTAAAATATTCACCAATAGCTATTACTGGTTTTAAGGAAATTGTTCATAAATTATTTGCATCACAACTGTAAATAGTACCAGTGCAAGGCGGTTATTCCTAGAAAATATTTTACATCTAAACCTTAGTTAAATAAAAAAAAATAGATTAGACTATTATCTAAAATTACTGTTAAATAGAATAGTATAAAATTATGTCCCAATCTGTTATTTCAAAATGTTATATTCAGATTAAGAGATATTGTCTTTTTATCTTGATGAAAAGTTGAGCATACTATCTTTTATGAATATGAAACCAGTCTAGACTGTCAAACTTTTTATATTCTTATGAAAAAAACTTTTCTAGTTTTATAAAATTCTCTCTAAAATCAAAAGAATGTCAATGACATAGATAATTTCCTGCATTCTATTTCTGGAAGATTAGTGGCAAAGATAAGTAAATTGGATGAGAGAACATAATCCTGTTGTGTTCTGTAAAATTTCATATCTACTATAATTGGCATTTAGTGTTACTTAAATTTTTTTTAGTGGCAAAGATAAGTAAATTGGATGAGAGAACATAATCCTGTTGTGTTCTGTAAAATTTCATATCTACTATAATTGGCATTTAGTGTTACTTAAATTTTTTTTATTGGGGAGTAAATTAATATTTTTTTTTTGCATTTAAAGGCTTTTAAAATATTTTAGAAATCATTTTTCCAAACAAAACTTTAAGCTGAAATTATATCAATAAATCTCAGTTTTTAATTTATTTTGAAAGTTTTATTTTCAGTATAAATTATTAATGATAAAACTTCTGCGCAGGAGCTTCTGGCATAAATACAACGTGATTTTAGATTGATCGTTGGAGAGCTCTTAGGTATTGACTTATTCTTGTTAATAGAATTCTTTCAAATCTGAAGGAATGAGGATTATTTTGAATCGTCGTTGGTTTAATTGTTTTTTTAAAATGTTATAGTTTTCCTTTAATGTGAAATTGTTGAAATATTTTCTACATAGACAATATTGCTTAATAATTTTACCAAATATGCTTTGATTTTAAGTCCTAAATGTAAAAGAAACGCTAATAGAATGGTATCTTCTCCTGGATTCTTTCTTATTTAAAACTATTAAGTGCAAATTAAAATTCAGCAATATATAGTCCTGCAGTTTTGCTCTGTGAATGCTCTTTAACGTCTATCAATCTTAGGTTTAAAAATATATGTAAAAATGGCCGTCATCAGTAGAGATGGTAGATTTTTTTTTTAAAAAAAGTGCTTTTACACAAAATAAAACTATGTAAAAGGGATCAAATCTTTTGACCAACTTAGAAAGTTTTGTTTTTCCATAGTCTCTCTTTTTCTCTCTCTCTGCTTTTCTTTTTAGCAAAATCTGGAGATTTTATAAATACTTTAATTTTTGAATTTTTGAAAACGAACATTGGTTATAAAAAGCACTACCGACTTTATTCCAACCTACAATAAATTGCTTTCAATATCTTTAAAGAATATTTCTTTTGGCAATTATTGACATGTATTTATCATAACATTGGAAATTGAAAAGATTCTATTAATATTTCATTCAGTATATTCATTGTTACATTTTCATTTATCATTGTCACACTCCCTCTACTCACAACTTTGACGCCATCCATTTCAGATGAATGGGGAAGTATGAAAGTGTTTATTATATTTATTAGTATATTCAGTATATCGGTTTTTCTTAGCTTTTCTTAATTTCATTCTCGAAACAAATACATTTTCAACATAAGAAATGTCAATTCCAAAAGTAATTGGTCTTGGTCATGTTTGCTATGAGAGAAATAATCCCATATGAGTAAAATAGTAAATAATGGTAAATTATGTTTTGGAAAATATAAACGGGAGTTAATTTTTGTTATCCAATCCCCTGAAAAGAATGTTTATAGTTTCCTACCATCATAAAGTATGCCATATTATTTATACCATACCACTTATTGAGTAGTTTAGTGATAAAATGTGAAAAAAAAAATTCAGCATAATTGAAAGAGCTAATGTATGAACTATAACCAAATTTAAAAATGGTATGTTCTTTTATATGTACTCATTTGACAATTTTGCCTTAAAACAAATAAATAATTATTGCTAATCAAATATTGGATTAAAGATTATTATATGATTTTTAACCCATTTAAGACCTTTAATCTGTTCTGAATATTTAAGAAGGAGAAAACATTTTGTTAGTTAAAAAATATATGCAACATAAAAATAGGACGTTGAGGTAAATAGTCTAAAAACCTTGAAAAAAGGAAGAAAATGTGTAAATTGTGAGGAACATTTATTGTTAAAATAATTAGATATCGGTGAGGTAATTAAAAATATATCTGTTTTTTTGTGTGTGTTTGTGGCCATGTTTGAAAGTATTTTTGTAAACAAATATTATAAACAAATCCAGACTTCATTCAGATATGCATTACCTTTATTAAATATTTTTAATTCTGCCACAGATGCAAAGATTGTAATAATAATTACATACCTGTTGTTTTGAGTTTAACCTCAATCAAACTAGTTAGTTTTACTTCCTAGAAGCAGATAAACAGACATCAAGAGTAGTTTAAAATCTGTGGAGACTCCAATAATATCTAATAACATTGAATGCAACAGACTTCATGACCGAATATGGAAAAAACAAAGTGAGGTCTGCATAAACTCCATTTTATTTATGCTGAAATCTTGGATTATGTAAAGGGCTTTTTGGTTGAACTTCAGAAAAAAGATCTTGATTTGAAATATGTCTGCTTAAGTGATAAAATAATGTTTTGAGTTAGTCGTATGATCTACTTAATAGTCCCTCCATATATTTTCTGTCTGATCTTCTAATGCCAGAGAGTAATGTATAGAAGACTAGAAAATACAAAAAAAAAAAAACTAGACTTGATTATGTCAGTAAACATTTAATTATGTATACGGATGTTTAGTGTGAGATCTTTTTTTTTCAAACAGAAGTTCATTATTCAGCAATAGAATATATTAATGCTAAAAATGTTTAAATGTTTACATTACAATCCAGATCCTATTTAATATCCCAATTTTTAGGGATTGTTTATAAAAAAATAGATTACAAACCAAAGTTATACTTAACTGATATGAGATAGAGTCATGCTTTAGTATATTGTTGCAGAAATGTATGCAAAGTTTACTGTTTTTTCTCTTGTTTGTATAAAAATTGAATATTATGTTTTTGTGTGGAATTAGGGATAAAAAGCCAAAATTTGAAAAAAATCTCCAAATTCTTGATATTTTTATTAATTCTTTTATTTTTTGGTTTTGGGAAAGAATGTTTTATGTAATGTCAAGGTTATGGCTTTGATAAACACATGGCCTTTACGTATATATGCACTGTGACCTCACTTGTTTTTGTTAAATCCAACCTTAAATAAATTCATAATTACGTTCAGTTAATTTTTTTTACAGTTATCTTTACTAAATTATTTTTCTTACGTAGCAACTAGAGGTCACAATTTTATCTATTTTCATAATCTCTTATTATCTCTTTAAACTCTATGCTGTTTTGCTTTTGCACAGGTAATAGGGCATCCAACTTGGGATTGGGAGACCCCAGGATTAATTCTGATGTGTGCAATTCTGGCCTCAAACGATTTAGGAACTCCTGATTATTAGCCTTTTTACAAATATCTCCAAAACAACAGGCAAAAATTTAACTGTATATATATATATACGGCTTTTATCAATAAAGAGCTTTTGGGGCTTGGATTTTTACACAGAGGCCTTTTGGACCCGATATATGTTTTCGCAAACTACTAACCCAAATTTAAAAACATGTCAATGTTTGTAATACAAGTTAATTTACTTGTCTAATTATATAGATCTGAAACCATTTCAGTATCTATATATTGTGATAACTTTGTTTTTTAATTACTGTGGTCATCTTTATTCCTTGCACAGGATTGGTATAAAACCAATAATACATCAGATGATCATTGCTTATATCATGCTGTTCAGCATCAAATTCTTGTTTCCTCACCACATTTCTCAATTTAGTGTAACCTTTATTAATAATAGATGCCAGGTGATAATGATTATTAAATCCTATACAGTGTTTACATTAGATAATGAGAAAAAAGGAATTTGCTGATTTAAGCAGTGGGCATGTGATAAACCCATTTTAATTTATTTTTATTTCATACTAAACTAAAATATGAATGCTTTAATTATTTTTTGAAATATATTTTTCTAATTAATATACTAATCTAGTAATGTGTTTTTGAAAGAAATGTAACGTCACTACTAAAATTATTTATTTAAATATATTCTTGTTTTATTAATCTTGTATATACTGATAGCACACTTTAATTTGTAGCAGTACATAATGTTTAAATACATGAATGTTGTCTATATTAAACTTAATATAATTATAAAGGACTTGAACTTAGATTATCAAACTCGCCACAGCTATACAATCCATCTTATACAACTGATACACATGACCACATACATGTAAAAAATATAAATAATCTCCAATATACATATTTCATGCTGAACCAGCACTCATCAGTTGATCCAGATCATCATCTCCCATATATATATATATATATACAATCACTATTCAGAGTTTATATTAATATAGAAAATCTTAAAACTTCAATGGACAACCTTCAATCTTCTCCATTCTCCAACTCTTCAGCTATCCATATCATTGAAAATCCAAGGATGAAATGCTCAAAACCCTTGATGATGCCAATATTATTGTCATACCCATATTGACTTTAAGTCAATCTGACTCCTCACACATAGGACTTTAATATGCCCATCCCTCTTCTGTATAATTAAATAGGAATATTATGTTCCTATGTGAAAGGAGTCAGATTGACTTAAGGTCAACATGGGTATGACAATAATATTGGCATCATCAAGGGCTTTGAGCATTTGATCCTCAGACTGTCAATGATTTGGATGGCTGAAGAGTTGGAGAGTGTAGAAGAATGAAGCTTGTCTATAAAAGTTTGAAGATTTGCTATCGTAATGATTGTATATATATGTGGTAGATGGTGACCTGACCCAACTGATGAGTTCTGTTTCTGCATAAAATAATATACTAAAGACCATTTATACTTTTTCACATGTATGTGGTCATGGGTATCAATTGTATAAGATGGATTGGATAGCTATGGGGAGTTTGAAAGTCTGAGTTTAAGTCCCTTATATATAATATTGAATTTTAGAAGTATTCTTTTACAATATTTAAATATTATTATTTTATTCTGCTTTATATTTATTTGTAATAAAATCACCCATGCATGCCACAGCATGCATAATCACGAAATAGTAATGTCTATTACATATTTTCTCATTTTAAAAAAAGCCAATAAAAACGACTCAACTTGTACAATTCTTGCTCTTTTTTGCATGGTTTCAAACTTTTGATTTTATATAAATCTTTTTTACCAGTTTAGCCTTTCAATAAAAAACCATTGCTTCCTTGTATTTTCTATAGTTCCTTGTACAAAATTTTGTTTAATTTTTTTCATGCTTTTAAGGTTACTTTTTTCTAATCTGAAATTGATTTTTGTCTGGCAATTTTATTTTCTTTAGTGACCTAAAGAACATTTACCTCTTATGCAAATGTTTATCTCTCCCCTCTAAGTATCAATATAGAGAGATAACATTAGTACAGCAGATTTGTCCAAATGTGATTGAGTGACATAGATGGTAAATGTACTAATAGAGGGGTTATTTTCAAATTGTATTTTTTCCTTTTGTTCTGGTTGTCGAATTCCCATGTCTACTGCTTCTAGAAAATTAGTTATCTCTTTATTATGTAGATGATTGTTGGGCAGTATAATCTGTTGAACATTAGAAGATAGTTTATGCCTCATGATATAAATAATGCATTTCTGATAAAGCAAAAACAATGTTACAGTATAAATAAATAATACTCCGTATGCTTAGCAAGAATAAAATTATCATCTATTCTTTAAACTTTTAATGTTTATAAGCTTACTCTGGCTAACATTAATGAAATTTCTTCCAGCCAAATAAAAATACGACATTAATAATTATTAAACTAGTAATCAATTAGAAAAGAGTTAATATGCTACTTTACACTCGATTGACTCATTGTAAATCGAAAGATTTCGCGAGTATTAATGTGTAATAAGAAATGTGGACTTAATCAGTGAATTATTGAATAGCTTCATGCTCTCAGATCTAAACGCTTCAGCTTCACCTATTTAAATAGAAAGTAGGTTGAAGTAAAGAAGGGTTGCTCTCTTTTCTTCCAAAGCGTAAGCTTGTGGTTAAGACCTGTAGAGGTCCCTACTATCGCACTTTTACAAGCATATTTTTGAGGTTACGGCCTTAGTAAATATTACTTACGTAATCAATGTGCATTTATAATTACAACTTTAATTCACGTTAATAAATTTGAAGACAGTAATAATAGATTTTTTTTTTTAGTAATAATAGATTTTATAACTGCTTTTTCCTTTTTTGATTAATAATATTAGTTTTATTTTCTATTATTTATTGGACACAATTTCTCCTTAATTTTTGTTTTTATAAGTGAATCTTTCATTTAGCTCCAACACTTCACAACCTTCCATCTATACAGAAGTTAGAATAATCTGTCTTACTATGAATGTATTTTGAAATATTCACTTCACATTTTTTTATTTAAAAAACTTTATTAATAACAAACTATATACAACTATTTATATAGTTACAATAGAATAAATTTATAGGCAAAAGTTTGATGAAACTACAACCGTAATGATATGATAAGTTGTTCAAATGCACTGAGAAATAATACAAATTTGAATAATGTCATATTCTAATATAATTATGATGACTAAACTGAAAAAGAGTTCAGATATTTGTTTTGAAAAGTGAAATCTGATAGGAGTCTTAATGAAAATAAAGCTTTAAAGTATAAGAAAGTATAACTGTAGATTGTTGATTGCCAAATTTTGGACGTGATGTTTCTGAATAAAAATTTGACAGAGTATATGTATAAGCTGAACCATTTGTTATTATTTTTTGAGTACATTGTATTTCTTATTGTGAAAATTATGGATCAGTGAGCAAACCATGGTTCTTAGTGTGTAAATAATTACAGATGTATTATAGGACATCTGCTCCACTTTTCACAAAAGTCCCTGTACATTTTGTAAATATATTTAAACTTGATATATATATATATATGAAAAATAAAAACAAGTTAGTCACGTAACCTGCTATCACTTGTTATTTATGATCAATAGATGGCGTCTTTACCAAAACCGCCGAAACAAGTGTAAAATATTTTTACATAAACGCAAAAGGAGTCAGAATTAACTACCTCTTTCATTTTGCTCACCTCCAGATCAGCTGATTTCAAGCTGGTTTGCTTTCGTCAGTGGAAGGATAGAGCTATAGAAACTAGGTCTAAAGACTGACTCTCAAGCGTTTATGCAAAACGTTTATATCAGTTTGCAAGCGTGAATTTTTCAGACCGGTAAAGTCTTCAAACTCAGCCTAGCAAGCTAGATATCTATATGGGTCTGATCTCAGTTCAGTTTCACCACATAGTCAAAGTCTCTGCAATAAATATCATTGCAAGAAAACTTTAAAGGTACATTTATGAAAAATAAAAACAAGTTAGTCACGTAACCTGCTATCACTTGTTATTTATGATCAATAGATGGCGTCTTTACCAAAACCGCCGAAAGAAGTGTAAAATATTTTTACATAAACGCAAAAGGAGTCAGAATTAACTACCTCTTTCATTTTGCTCACCTCCAGATTAGCTGATTTCAAGCTGGTTTGCTTTTGTCAGTGGAAGGATAGAGCTAAAGAAACTAGGTCTAAAGACTGATTCTCAAGCGTTTATGCAAAACGTTTATATCAGTTTGCAAGCGTGAATTTTTCAGACCGGTAAAGTCTTCAAACTCAGCCTAGCAAGCTAGATATCTATATGGGTCTGATCTCAGTTCAGTTTCACCACATAGTCAAAGTCTCTGCAATATATATCATTGCAAAAAAACTTTAAAGGTACATTTATGAAAAATAAAAACAAGTTAGTCACGTAACCTGCTATCACTTGTTATTTATGATCAATAGATGGCGTCTTTACCAAAACCGCCGAAACAAGTGTAAAATATTTTTACATAAACGCAAAAGGAGTCAGAATTAACTACCTCTTTCATTTTGCTCACCTCCAGATCAGCTGATTTCAAGCTGGTTTGCTTTCGTCAGTGGAAGAATAGAGCTTAGGTCTAAAGACTGACTCTCAAGCGTTTATGCAAAACGTTTATATCAGTTTGCAAGCGTGAATTTTTCAGACCGGTAAAGTCTTCAAACTCAGCCTAGCAAGCTAGATATCTATATGGGTCTGATCTCAATTCAGTTCCACCACATAGTCAAAGTCTCTGCAATATATATCATTGCAAGAAAACTTTAAAGGTACATTTATGAAAAATAAAAACAAGTTAGTCACGTAACCTGCTATCACTTGTTATATATGATCAATAGATGGCGTCTTTACCAAAACCACCGAAACAAGTGTAAAATATTTTTACATAAATGCAAAAGGAGTCAGAATTAACTACCTCTTTCATTTTGCTCACCTCCAGATCAGCTGATTTCAAGCTGGTTTGCTTTCATCAGTGGAAGGATAGAGCTATAGAAACTAGGTCTAAAGACTGACTCTCAAGCGTTTATGCAAAACGTTTATATCAGTTTGCAAGCGTGAATTTTTCAGACCGGTAAAGTCTTCAAACTCAGCCTAGCAAGCTAGATATCTATATGGGTCTGATCTCAGTTCAGTTTCACCACATAGTCAAAGTCTCTGCAATATATATCATTGCAAGAAAACTTTAAAGGTACATTTATGAAAAATAAAAACAAGTTAGTCACGTAACCTGCTATCACTTGTTATTTATGATCAATAGATGGCGTCTTTACCAAAACCGCCGAAACAAGTGTAAAATATTTTTACATAAACGCAAAAGGAGTCAGAATTAACTACCTCTTTCATTTTGCTCACCTCCAGATCAGCTGATTTGAAGCTGGTTTGCTTTCGTCAGTGGAAGGATAGAGCTATAGAAACTAGGTCTAAAGACTGACTCTCAAGCGTTTATGTAAAGTCTTCAAACTCAGCCTAGCAAGCTAGATATCTATATGGGTCTGATCTCAGTTCAGTTTCACCACATAGTCAAAGTCTCTGCAATATATATCATTGCAAGAAAACTTTAAAGGTACATTTATGAAAAATAAAAACAAGTTAGTCACGTAACCTGCTATCACTTGTTATTTATGATCAATAGATGGCGTCTTTACCAAAACCGCCAAAACAAGTGTAAAATATTTTTACATAAACGCAAAAGGAGTCAGAATTAACTACCTCTTTCATTTTGCTCACCTCCAGATCAGCTGATTTCAAGCTGGTTTGCTTTCGTCAGTGGAAGGATAGAGCTATAGAAACTAGGTCTAAAGACTGACTCTCAAGCGTTTATGCAAAACGTTTATATCAGTTTGCAAGCGTGAATTTTTCAGACCGGTAAAGTCTTCAAACTCAGCCTAGCAAGCTAGATATCTATATGGGACTGATCTCAGTTCAGTTTCACCACATAGTCAAAGTCTCTGCAATATATATCATTGCAAGAAAACTTTAAAGGTACATTTATGAAAAATAAAAACAAGTTAGTCACGTAACCTGCTATCACTTGCTATATATGATCAATAGATGGCGTCTTTACCAAAACCACCGAAACAAGTGTAAAATATTTTTACATAAATGCAAAAGGAGTCAGAATTAACTACCTCTTTCATTTTGCTCACCTCCAGATCAGCTGATTTCAAGCTGGTTTGCTTTCATCAGTGGAAGGATAGAGCTATAGAAACTAGGTCTAAAGACTGACTCTCAAGCGTTTATGCAAAACGTTTATATCAGTTTGCAAGCGTGAATTTTTCAGACCGGTAAAGTCTTCAAACTCAGCCTAGCACGTGACTAACTTGTTTTTATTTTTCATAAATGTACCTTTAAAGTTTTCTTGCAATGATATATATTGCAGAGACTTTGACTATGTGGTGAAACTGAACTGAGATCAGACCCATATAGATATCTAGCTTGCTAGGCTGAGTTTGAAGACTTTACCGGTCTGAAAAATTCACGCTTGCAAACTGATATAAACGTTTTGCATAAACGCTTGAGAGTTAGTCTTTAGACCTAGTTTCTATAGCTCTATCCTTCCACTGGCGAAAGCAAACCAGCTTGAAATCAGCTGATCTGGAGGTGAGCAAAATGAAAGAGGTAGTTAATTCTGACTCCTTTTGCGTTTATGTAAAAATATTTTACACTTGTTTCGGCGGTTTTAGTAAAGACGCCATCTATTGATCATATATATATATAATTACATCTCCATATTCTGCCATTCTAGATATTAAGTTTTTAATAATATTAATGTATGAATGTAGTTTTGAAGACGTTTTCACTTTATATTCAATGGTTAATCTGCTGGGTTTATAGGACAGCGTTGCAGACCGAACATGAATATGACGTCAACTTGTCGAATTCGGTACAATTATATTATTAAAAACTTTATATTTAAACTCCGTATAAGTATTATTTTACATATATGTTTACATATAATTCAAACCTCTATTCCATTTACATTCTTGAAACATTTGATTAAAGATATGTGAACAAGATCAGTTGGGCCAGATCACAATCTGTTACATATATCTTTATCATTTTTCCCGCATTTATAGAAAGCAAAGTACTACAGTTCGATTACAAATGTCAAACTTTCTACATTAAAAAATTTGACCCAAACTACATTATGTAAATGTATTACTATTATTAATCATTTATTAAACTAGAGATTATCTCTAGCTCAAACAGAAAAAAAGAGTAATTTTTTGAACAATATATATATCCAAAATAAATGTACTTATAACTGATTTTTCAAATGTGTATATATATATGTAAGAAAGATTATGTGTTTTCAAAATGTATTATAGAAAAATAGTTATTTATTTCTTTATTATATATTGATATGAATTATTATAGATATTTATGTAAATCAAAAGTTTTAAGCCATATGTAATATAAAACACGTAAGACGAGTACAAGAGCAAAACATTTGAATTTTAATATTTCCCAGTTAGTTAGATATCATGTGTCTTTGAAAATGTATAATAGAAAAAGTCTGTTTTATTTTCAAAAACTACAATATTTTTTTTAAAAAAGTCATAAATAATCATTATATAATTTATTTGTTATGCTAAATAAAAACAATGCTGCCAAAAATGGATAATAACTACCTTTGCCTGTTAAATCTTAGGTAATTAATATATTTTGATAGTTGTAGACTTATTAATATGTGACCAGGACAAAAGAGCTATAATGAGTTCCTAGAAAAAACTTGTTTATCCGTACGGAAGTCAATTAATAATTGATAATTCCATAGCAACACTAAACGTAAAGTTATTTTTTAGATATATCATTATAAATTCAATAAAATATTTAATTTAAGGTGTATATATATATATTGAAATGAAAAATCCATTATTCATTTCAATAAATAAATAAAAAAATGTCAAGTATTGTTAGCCGAAAGGTCATCGCAGCCGCCTTGCAAGCAAGTAGTTGGTTGCAGACGGTTGTGGGTTCGCCTCCCGGCCAATGCTATGACATATGGAAAAAAATAAAAAAATAAAAAAAAAAATTTTCTTCTAAGAAATATAATAAGCAAATTTGATTTAAAAAAAAGAAAAATGAGGTTCAATAAAAAAATTGTTTTGAATATAAAAATCGGTTTTTCTTTTCTTTTAATCAGATTAGAATACTTCATTTAATGATTATGTCTAGGACACCATATTGAATTTTTTTAAAAACTGGCCTGAGACACAATTTTCACAATAACTTCAGATTTAATTATGTTAGAGCAAAAAAAAATTACATTAATAGAAACTAGAAAAATTAAGAAAAACAACAAGTCTAAGACAAATAGTGATAACCATTTAAAAATAAGGAACAAAGAAATTTCAACATCCGAAATAATTATTACTTTATTGTTTGTTCATAATTTCTAATTCATTATGAACTAAGTTTAAATTACATCTTCAGTTATAATTTCTTTGTATTTCTTACAAAATTATCTTTCAAACCATATATAATATGTCTTACCTGAGATAATCCATAGCTTCAGAATCTCCAAAAGTAGTCGCATATGAATTCTTCATTTTTATCTTGTACCCCAAAAGTTACCAAATGTCAAAGGCATCTATAAGAAAAAGATTCATCCTAATAAAAGATACAAAACAAATCATTTCCAGAAGATAGATATGCATTTGTCATCATAGCAATTGGCTTCTTGTCTATCTAAAACTAGAAATTGTAGGCTACTGTCTGTATCACTGATAAAATGAGTTTCATCTCTTCATTTTATATTTTTTTGTGTACATCAGTGATGTTTATATTTTTTATGCACACCAGTGATGTTTATATTCTTTATTCACACCAGTGATGCTATCTTGTTATATTTATTGTATCACATAGATATAATTTATTTGCATATAGTCCATTTGTTAGCTATAGACTTGAAAATAATATGATAAAACATATAGCAAAACCAGAGTGACTCCAAAGCATGAGTATCAAGGCATAAACAAGAATCAGAATTTGATTATTTGCCTGCATATGCAATCTTTCTATACATTTGATTATTAGTTTTGTAACTCATTACTTGTAAACACAAACACATCATATAAACATAATAATAAATAATAAATTATTAAACTTTTTGAGAATCATTATTTTTATAAAATAAGTTTATTTTTATAAAATAACTGGATTAGAACTTTAGAAAATTATGGTAGATATGAATTCTATATGAGCATAAATAAATATATAATTTATATTGACACACACAAACTACAAACTAAAATTAATAACAATTATCATTTTTTCAAAAAATTTAAAAAAATATTAAAATATTAAAAAAATTAAAATTTTATACTTATGAGTCTCATATTCTTCTTTATGTTTAGGCTCCATTGTAGGGCTTGTTTGTGAATAAGAGTACTTTTACTCTCATAAATGTCTATTTGAAGGCTGGTACATATTTTCTGTCTTTATAGCTTCATGAAAATTACAAAATTAATCAAAAAACAAAAAAATTAAATGCACTGCTTGATAAAAAAATTGTAAGAAATCCTAATTTCATCAGATGTTTTTGTAGTAGACATCTTTGGAAAGCTATGTCAGAGATCTATCAAATGCCCATATTTCAGTTGACATCATGCTTACAGTTTTTATGTCAGTAAAGAAAGAAAATAACATGTTGACCAATCAAATAAGACATGCTGGTTATTTGCTTGATGGGCCAAATCCCAGGATTTTATTATGCCTTGTGAGTAAAAAGATAGGACACTACTAAACAGTTAACTAGTTCTAGTATGGAACACTTTTAATTCATATTTTGAATAACTCTGGCTAAATGAAGAATTAGTGCTTACATTAAAGACAGCTAGAAATTATAAGGCTATACTATCATCGTAAATAGATTTTTAATATTTATCAGAAAGAAGTAAATGGTGGTTCTTTTGTTTTAGGTGAGTTTTTATATTTAAAGTCTGATTTGTATTTTATTTAAACTAATATGAATTTATAAATAAGGCTTATTATCTAAGTATTATTTTGAAAGAAACTTTCAATTAAAAAAAAATAAATAAATTTGTAATAACTTCTCATTACTTGTTCAAATTATTTTTTAAAACAAAAAAAAATAATTATTATGTATCACATATGTACACTAAATTTATGAATTTCACACAAGTTATTATTAAGACAAAGGGTAAAAAAACAATGATAATCATGTAAATGTAATCCACACATATAAATTTCCTAAGTCTTAAATAACAATAGTTAACATGTAATTATTTCCATTAGTCTCATTCATTCATACTTAAACTTATATTTGATTACTGAAAATTGGATTTTATGTAGATGGATTTATATACATACAGTTGTTTGTTCAATGTTTAATAGTTTACATATATTTACATCCATATGGGAGAATACATTTCTATCTGTTTAATGAGTTAGGGATCCATCTCAGAATGAGTCATTTTTGTTTAAATTGTAGTTGTATTAAATTAGACTTTGGGGCAAAAAGGCCATTCCTTATAATTATTGTATAGGAGATTTATTCAATTAAGGTTAGGACCAAAAATCCATCTCTTTATGGTTATTATTACATAAGAAGTTATGTAGAACATTAGGATCTTAAAAATATCATTTCTTATCATTATTAAGATAGTCAGTATTAATGTCTATTCCATACAGAGCATATATATGTGTAAGTACTAGGAGGCATGTGGGTCAGAAACATTATATTTATGAATTCATACATCCATAAAGTTATATTTAAGTGTACTGAATTCAGAGTTAAAGGTACAGTGAATGTGTTATTCAATACTATGATGTATAAAGATTAAAGGACTTTGTTAAAAAAATAAATTACATATCAATTAATGATTATATTTTGTAAATAAATTATTGTTACAGGATTTGTTAATTTATTAAAGAAAATAAATTGTGTATCAATTAATAAGTACACTGGTGAATAAATTATTGTCACATGATTTGTTACTTTGTGTATATAAGATTGGGTGGTCTATTATCAACGGGAGTAACTTATGTTCTCTGTGATTTAATATGACATTACAAATGGAGCTGTGTAATGATTACATTATTACATTGAATATAATATTGTTCTAGATATATATGTGTGTGTTACTTTATTTCTTAACGCTTAAAACAAGATAGTGTCCATGTAGCTTATGTACATATTTATGTAAATAAATAGAAAAAATGTAAATAAATAAACTATGCTCTATCTGACCATTACAATATATACATATTATTTTGACAGACTATATTTAATTATTAATTTTTTTACTTGGATATAATGCTATTGATTCTCATAATTTATTTTATTAATAACTTAACCAAAACTATTTCATGTTATATATTTTAGGCTGTGATACTACTGCCACCATATATATGTAATAAATAAATAAATCATGGTAAGATTGAATTTTTAAACATTAAATAATTTTACTATTTTGTAATTTTTACAAAAATATTTGTTTTAACAAAAGATATTAATAAAAGAACAGTGAATGAAAAGCAGTATTAAGACTTCTTACAAAGTTCTGGCTAGAGTCTGAACAGTTTTCTATCTTTGCTTTACTCTTTATTTAATAATAATCTTTTACCAACATTATTGGATAATTGTTGAATATTAGTGGGCTCCATGAAAAAAAAATTCCGTCTATTGAAAAAGTTTTAAGTTTACATGCATTTGAACCCAGATGATATGTATAAAAACCTTATATATATATATATATATATATATATATATATATATATATATATATATATATATATATATATATATTGAGACATCTGAGTCTCATGGCATACAACAACATAATATATATATATATTTATGTAATCTTATAATTCATATTTATAAATACAATAATTAGATATATGTAAAGTATAACTTTAAAAATTTTATCCACTTACAAATGCTTTCAATTATCCTTGTAGTCTTTGTCAACTAATACTTTGAAAGGCTAACCTTCCCACAATTCTGTGATCTTAACATTTGCTGTTAGTCTGTTAATTAAGTCTTGTTATATGCATATACAAACAAGACTTAATTATAAATACAAACAAGACTTAATTAAAAGACAGGCAGCAAATGTTAAGATAATGGAATTGTGGGAAGGTTAGCCTTTCTATGTGTTAGTTGACAAAGACTATAAGGATAGTCAAAAGCATTCCTAAATGGATAAAATTTTTAAAGTTATACTTTACATATTCACTTATAAGATTATGTATATTGATTTGAAGAAATACAGACATCAAATTATAATATTATTACATATATATAAAGTTGAAATGAAAAGTAGAAATAAAGACAGACAAAACTTTTTTGTAGATATTTTCTATATTACACTGGAATAATGGTTATGGATTAAATAATTTTGATGAAAAAATATAAATTTAACATTTAAAAAGATCTAATTAATACTTTATTAATTCTGATTTTGAAATTAAAACAAGCATATTTTTATGTTACAATATACATATTGGTAATTATAAAATTCCATTATCTATTTTGATTAGAATTTTTTTAGTTAATGCTTGTATAACATATCTTGATAGAAATTATACTAAGTTGTTTTTGAAAGGATTAAAGTGAATTGACAAGAGACATTAACTTTTTTCAATCAAGATAAAGAAAACTTACTTTTAATTACTGTGTTTTTTTATTTTATCCTGACTATAAAAAGCTTGAAAAGAATAAAGGGTGATTTTAAAGTTTTAGAGTTCTACATATTATTACAGAGTTACTATGCAGATATAACTGAAGGCAAGACAGTGCAAGTACAGCTACTGCTACTAGTTCACAATGATAGAGTTTATATTTACATGAAAGCAAAAACCAGCTTTTATATGGTTCGTAGCCCATATATGTATATTAGAATAAAGATGGAAGAGTTCACTGCAGACCAATAGTTACTGAATTATACCTTTCCTGAAGATGATAGCAAATCAGTCTACTGTTTGAGAAGGGACATGATTACAAAGGATTCCATCAGCTTGCTGAAGAATTATTTTATACATATATTGTTTTATTCATATGCAGAGAAGCCCATATAAAGATACTGCATCATATACATATATAAACTACAGTTAGAGAGTTATTTTAAATAATTTCTTGAAGATGACACTTGTAATTTTTAAGTTATGAACATTTTTTTAAAATAACTATTCAACTAAAAGTAAAATATATTTCCAGTTTATTTTTTTTAAAGTAAACTCCAAAAATCTTTCTAGATTAGGAAACAAAAGAACTTACTGGAACATATTTAAAGACATTTACAATTAATTAGGAGTAACCAATTAAAAAGGAAAAAGAAAACTTTTATGAAGGACTGTCAAAAAAATATTTTTGTTTACAAAAAGTAAAAAAAAAACTTTGTTATCATTAAAAATAATGAATTAATATCAATTCATATATATATATATATTCTCAACATGGAATTAATTGTCAAAAATATAATATTTTTAATAAGTTTATTATTTTGACAAATTACAATATATAATATAAAATTCAGTGTGTGTGTGTGCATGTTTTCATGGATACCCATATATATGTGTGAAAACAGTCATTATTTATGTATCATTGAAATGTGATAGCTTTTCTTTATTATTATAAGACAATTCCCACAATATTATAGTGTATCTATGGGTTTATATAGATATGTGTCAGGTAGACACTTAAATATGTTCAAATTAATCATTTTTATTATTAGTTTGTGACAATTTAAACATGTTCATTGTTTTATACAGGCACATCCGTGTGCTAATATATGTGTTTTATATAAACCTATTATGAAGTATTTGTAAATCATAATGTGATAGCTTATGGTATTAATCAAGATCAAAATTCCAAATTTATATTTATGGTATACTCAGCAGAACTCAATGTCATTTTAATTTAATTATTATTAATAAATTTAGATTTCATGGTTTAAATTATTACAGTGAATTTATTCACTCCAAAATAGTTTTAGAAAATTATATGTTTGTATTATATCTCTTGATCACAGTAACAGTTATAGAGCTTTTACTATCTGAGCTGGATTTCTGCATAATGGTCTGTTATATAAAAGACATTTATATTTAATGTTATGGATATCCAGATGATGCTGATCCTGGTTGGCACAAAGAGGATATTCTTTAACACCTATGCACTACACTTCAGTTTAATTATTTTGAAATTAAGTTTATAGTTGGCCAGTACATTAATGGTACCAAGTGACCAAAACATTGATGATAGCCAGCATGTGTTAGTATCCCAGCATTATTTTTTAAAATTGTTATATTCTTAAGGATTAGCACTAAAATTTGTGCATGCAAATTATTGTTTAAATAATATGCCTCAAGCTGGAAAGGGCTAAATAATTAGTTTGGTCTATAATACACCCATTTCACTTCCAGTCACAAGATTGATTGTTGATTTATTTTTATTGCTGAACATTTATGACAATGAATGATTATTGTCTTTGTGTAAGGCTGACAAACTATAGTTACCTGAGTTAATTCTGTGCTGATCTCTCATAATCCTTCCTTTTATATTTGATTTTAAATGTTGTACTGACATGAGGTTGATGATGATGAGTACCATCATCCCAGGTTCACCCCAAAAATTCATAATATCAATATATATATATATATGTAATATAAATAAAATGTCCATTAATTAAAACAAAATTGTAATTATAATTGAAATAATAACTTTAACGGTTTACAAACTTTTATAAACAATCCTTAAATTTGCTGAAGTACTTTCAGTTAAATTCTTAAACCTGCTTCAACTGCCATTAAATTAAAAAAATTAAAATAAAGTGAAAGCAAACGTCATCAACTCAAATCCCACAAATCTCGTATTTTAATGTTAGCAGCTTGTCTATTTATTAGCTGCATTTTATTCCTATTTATAAAAATTGCATCTTTAATTTTTCCTTTTTAATGGTTTCTCTCCTCATGAAGAATTTTCACATTTTCAAAACCAAATTTAAATTTATATTTACATGTTTTTTCATGATCAAAGAAAACTGAAGGAGAAATTAAATCACCATTATTTTTACTTTTTGCACATTTTTATAACAATTCATGCTCCCTCAATCTCTTCTCAATACTGCACCCAGATTCACTTATATATGATAGCATACAATCACAAAAAATTTGACATATGACATTACTTTTCTGTTTGACAGGTATGATATCCTTAGAATTATTGACTAATTTATTAATATTGTTTGGAATGTAGAATGAAACATTAAACACATTCCTATATATATATATATATATATATATAGGAATGTGTTTAATGTTTCATTATATATATATATATATATATATATATATATATATCCTTAAAAAATTTCACTTGTGGATTTGAAATAATTAGAATAGATATCCATTGTTTACTATTAATCTTCATTTCCTTTAAACATTATACCTTTTTTTAAATTGACGTAAAGTATTGTTTATTTGTTCCATTTTATAACCAACATCAAACAATTCTTTGGAAAATATCTCAATATTATTCAGTTTATCACTTTGGTAATGACATAATTTTTCATTCCGAAACAAAAAAGATCTAAAACTTGCCATCTTATGCATCATTGGTGCTTTTGATTTACAATTTATATATCCTCTTTTTTGCAGTGGCTTAATTATTAGTTTATAATTTAATATACTGTTATCTCTTTTAATAAAAAAGATGACATATAAATTGTAAATCAAAAGTACCAATGATGCATAATATGGCAAGTTTTAAATCTTTTTTTGTTTCAGAATGAAAAATTATGTCTTTACCAAAGTGATAAACTGAAAAATATTGAGATATTTGCCATTTCTTATACATGAATAATAGAACATAAATGTGTAATAGAAGAACAATACATAGATTATATGAGTGCTGTGCTTAGATTACCAACAGTCTCCATAAGTGATGGATAATGGAATGATCTTTAGATATGAGGATAACTGTACACTTTGTAGATTAGGATGTAGTTTATTAAAGGTTAGATACCTGTTTCTTATAAGAATACCTTGTGTGTCTTGGCTTTTTTTTCTTCAGTTACTTAGAGTAAGGTCTAGTTGCTATGAGCTTTCCATGCCATTAGACAACACTTTATACTTACGTTCCCAATAGGATTGTGTGTTTATGCAACAATATTTCTATTCTTTAAGTTCACACACAGCATTTCTGATTGTAATTACCTCCATTTTTTATGTCATGCCCTAAAGAATTAAAAAACAACCATAGAGGCAGGCTTAGTTGACTGACAGTCCCTTAGTAGTAATCTCTTCTTGAGGCAGTGCAATGATTAATAAATCAATTTAGAACAGGATTTAAGTAAGACAGGAGTTTCATCTGGTAAAGTTAGCATGTTTAAACAACCCTATTCAGGATTCTCATACCCACATAGGGTGCAGCAGGCCCAGAAAGTTTGATCTAAAAATTCCAATCTAACACAGACTGTCTAATTCTGTGATACTTGCTGAATTTTTCATTATAGCAGTAGAATAGTAATAATAATAATATCAGTAGTATTGTTAAAGAAAGAAGCAATGTTAAAACTAAATATAAGTACTGTAAACATATTTCTATATATGGATGCATTGAAAGTGCAAACATTATTTGATGTGAACTCTTCAAGATTAGAACAGAGGACAATACTGCTAAATAAAAAGATCTAAAGATTTAAGATCTAGCTGCGCTTAGTGAAATTCATTTCTCAGAAGACAGAAGTTTCATAAAACAGATGGGTGGATACCAGCTTTTGGGAGAGTAGGTCAATAAAAGGAGAATGTATGGTGTTGAATTTGCTGTAAATCTAATTTAGTATTTTCTATTATTACCAATTCCTCATTATATCAATGAAAGACTAAATATGTTAATTAAAACTCACCTTATATAATGGTACTATTGTTCATGTTATTAGTGGCTATGATTCAATCTTGGATTCAAAGAATTTAGAAAAGTAAAGCTTTTAACCTGTGTTGAATAACATTATTAAAGAATAGCAGTAAAAATATGACTGCAGACTTTCAGACCACTAAATAATTAAAGATGCTCTCAGATCCAAGGCTCCTCCCTGATGAAGGCCACAAAGCAGAAACTAGTCTGGGCATATTGGATGAATAGGCACTGGATGGGAATTTTATGCACAAGCCTTCTGGCCTCCATTTTTTTCTCTGGGTTGTGTGGGGGGGCCCTTTTTTTTTTTTTTTTTTATAAAAGATTTTAGGAATTGTTTTGTAAAAAATAGTAGTTTGGGGTGAAGTTTTTTTAAAAGAAGTAGTTGTGGGATAAAAATTTAAAATACTGTTGTTGAATGTTTGCATAACACATGGCTGCCTATCATAAATATTAGATTTAGGTAGTAAAGCTGATATAAAGGAACATGAGGCAGTCACATTCAAAACATTGGCATTTATTAAATTAAATTGTAGTTAGGAATCAGAATATAAGAGGTCACATTATTAGAATTGAAGAGTGTTGGTTAGATGAGACATTAGTATTCTCTATAGTCAAAATGATAGTTGCATTAAAAATTAATAATGATTCCCATTATATTCCAAAAAAATTGAATTTAGTTATTTTCAATAGTTATAAAATAATAAAATTGCTAATTTGAATCATTAGAACAGTCACATTATTGAAGCATGGAATTCCTTAAGAAGTGTATTATGGATACAAATAAATCTATACTTGGATGGAATATAAAGAAGAACCATGACTGTTTTTAAACAAGAATCTTACTATTAGTGATTTAATTAAAAGGAAACAGAATTTTCTGCTTCACAAAATAATAGATCAAATGTAGAACTTCATAATTCTGAAGGCAACAGTAACTTATAAGACTTAAATATGATTGGTGGATTGCTGGATTAAAACTACAAAGTTGATATAGACTTGCACTGATTGTGATCTTTCTAGATCATTTTTGATGCACTGAAAATTACATATGGACTTCAGAAATGACATCAAAACCATAATAAATTCAGCATTTTGAACAGATGAAAGGAATATTTTGATCATCTTAATGATACCAAAATTGATGACTTTTAATGATATATCTAGTTAAGATTTGAATGATGATATTCAGTTTAGTGAATTTTTAAAATGTAAAGATGGCAGATTCTGATGAATGGAGGTAACATGTAAGCATCAAAAATATTGGAATCTTACAGATGTTTTTATTATTCCAGTTTTTGAAAACAAGAGAATAGATAAGATTGAAATAATGACTATAAAATATTATTATCCACTATACTCAAAGGAATTTTCAAAAACTTTGTGGAAGATGATGGGTTACCAGGACCCAATGTGATTTTTGAAAAAGTATTATAAACAGATCTTTGGCATTGTTTGAAATTAGTTGGTTGTCCATGAAAATTTATTCATATTATACAGTTTCTACATGATGAAATCAGAGTGTTTTATTAAACGTAGAAAATCTGAGGCATTTGGAAGGCTGACATTAAACAATGATATATACTTGCTCCAACTCTTTTACATTTTCATAACAGTTTTCTTTGGAAATTGTTTCTAGTCAGTTTAAACAAACACAGATTGAAGTATGATATAGGTTTGCTGGTGGGATTTTTAATTTGACCAGACAAAAAGTGAAAATAAGGATTCCTTCTTGGATTGTGATTATAATATGCTAATTATTGTGATATAATGTACTTAATGATTTGAATGCAGCATATAAAACCTTTGGTTTCTTAATTAATGTTCAAAATTATATCAAATTCTTTAGCAGTGGATGATGAAGAAAAATATTCTACAACTCATCAACTTGAGAATGTAAAACAGTTTAAATATCTTTGCAGTTTTATAAATAAAAAGTAAACTTAGATGTTATAATATATGATAGACTCCAATGGTCTGCTGCTGTTTTTAAGAAGTTAGAAGATAAAATATTTAAATCATAGAAAAATAACTATTGCAACTAAAATTAACAGTGTATAGGGCTATTATTTTACCTAATTTACTGTGTAAAAGGGTAATTTGAATACCCTATCAGCACAAATATACTAGATATTAAAAAAAGTTGCATTTAATGATTCTCTTAATTTGGTAGATATGATGTTATAGAATTCACTATTGTAAAAACACATCTAAAATCACATGATCACCATTCTTTATGCTTGCACAAGCTGTTTACACAGAGGAAAAACTCTCCATGTAGTAGCACCTTCCCTCATCCATTGATTGTTCTGGTTGGCACTGAATGGCGCTACTGTATGGAGAGTTTTGCATCTGTGTAAAATCGCATCTTTGTTGGATTGGAAAAGCAAAATAAATAAACAAGATTTTCTAAATAGATATTCCATGATGAACCTGAGGATGGCTTTATGGAAGAAGCAAATCCTGTCTAGGTTACAAGATTTATGTCAAAGACATTTTAAAGAAGAGCATCGTTAATTATTTCCATTAGAAAGATATGGTAAAAAATATAATACTAAGAACTAGAATTAAATAAATATGAAATTGAAGTATTTCAGAAAGAAAAATTATTTACGAAAGGAATCAAAATAAAACTTTATACAGTGAGCAAAAAAGGACCAGGCTGTTTTATACATTTTTTTGTATAGTCACTGCAAATCTCATTTTTAGAAGGTTTTTTTCTTTCTCTCTTTTTTTTTTTTTTTACTTTCTTTTTTACGTTTGGAGTTAGAATGGCCACACTCAGTTAAGAACTATTTATTATTATTGCTACATAGATTAGAGATTACATAATGAAATATTAGAATATATGGATGATAGAATAAAATAGTATTATTTTTATTATTGAAAGAATTAACAGGTTAAAATAAAGCTAGGATAAATAAATTGTTAAAGAAGATGAAAATGGAGAGATAGTTAAAGTCTTAAAACAGATCCGAATAGTTTTTTAAAAGGTTTAGAATAAAATCAAAAGATGTGGACAAGAGAAGCTATAGAATAGAAAAATTGGCTTAAACATAAGGAAAGACTTTTATCTTGGAATGGACTGATATTGACAGAAAATGATAATGATGAATATTGATTTTCATTTATTTAAGAACTAAAATTATTCCTTCTAGATAAAAATAGTGAATATTAAATTTTAGATTAAATGTATGTGTTTTTATTTACTTTTATTATTACTAATTAATTTATTATTTTGGTCACAATATATATCTTTCTTTATAATTTCTCGAAATTGTGCTGAAGTAATTGAAGTTTTAAAGCAGATTTAATAAGTCAAAAATTCTTGAGAAAATTTAATCTCATAAAATTTAGAAGGTAACTGTAAAATTAAGGTGTTAAAATAAAGTAAGATGATAGTAAGCAATGATAAATTGTTACCGATATCAAAATTTTATGGCTTAGCTAACCATAGTAACTTATTGTCATATTATCAACTTTTGAACAAAGAATGTAACACGCGCATAAGCTTTATTTCTATAAGATAAACGGCATCCGTGATTTGGTGTAAGGGTAGATTGGCAGACTTTGAATCTTAAGGTCCACGGATCGATCCCTGTTGTCGCTTCTGGCACTTCCGGTATTCACATTCTTTTGAACTCACGAGCAATAAATCGTTTCAATTCTTATTAGAAAGGTATATATATATTTAAATAAGAGAAGACAATTAAAATTTAAACGTTATTAATTAAAACTCTATTAAAATTAAAAGATTGCCTGAAGTGATTTTATTTTTGTTAACTAGATTCACTTTGTTAGAACAGCCTTGAACAAAACATAACACCTTCGACGAAGTAATTTAATCTGTTTTATTTTTTCAAAACTAATGTTGTTAAAAATAACCTTGGTAAAATTACAATTGCTTGCGTGTCTGTATGTACATATATAAAGATTTGTAAGAACGGAAAAAAATACAATAAAAATAAATCGTAAAAAAAAAAGTAAGGTGATAATCAATTAGGCACTTTATAATAATTTTATTTTAAAAATAAATATAAAACAATTATAAATAGAAAGCACAAAATTAATAACCTTTTTTAAATGCTACTTTTATTTTAAAGGTGATTTTAAACTTAATTATTGCCTTTTACCACATTGACTAATTGGATAATTCATTCAATACATATAATTTTTCATATTATTATTATACATATCTTTTTTTAAAATAATGGTTTAGAACAATTTCCATTGTTGGTAATAAGTATTATTTTTCTTTACTGATAAAAAAAAAAATTATGAATTGGGATTAATCACTGAGTTATTTGCTATTATTTGGCATTTTTATTACTGTTTATTTCAGAACAATAATTTTAAATCATTTTCATGGTTCTGCCATTCATGCAGATATATTGTAGTTCTAGATTTGTCTATCCTTAACCATATAGGCTAGCAATATGTATTGAATACGCTAGAAGGAGCTTCTTTTTTATATATTTGTGATAAGAGTTGGGGTGTTGGATTTTTTTAAAAAAAAAAAAAGAATGTAAAATGTGATGAGTTTGGATTGTAGATATAATTTATGTGGAGATGAGAGAAAAAATATATAGATGGTGTGTTTAGGGTATTCACTTGCTTGATGTGTTGGTAACTGACTTTTAAATCTGTATTGAACTTGAAACTTTTTTCAGATAACTAAATACATATTATGTAATCTTAGAGTATTATTCAAATATTAGGCTCTCAACCAAACTGGATTCCTATTCAATTATATAATTATATTAATATTTTTATTTTTAGACAGAAAGTCAAATAAGCAAGAAAGACAATAAACCTTTAGCAGCTTTCAGATATTTGTCTTAGAAAGTATTGTATTCTTAATTAAGAGTTCTTTACAAGATGTTGAAAGATCTTAGCTTGTGGTGCGAACTATTGATTATTTTTTAAGATTATACTTACACATGAAAAGTTGCCACCTAATCGTAACGATTCTTCTGTTGTAAATTGCAGTAATTACCGTGAAATATAATTTTTTTTTCTCATATGTCATAGCATCCGCCGTGAAATATAATTTGATACCCATTGCAAAAAAAAAAAATAAAAAAATATTTGCAAAAATTTTATTGACCAACTCGTTTCCTCTTAAAAATAATTAATTTGTCAAGATTTCTATATGATTTTAAAATAATTAGAAAACAGTATAAGTAGGTTTTTTTTTTATTAAAACAGGCAAAACTGACTATATGTATTGCCACTCACTGCAAGCTAGAGTAATCAATGGATGCCAGAAGGCTTGTGCATAAAATCCCCATCTAGTGCCTACTCATCCAATATCCCCAGATTAGTTTCTGGCTTGTGGCCTTCATCAATTAGGAGCCTTGCACCTAGATCTTAGGATCTAATGCAACCCATCACTATCTCTTCCTAACTCTCAGATCCGAGGCTCCTCATTGACGAAGGCCACTAGCCAGAAATTAGTCTGGGGATATTGAATGAGTAGGCACTAGATGGGGATTTTATTCACAAGCCTTCTGGCATCCAGTGATTACTCTAGCTTTCAGTGAGTGGCAATTCTATATGGAGACTTTTGCCTGCTTTAATAACAGTTATCAGCAAGCTAAGAAATGGTGATCATGTGATGTTTATTAGGTTTTTGTTGTCAGAAAAATACAATAAAAGTATAAAGGAGTAAAGATAAAATTATAAAAAAAAGTCATCAGTTTGATGTTAATTAAAAAAATTAATCAAGAAATTTATACAATGTTATGAAGTAGCAGATTATTCTTGGGAGTTTCTCAAAGTGAATATCTTTAATTTAAGTTGCAAGAAGAAACATTATTTGTTTTGAAGATATATGAAATGGATGTGGTAAATAGATTTGACATCTTCTGGTGCACTAAATGTGGACAAAAACAAACTGCAAACCATATAGTTAATGATTATTAAATCTATGGCTACACATTTAAAGAACTTAATAAAGCCATTAATGATTCTATATTCAGATTGCAATGTTTATATACTCCTTTATGATATTTTGAAAATAGTTAAACTGTAAAAAAAACTCAATATGGTGAGTAAATAAATAATACAAATTTGCATTATTCCATAACTTATTCTTCACTTTTATAATAGTGGACTTTGGAACAGGCTATAAGCAGTTTGAAGCAGGCATCAATATGAGATAGTTTGATTAAATTGAAGCATTAATATATAAAACTAAATAAGAACTTTATATTATGTCAACATTGGTAGCATGTTGCTAAACTACTATATTTATAATTTCTAACAATGATAATCAGCAGAACAAAAAAAATATGTTGTATACTCATTAACTTTGAATTGTGTATAATCTTAAATATATAATTGTCTGTTTTAACCAAAAATATATAGTTTAGTGTTGAGGTTCATAGCAGATTTTGATTTGCTGCTGATAAAATTTAACAAAGTGAAAATAAGTATTTGAGCACAATAATATAATTATTCCAAGTAAACTAATCATATACAGGTATGTTATTTAATTACATATTCAATATAGAAATAACACATAAACTTCATATTAAAGTAGTATAAACTTAATTTAAAAAATTGTAAGTTTACTTTGCATATAGTCTGAAAATGTTATGGAAATATCATAAGTTCAATTAGTACATTATTCAATTTGTGGATGTAAATTCAAAGATCACATTTTGATATGTTGATGATTTGAAGCACATAAATAAAAAAAAAAACAACCTGAAAAGATATATAAAACTGAGCATAGTTATCAAGAAAAAATTATTATGGATTCTTGTAGGCACATTGTATCACGTGGGCTGCTTTCCTTAGTAAAATATAATAAAAATAGAATATAATCAAGTAATCAAATTGGATAAACTCTTAGAATTTTCATAAAAAACAACTTTTCTGTAAAAGGATTAAAATTACAATACATAATCAAACAAGACCAAGTGATTTGCAGAATAGATTATATAATCTTCCTAAAATTCATATTTTTTTAATCTTTGTTTATGACTGAAAGAAGAAATATTGATTTTTGATGGCAGCTAATGATACATATATATATATGTTGTACCAGACAAATCCTGAGTCAGTTGAATTCATATTACCCAATGACCCTTTGGCGTCATCAGTGCTGATGCTAACTCATCTGTTGATATAATACATATCTTTGATAAAAACTTATTGGAAGCTTTGTTGAGATCTTATTTAAGAATAATAAATATTAAAATTATTATGTAAAATAGCTTAATAATTAGACCACTGCCCAAACAACCCATCACCATTAATTTACATAATTTAGTTATTTAATGTATGATGAACTAATTATATTTTCTTTACAATACTCATTCTTTCTTATTTCTCTGGACCGATTATAAAATAATATTTGATAACACAAATCAGCTTTATTTAAGGTAAAAAGGATTTTCTACTTTCAGCATCACTTCTAAATTCAGTGGACTTATTTGCCTATCCCTATTATTTCTTAAGATATTTTTTATGCTAATAAATTATCCTTAGTTTAGTTCTTTGATTTCTTTTCTGCACATTAGATGATTCACCAATAATATATGTAAATAAACGGTCTACTATGCAATCAAGTGCTTAATTATTGCTATCTAATTTTAATATAACATATTCAATAAATAATTAATAATATATATATATATATAAAGAAATAAATTTACAAAATCATATTGCATTTTGAAACAAACACACATACCTTCTTGCAAAGTGATAATTGCAATGTTTGCCTAGTGAAACCTTTATAATGGTTCAATATTTGACTTTAGTATTAAATGTTATGCTATCTTAGAATTCTATGTCTTGAAAACTTAAGTTTACAAATTAAAAACATTTGAAAAATTGTATTTGAACTTTGCAAACATTGAAAATATGAATACACAATGAGAACAATGGTGAGCAGGAAAACAGTCTAAATGAGCAACTGCAGAATAATCTTTATTTAAAATGTATTTTTAAATATGAATTAATGTATGATAATCTCTAAAAGTCTATCAAATTCTTTTTTAAGATATTAAAATTACATTATAATTTTTAGAATATCTCAAAATATCTTAACATCGTGTCAGTCAGTCATAACAAGTAATAAAGTTAGATGGTCAGTTTCACATGATGTCGTGATTGTAACAGTCACAGGTATTTTAGTTAATATTATGCTAGTATATATTAACTTCTATTTTTTTTAAAATAAAACATATACATATAGAATAAATTTTTTACAATATATCCTTTTGATTTTTAATAATTATTATACAATTACTATGTAAATATAGTAAAAAAAAATCAAGTTTTCAGTTATTCCAAAAATTTTGTCAAACTAATCATGCAAATGATTTTGAAATGGATTACAGAAAATTAAATCCATCAAATATATAGAAGCACAGTTAAAATATCTTGACTGTGCTGCTGATTCAATTATAGTGATATCTTCTTATTTCTCTGAATTAGTAAATTGATATATGTTATTTTATGATTTTGCATTTTCTTAAAAAAGTAAAATATCAATAGATCCCTATAGAAGCCCAATCTTAAAAAAAAACATCTAACAGCACTTTCTTTCTGGAAAATTCTTTGTATAAAGTATATGGCCATCACTTTTATATGAGAGAAATATCTAGCATACCAATGGCTCAAACAAGCTCTTATTTAATAAGTGCGGCATAAGAACATTTAAAATCTCTATCCAGAATACTCATCTCCAGACCAACTGGTTTCGAGCTTATGTCAATAGAGAGCTAGAATATTTGGACACTAGATCTAAAATATCAACTCAAAACCCAGCACTTATTTCATACATATATTTAAGCAGAAACTCTGAAATTTTCGGACATGAAAATGTCTTTAAATCCAGCTATTTCAGAGTTCCTAGTGCTGGATTAGCTACTTAAGTTAAATAGCTGGATTTAAAGACATTTTCATGTCCGAAAATTTCAGAGTTTCTACTTAAATATACTTATGAAATAAGTGCTGGGTTTTGAGTTGATATTTTAGATCTAGTGTCCGAATATTCTAGCTCTCTATTGACGTGAGCCATAATCTTGAAACCAGTTGGTCCGGAGGTGAGCGTGTTTTGGATAGAGATTTTAAATGTTTTCTCATACCACACTTATTAATGAAGAGCTTGTTTGAGCTATTGGTACACTCTCTGTATTGCATTTTTATAAATGCAAGCTTATTATAAAAGTAATGTAACATTATATATGCCTTGCTTTATGGAATCACTACTGAAAATTATATACAAGCAGTTTATGAGATATCTTTCTAATATAAAAATTTATACTATTCAGAATCTCATATATATAAATCTTATATGAATAAAAATACCCTATATATAAATATACAAACGATTTGACTATTATCAGTGCTAGCTTATTGAAATATTTTACTTATCTAAAATTTATGATAATATACTTAATTTAAATCAGTAATATTTATTTTTATTAGAAAGAATTTGAACTCAGACTCTCAAGTTCTTTTCAGTCAGCCATTCTATCTTATATAACCAAAAAACATAACCACATACATGTGAAAAAGTTAAATGATCACAAACATGCATATTTTGTGCTGAACCAGCATTCGTCAGTTGGCCCAGATCATCATCTACCACACATACATAAAATCAGTGCTCATTTTATTTTAAAATAAAAAATCTTCAAACCTTAATGGGCAAGCTTAAATCCTCTTCATTTTCCAACTCTTAAGCCAACCATGTTCTTGAAAATTAAATAATGGAATGTTCAAAGCCCTTGTTGATGCCAATATTATTGTCATATCTATATTGACCTTATATGGCTCTGACCCCTCATATGTAGAACCTTATTATGACCATTTAAATACATATAAGAGAGATGGGCAGAATTAAAGCTGAATCTATAATATTTGTATACAGATATAGTATATATACTTTAAAATAGACACAATTATAGGGCATTTGAACACACTTTGAAGCTCTCTTTTTTTTCTATGTATTTAAATGGACATAGTAAGATTCTACATATGAGAGGTCAGAGTGACTTAAGGTCAACATGGTTATGACAATAATATTGGCAACAACAAAAGCTTTGAAAACTCCATCATCAGATTTTCAATGACATGGATGGCTGAAGAGTTGTAGAGTTGAGAGGATTGAAGCCTGCCTTTTAAAGTTTAATGATTTGCTATTTAAATATAAACCAAGCAGTGATTATATATAAATGTGTGAAAAATGATGATCAGGATCAACAGATGTGTGCTGGTTCAGAACAAAATATTTATAATGGAAAATCATTTGTCTTGTTTTATGTGTATCGGTTGTATAAGATGGAGTGAATGACTAGAGAGAGCTTGGAAGTCTGTATTCAAATCGTCTTTAATTACATCTAGCTTAAAGTATATACATCATACTTATATTCAAACATTTTGTTTTTATGCTTACTTCAGAAAATGTAATTTTGAAAGTAATACTTGCAACAATGTTCAAAATGATTGTCATTTGTGTGAGCCACATTTTTTAAAAAAAATAAAACTCCAAATATATTTTTTTCAGCTGTTTTTTTTCTTTCACAGCTATATCAAATTTTATTTTTATAGCTTCAACTTTCTTCATTGATATTTTATATTTATATATCGGGTAAACTTTAGTTTTTACAGCTCTTTGATAGAACTTTAGTTTGCTATAGATAGATAGATAGATAGATAGATAGATAGATAGATAGATAGATAGATAGATAGATAGATAGATAGATAGATAGATAGATAGATAGATAGATAGATAGATAGATAGATAGATAGATAGATAGATAGATAGATAGATAGATAGATAGATAGATAGATAGATAGATAGATAGATAGATAGATAGATAGATAGATAGATAGATAGATAGATAGATAGATAGATAGATAGATAGATAGATAGATAGATAGATAGATAGATAGATAGATAGATAGATAGATAGATAGATAGATAGATAGATAGATAGATAGATAGATAGATAGATAGATAGATAGATAGATAGATAGATAGATAGATAGATAGATAGATAGATAGATAGATAGATAGATAGATAGATAGATAGATAGATAGATAGATAGATAGATAGATAGATAGATAGATAGATAGATAGATAGATAGATAGATAGATAGATAGATAGATAGATAGATAGATAGATAGATAGATAGATAGATAGATAGATAGATAGATAGATAGATAGATAGATAGATAGATAGATAGATAGATAGATAGATAGATAGATAGATAGATAGATAGATAGATAGATAGATAGATAGATAGATAGATAGATAGATAGATAGATAGATAGATAGATAGATAGATAGATAGATAGATAGATAGATAGATAGATAGATAGATAGATAGATAGATAGATAGATAGATAGATAGATAGATAGATAGATAGATAGATAGATAGATAGATAGATAGATAGATAGATAGATAGATAGATAGATAGATAGATAGATAGATAGATAGATAGATAGATAGATAGATAGATAGATAGATAGATAGATAGATAGATAGATAGATAGATAGATAGATAGATAGATAGGCAACACATTTTATATTGTAAGATAGACACCAAGCATGTTCCGATGGTAATAATTTAATCATACCTGCAATTATAGAAATGATGATAATTTACAGGTTTTATTTCTGACATCATATTTCATCAGTAAGCTTCTTGCTCTTTTTTCTTAGTAATTTTTTCTAGTCCTTATGAGATTATATATTTGTTGTTTTTCAGATACAAGTGATTAATCATTGAATTTCATCTTCAACTGATTCAATTTTAATTCTTACTGATGGAACCAAAATAAACTGACTGGTGTTCTTTTTTTTCTCATGCGTCATAGCATCAGCAGGGAAGCGAACCCGCTAACCTGGGACAACTGCTTGTAAAGCAGCTGTCGCTGACCTCTCTACCACCACTGCTTGACTGGGGTTCTTTTTGTCGTCTGGTTTTATAGTATTATTTCCTCATATGACATTTTGTATTTACCTGAAATTTAAAACAATCCTTACTGGTTGTTTGAAAAAATGTTTATTTGTTTATTAAATGATGATTGTTTTTGGTCAATGTCTACTGCATGCAAACAAAAAGTAAGTTAAGTAAAATTGCATTTTTTTAAATATTTAAATAATACTTTTAATTTGTAAAAATTGAAGATTAAACAAAATTAATCTTAAATTTTAAATTACCTTTATTTAAACTAAGTATTAAAGTAAAATAAAAATAAAGTATTTACTATACAAACAAAAAAAAATGTTTTTTTTTTTTAAATATCTAATTCTTTTCAATTCATAAATCAATTTTAATAATATTTAATTACATGTATAAACAATAAAGTTTTATTTTTATTTTTTCTACTGACTTTAGCTCCTGGAAGAAAAATCCAATAAGGCTTCTTTTTTGTTTTATATTTTAATAAATATTAATATCAACCAATTTACTATATAATATTTTTATTAACTTTATTCAGTACTCCCTACAATATAAATATTTCAATTTAAATCCTTCAACCTTTTCAGATGATTCAAAATTTCTGAAAAAGCTGTTTAAATATTAAAACATTCTTATATATTAGCATTACAAAAAAAAAAAAAAATCAAGTCAGATGTCACATGACCTAATTTAATATAACATTTATATATTAGCATATACAATTTTTTTTTACATAAGCAAACACATTTTAAAATATAGTTTATATCTGTTAATAGTATAATTTTCAATTTAGAATAGCATTAAAGTTAATAATTTTAATGTGACTCCCCTCCCCCTACATTTTTCAGACCTCTTTTTTATTTTAATTTAAATGTATTTTCTCTCTTGATTCAGTTGTATAACTTTACTATTCTATCTGTCCTCTAGCTTCAAACTTATTTAATGCTGTTATCATAATATGTATTGAAATAATATTCCGACATGAATAAACACAGTGCATATTTCGTGCGTGTGTGCAAATACACAAAATTCATAAAATATATTTTATTTAAGGATCATTTAATGAAACACATGAAATTCAAATACTGAATATCAACAACAGTACTAAACTATTTTAATTTAAGATAACATAAAATGAGAAATAAATTTCAGGAAAAGATAAAATAAAAGTAACAAATTATACTTTGATTTAAATTATAGTTTTGGAATATAAATTTTATGCACGTCCTGTTTTTGTTTTTTTTTCGTTTAAAATAAATCAATTTTGTTAAGTTTACAATTCAAAATAAATATATTATAATAATATCCATGTAATTAATGAAAAAGGTTGATTACCAGTTGGATGGTGATAAGCCCATAATTATATGTCTAAGTTAGAAATCTGATAATGATTCACACTGTCTATATCTCTAGAAATCACTATCCCAGTACAAATACTATGTATAAACTGATTATAGGATCTCTATCCATATTCATCTTGAAATCAAAAATCTTTTGTATATGTACTTTAGATTTCATAGAATGTTCATGAATTTTTCAATGGTTTACTGAATTCTTCTTGGTTTTGAACCAAAAGAAAGTAGAAATCATATTGGTAATCTCAACATACCTATATCCTTTTTGAAATCATCAATATAAAATGTCTTTAAAACTATCAATGATTATTTATTGCTGTTATAAATGGATCATCAAAATACACCTAATCCTCTTTTTAGATGGTAGGTTGGTTTCCAAAAGTATGTGTAAAAGAAATTTGTATAAAAAATACATTGTATATATGAAAACTAAGGAGATTGATTGCAAACCTAAGAAATCAATGAAAATAATTAAATAAACCATATGAAAAATTTGGTTAAAATGGTATATTTTTGTATGCTATTAAATTTTACTTCATACACATTGAACATAAATAAAAAATGTGTTATAGGAACATAAATTTCATTAGAAAAATAAAAATATTTGAAAGTGATAACTTACAATCAAACACTCATTGGTTTCTCTATACAAGCCATTGATAACTTTAAAGTTCAAGTGTATCTTCACTTCCACAGTACACCTGGGTCTCTTTTTACGCGAATTTATTTAATGCAATTTTGAAGGTACGTGATTCACATTTCTCCTGAAGTCAAACTCCGATAATGCGCTATTACTTTAAATAATAAATTTTGCACACTTATGTCATATTGAAAGTAATAGCACGTTATTGGAATTCGACTTTCATCTTAGTAATTTCAATATTTTCAGTGCTTTATAATAGTAAGATTTTATGCAATAATGAAATTAAAATCATGATTTTCACGTTTTATGTATACACACATTAAATTTTACAAGATTATAATGTAAATTTGTTTAAACATTGTGCATGTTAATTTTGCATTTTAAATCACATTCTGTTTTTGCTTTTTCAAAAAGAACGTAATCAATTATTAATCATTTAGTGTCCGCAAGTTTATTTTTAAAAGGTGAGTAATAGCAGTGGGCACAATTAAAATTGAAAATTAAAAAATTAAAGACAAAAATAAGAATTTAATTTTTAGTTGTTAGATTAATTACTAATTACATTGTCACCAGAAAACCATTAACACAACATGAGAGTGACATTGAGGTAGTTATATTTTCTCTTCTGAAGAATCTGATCTTTTACCAGTTGGCAAATGAACCTGTTTATCAGCAAATAGCAGTAATAATTAAAACATATATAAAAAAATGTAAATTACTGTAAATTATGCATAAAAATATATTGCTTTGAATAAAATTAAATATTATAGTTAAAAAAAGTTTGTCTTGTATCAATTTTTTTCAAATTTGAAATTTTTTATTAGTCATATTTTAGTTCCTTATTTTTTTGCGCGAATTTTAAAGTAATTTTACATTGGTGCTTTTCTTTTACGCAATTTTTGAAAAATCACAGTCCATATTCCCCCTTTTTCAAGGTAAGTTACGTCTATTTTTGCGCGATTTCATTTGCGCATGTTTTCTGAGGAACCTATCTATTGCGTAAAATGAGACCCAGGTGTATAAGCAAAAAAAATGCCATAAAGATTATTAATGTAATTTATTATTTTTATTTCATTTATTATTTTTTTTAATTTAATAATTAACACATTTGGAAAGAGAAATTGTAGGCCTGGAACTATACATTTATCAAAAATACTGAAGAAAATTATCTAAAATTTTATTCACTATCACTGATTGACAACAAGTGTATACATTTGTGCATAATTGAAATACCATTGATATCACTAAAGTTTGCAATGTATAGCTTACCATCTATTGATTTTTGGCAAAATTAATAAATATAAATTTAAACAAATTAATCAATTAAATTTAAACAAAATTAATTTTTTTAACCTCAATACCAACAATGAATTTTTTTTAAACCAAATGTCAAAATTAAAACAAAGCATCAATACGAAAAAGTACTTCCCTTTCAAAACAAAATTATAAAAACTTTACTATGCAGACAAATTAATTTCTCAATTTTCAGTAATATTGCTGAAAAGGCATTTTTGTTTTTAAAATAATGGAAAATAAAAAGATGAAACTTTTTTAAAAAAAAATTAGATGATAATAGTGTTTTTGTTTTTTTTTAATTTTGGGATGTAATCAAGATAAATTCGACCTCAGAAACAAATCTGTAAATTAACATTGAATTAAAAACATTTTTGATCTTCTAAAAAAAAAAAATTATATTACTTACATAAAATTATTTAGAATTAAAAATAAAGTTTAATAACAACTTAAGACAATCTAAAAATTACTTTCATAATCTAAGATGATTTTTTTAAGCCTTTGAGACAATAACATTCATTTCTTCACTCCAATTAGGAAAATATAACAGCACCTCTAATCCCAAAATAACCAATCATGTTATTTTAAAACAACTTGTGTAGAAAGAGGAATATATATATATATATATTTAAAGTCATCATTATTTCAAAATTGTGCAAAAAAAATTGTGTAAAAAGATAATTAGGTGTATATGATTATATAAACACAAATTATTACAAACCCGAAAACTGACATTACTTAAACCAATTGACACAAATGCTGCTGTTAAGAGAAGACTCGATTAAACAGATCACTAACAGATGCATGCTATCAGGATTATAAAATAAAATAAAATATAATTGTGTTTAAATATGAACCTTAAACTATTAGATTAACCTTTATAGTTATACACGTTTCTTTATATATTTGTTGTCTATTCATTATTTTACAGAAAGTCACTATCAATTATTAAGAAATAATATATTTTGAGAGTCTGTCGTTGTATTTATATAAAAACATTTCCTACTCCCTCCATACAGTAGTGCCATCTAGTGCCAACCCATTAACCAATGGATGTGAGGTTTGTACATCAAAATCCCTATCTAGTGCACACTCATCCAATATCCCCAGACTAGTTTATAGCTTTCATGAGTGAAAATCCTTAAATCTGAGAGCAATGCTCCTAAATATTAACATATAATCCACTCATTCAACAGCCACCTTTTACTTTTTAGCTTCCACTAGTTACTACGGTTTGCACTAGGTGGCACTATTTATGAAGCGTGTTGCTACTGTTTCAGCAGATTGTGTAAACATATGAAATGGTGGTGATATGATGTTTTAGTGATTTAAAACCAATCCTAGTGAAAAAATGTAGATGACTATGGTTAATAAAAAATCAAAGATGCTAATGTATATAGATAGGCTTTAATTGAAAACATTATTGTGTTTTCACTTTGGACTCATTGATTTACAATTTACTAAAAAGCGATAGTAGGGACCTCTACAGGTCTTAAACCACAAGCGTACTCTTTGGAAGAAAAGAGGGGAACCCTTCTTTACTTCAACCTACTTTCTATTTAAATAGGTGAAGCTAAAGGGTCTGAGAGGTCCCTACTATCGTATTTTATACAAAATACGCATGTGCTTGAGGCTACAGCATTAATGAATATTACTTACATAATCAATGTGCGTTTAAATAAATTTATAATTTACTAAAAAGATAAAAGATGGCTTCTGGAGAGGAATATTATGCTGTTCTTAAATATTTGCCTGCAAAGAAAAATCTATTCTCCTTTTTTATTATTATAACTATTTTTTTTATTATATTTTAAATTTTAATGTTCTAAGAGACAAAGCAAGTATATAACACTGTGATTATACAAACAGAAATTCATGATAGACTTGTATTTAAAAAAAAAATAATTATAATAAACGATTGTCTGTAGTTAATAACTATGATTCAGTGCTTATTATTCATACACTATTTTGGACAATTAAAATACTACATACTGGTGACAATAATGTACATCACGTCCTGCATTCTATAACTCTTGGCGCTTTGAAATTATTTATCAACACTCTGATTTTCTAGAAAAGGTCATATTTTTTTTACATTGAAACAGGAATTAGTTTGTACTATTGCTGCATAATTTAACTCAATACATGTATCAGAATATATTATGTTTTTTATGCATGGCAGTATTTTGCATTTTACATTTTTTAAAATATTAGAACGCTTGGATTATATTTGGATGCCAGCAATAACAAATGTTTAAATGCCTTATAAATATTTATAACAACAAAATAAAAATATATAATAATTTAATACTAGATTTCTAAATATTACACACTATTACCTAAGTAACTATATATATATTTCTTTTATTATTGCGTTTTTATTTAATTGGAATCATATGTTTTTTTTTTTATCATTATTAATTTTAAAAGGAATTACGTGCAGAAATGTTTTGACATTCATACATACATTCTTAACTAATCTTTCGGTACACATATTTTATAATTATTGTTATGAAGAAAAAAATATTAATCATAAAAAGGTTAGCAATCTATATAAAAATATCTTTTTTTAAATATAGAATAATTACAAGTGGGAAAATAAACTGATTATTCTTAAAATGTAGACTAATTTAATTTTGTTTACTGTCGATTTTATTTTTGTGATTTATTTAAAATAAAGTGATCATTCCTTGGCTGACCATTATAATATAATAAATACGGTGTTTCTCCTCAACATTATATATAATTTTTAGGCTTGGCTGACCAAAAAGAGCAATGAAATGGTCAAACAGAGATCATTAATCAATTGAGATCGGCAATTATATTCATGTATTTTTTTTTGTACCTATATTATTTAATTTTTTTTTTCATTCCTGAATTTTATTTTTATTTATTTTCAAGTTTTAATTTATGTATATTTTATCCATGCTCAATGAATTTATTATAATACGTATCATTAAAAAACACTCAACACTTAGACAATCCCAATATCATTAACAATCAAGGTGGAAATTCATTGAACCTTGAACATTATTACGTTCTTAATACAATATATATAAGTTTGGGACTATATAAACGGAACATATATCAATATTCTTGATAGTCATATGCATATTCTTTCTATGTGTGTATATATATACTGTATAATAAAAGATTATTAATTAACCTCTTTTTAACAATAAAAGTGGAAACTCATTATCCTTGCGCATTATTACATTTATAATACATATGTATATATAAAGGTTTAGAACTATATACATCGAACACAACCAAGCATATATTTTTATTAAATATTTTATTTTTACAAGATTTAAATTAAATTTTTATACAATTTTAATCAAATTTCTGTTTTTTTCTAATAAAATATTTCTTATTTATTGATGTGAAATATTTCCAATTTTTTATTCATGCTAATATTTTTTATATTAATTTATTTGTTAAAAAATGATTTTATACTTTCACATATTTAAAATAAAAAATACAAAGTTATTGTTTAATAATTAATGTAATAATAATAATTTTAAAATTAAAAGCATTTCACAACAATAAATAAATAACATTTCGTAATGAATAAATAAATAAATATTTGTTTAAGAATGTTCTCATTGTTTTTTTTTTCTCCATGTGTCATAGCATCGGCCGGGACGCGAACCCACAACCGTCTGCAACCAACTATTTGCTTGCATGGCGGCTGCGATACCTCTCGGCTAACAATGCAAGACAATGTTCTCATTGTTTAAGTTTATTTTGTTTTATAAGTTATAATGTTCACACAAAGTGAAAACGATTTACAGTCTGCATATATTGAAGCGGTAAAATCTGTAGTACATATTTTGCTTCATTGCCTGGTGACATTAAAAACCTTAAAAGTAGGGTTCGAACCCGTTTTATATATTTATTTGGTCATTCAGGAATGTTAGGCACACATATATACACGCAATAATTACTTCCACTCTGTTTTATAAAAACGGTTATGTTTAACCAATTTCATTATTATTGATTGTAATTAGATTTTATTTCTAAAATCTTCAATTTCTTTCATTACAGATAATCATGTATATGCGTATATGTATTGTAGATACGACAATTAATTTTGCTTGTATAATAATATATAGGAAATTCTATATATTATTCGTTTATAATTAATATAAACTTAAAGCAATATCAGAGAAAGTTTTGGAAAGTAATTATTTCAATTTAAAATGTTACAAGATTAATGTCAAAATGTTGTTCTTATTAACTAACTATTTAAACAATTTTCAAATTAATAAAATCCTATCTTTAAATCTATTTCCAACTCAAAAATAGATTTAAAAATGCTTTCTGGAACTTAACTGTTTACATCTTTCAACAGTAAGAAAAGTGAACCATAACAACTAAAATCAAGCTAGAAATTAAACCATATCTGGTCACCATAGGTAAAGAACTTTCTGGAAGGTTTGGTATCTTCTAAATGTTGCCAAATTTCAAACATAGAAGGATAAAGGGTCTAGTCATGTGTTCAATGTGCCCAGGACACTATTCACTTGTCTTTTGACTGGACTGTTGCTAAAAATGTCCCTGAGTAGAAGGAAGAAGTTCGCCTCTTCTGATCTTCAGATTGTCCATATTGCTTTTCTATCATGCCATTGCCACTTAAAAACTGCCTTATCTAAACTGAGAAAGAACATTTGAAAGATGCTTATCATTATTTTATTCATACTTCACTTTGCTGACCATGCTTTTCATGTCTCCAAATGGCTGCCACGTCATCTAGAAGGTAATCCGTTTTGCTACTTAATGGATTCTTAATATTCCTCATTTTACAGTAAATGTTATTTGTAATCACAATGTAACTTTCTATTTATTTGATAAATGACTATAAACTCAGTTATCATAGTTATAGTAATTTAGAATGATTCTCTCTCTGTAAAATTTCTTAATCTCTTCGTGTAAAGCACTAGCACCGAATTATGAATCTTTAATCTATTATTAGCTTGTAAATGTCACGCTCTAATTAGATTTTCTATTCTCATGTGGCAAACTTATTTTAGTCTTATTTTAAAACTATTTCTATTGAGTTGATTTTGGTATGCTAATGACTCAATCTAGTGAATGTATATCATTTTAATCACTATTTCCATATTATGGGATGCTTAAATACTTAAATGTAAGATTTCTTACTAAATGAAAAATTTGCTCGATTGAATATGTAAAATATGTGTAATGGTGGAGTATTAAACCATCATGTTAGACATATTATAAAATATGTTTTCTCCCTGTCTAATGCTTTTAATTTTAAATACATTTTATGTTCTATTAAATAAATTTTGATGATCAATCCATTCTAATAATTGCTCATTTGCTTATCACACCATCGAGCATTATAATTTGTTTTATAATTTATTTATCATTCGATTATAATTGGGCTTGTTAAATAAAGGGAATATTTTTCCCACCTTTTTGGTGTGACATTCTAATTTGCCAAAGTCATATTGTACTTTTATGAATGGGTTAATATTTCATCATGCATTATGCATGATAGTATTGTTGCTTTAATTGGGGTTTTAGTTAATAGATTAGTCATTAAAGACTTAAGCCATATTTTGCATTGCTTACTCATGGTAGCATTGAAAACCTTGTACTTTCACTTTGTCATGCTTATTCTTTGGAAGTCCTAAATGTTCTTTGTATAACTTGTCCCAGAATGAGGTTTGGTCACACTGACCTCAGGATACCATTATTTTGTTGAGGCTCTGTATGGGATAACGTCGGTGAACCTGGACCATGGCATTCTTACCAATCATCTCTCCAAGCATCGCTCTGTCATAAATACAATTGGATTCTTATAAATAATGGAAGCCTCTCAGTTCAAAGACAGACCTAAATTCCATTTCTAATGCTATCATTGTAGGCAGCACCGCAACTTCTCTTTATTATGTGTATATCCTGTATTAACTGTAAGTCATGATGCAGTGATTTTTGTAAACCATTCTCTTTAATTAGTAAAGCTTATTTAAGCTATCTGCCCTCTCTTTAGTCAGACCTAAAAACACTCATGGATGATGGAGTTGTTAAACCAAACTATTAAGTCACCTATGCAAATGAATGCTAATTCATATCAGATAATTGATAAATATAATGTTAATAAATAATTTATCTGACTATATCAAGTGATTTAACTATCGTATTAAAATGTAAGCCTTCCTTCAGAGGTTATTTTATAAATGTTTCTACTATATAATAATAAATTAATGATTATCACCTCTGTATGGTCTATCATATCATTAACAGCATTAATCTATTATCATTTGTAGTTCACATTAACATATTAAGCCACATTTTCGTAAACATAAGTCATTTACCACTTATATCCGTAAGCCATCACTTGTGTATTTTCTTATACTAATAAATCTACATTTGTAGTAGTCAAAATAAGAGTCATAGATCACATGACCCTATCTCTTAAGCTTGTAAGTTATAAACAATGAGGATTGCCAATTCCTCTACAAGTTTTGTGATAAATGCTTAGCCAGAGCCAGCACTTAAAATATCTCTGTCAGTGTAGTATTGTAAAATCATTCCATTCTGTCTATACACAAATTATTAGCTGCATGAAATCTGTGCTATATTAAATTATGTAAATGAACTTGTTTGTGTTTATTAAATTGTTATTTCTTAATAATTAATCATGAATTCATATCCTTATTAAATCTCAATCATTTATTAACTTAATAATAGCATATAAAAGCGATTTACCTGCTGACGAAGAAGCTGCAAAAACCAAAAACAATTAAATGGGCCTAATGCTTTCGAGGTTTTCCCTTATATTCATGGCCCAACATAAGTTATAAATCATTTATGTCATGTTGTTAACTAATAAAATATGCAAATTACTTTTAAAAGTTATAACCAATTACTTTATATAATATTTATGCTGGGGTTTGTACTTTGTTCTTGTTCATAGTGGATGGATGCTATATTATAAATCATGCTTCCCTTATTATGTTAGCCATTTGCAATTTATTTAAATTATAATTGTCTTATACTTAAGGTAGCTGTTTGAGTTTGGATGATAGTCTTTATTTAAAATAATTACCCTGAAGATCTTATATGTCCCTGTTGTGTCTATGGGACTGGAATGAATAAAATTTAATCTGTTATCATCAGAAGTGTTGTTCATAATGTTATAGTTTTAGAGAAGGGCATTTAGGACAGAATCCATGATTGATCCTGACCTGTGTATCTTGGGCATGAGTGAAATTTAGAGTACTTTTACTTAGACCTAAACCTTGTTAGATGAGACTGTTACAATATATACATATGTCAAGATTATTTATTTAGTTGCTCTGAATGATTTAGATAGTGGTTTAAAAATAGGCTTAAAAGGTAAAAGTTCCTGAATTAAAGTTTAATGAGTTACTTCTGGTACTCAAATATCACATGACCCCCTAAGTAACAAATCATTTAATTTTACCTGCATGATTAAGTTTACTGTTAGATTGATATATATGAGAGCTAAAAATTCCTGTATCAAAACTCAAACTGGACATATGATGCTTCAAGATCACATGACCAACAAAATAACTAATTATTTAATAATTCTCTTGTGTAATTGAATTCAAGGGTAAAGGGATGAACTTGGAAGTTAAAGGTTCTTGGAACAAATCTCAATCTATCACTTTTGATTTTGAACTTCGCATGGTCTTCTGAACAGTTAATCATATGGTTTTTTTACTTACATATCCTACGTATATACATATTGTCAAATGTTTGTAAGGTTTGTATTTTAAGCAATACATTCATAATGTGTACAGAATATCTTGGTAAACTACTGAATACTTTGATAACTATAAAATATTTTGATAATGACTTCAGAATACCTTGATGACAATTATGGATATTTTGATAATAACTAAAGTAGAAATAAGTGGAAAAGTTAGAATAGCATTTCAAGAAATCAGCAAATAAAACTAAATAATAGACATATTTTTTTGTATTAAATGTTTTTATTGCTCATGCACTAAAATGAAAAAAATTTTTTTTTCAATCACAATTGGAGTTTTTAAATTTAACTTGAGATAAAATCATGGAAATGGGCCAGAAGTTAATTAAATCAATTTTTGTTATAAAAAATAGAGACTGACTTATGCTTTTATTTTAACTTAAATCGAAAAACCTCAACTGTGGTTGAAGAAACAATTATTTTTTTTTCATTTTAGTGCATAGTATACAAAAGCATTTAACATAAAAAAAATATTTCTTATATTTTTAATTTTTTAGTATTGACACAGCAAATAAAAATTTAAAACTATATTGTTCATTAAATTGACTGGGTAACTATAATTGATATATATCTAGATATTTCTGCTACAAGTTAAAATGCATACTACTTATATATATATATATATATATATATATATATAAGTATATATATATATATATATATATATATATCATATTTAGTGTGGGTACATAACTATATATATATATATATGTAAAGTGATTAAAAATATGAAATATTCTTTCAAATGAAAAGTGTTTGACATTATTGCTTTTGATTGGAAATTATTTTTTTCAAACATATGCTTACCAAAACTATATTGTAAATGAGCTTCACTTAATGCGTATAATTTTACTTTAATTCAATTTCACACATATAATGTATATATATGGCTGGATGTTTCTGCAATAAGTTAGTATGTTACTCTTTCTGACTATATCATATTTACAATGTGTACATAATTATATATTGTAATGATATTGGGTCTTTTTACTCATGCAGCTATATAGCTATTTAAATGTACATGAGTCACAATATAACTTTTTATTGAAATAATTTAACACTTATCTAAAACTCTACATAATAGGTAATGATATTTCTCTAAAACATTTTATATTCTTTGTCCAGCATATTTATGGACATCAATTTCTGAATCCAAGCGCCAATCTTATTTACATAAGAATTATGCTGAAAGAATGAAAGAATGGACAAGGAATATTTAGAAAGCCCATCCACTGGCCAGCTCACTCAAAGCAGGTAGTACTTAAACTGTGAGAAATATATAGGAGACAGCAATAATCAGGTCTGCAATTAATTTAACTAAAGAATTAATAGCCAAACACATATTTCCTTTCTTATTTACCTACAAGAAATTTGAGATAAAGACATAATACAAATATTTCATTGAAATTTAATATTTAATATAACAAATAAATATATTATCTGTGCTCAATATTTTTTTTGTAAAAATAAACGCATACATACACACATGTTGTACAGTCAAGAAATCAAATGACAAAGAGAGAAAATAATGTCCAATCAATCCAGATGTGAAATATAATTTTTACAGTAAATAGAGCTGATCATAATATCATCATATAAAAGTCTTTTAAATATCAATAAAAAGGTGCACTAACATGTAAGGAAAAATATATAAAGAATAAAGCATTCTTATTACCTGGAATTTTACAGGGAAAATAAAATAATGTTTATTATTGTAGCAGCTTGCATATCTTTGAGGTATCAGGGTCAAAAGCCCACACATTTTAATCTTTTACCCAGCCTAATCATAGCAGCTAAATATATATGCTGTTTCCAATAAATTTCTGAAGTCTTCAATGTAAGAAAATAACTATCCTCTTCAATGTAAGAAAATAACAATCCGATGGAAGTAGATAATAGTTTTTTTACTTTCAAATTTCAGTAAAATAATATCATGAACTAACTCTTGAGTTTCTTCCTTTCCCTTTTTCTAGATTTTTTTCTTCAATATTCTAAAAAAGTTCCAAGAATATCAGTTATCTTCATAGTATTTAAGCACATTGTATTCGAGATCCAGCCTCTCTTTAAAACAAAAGCAAAGGTTTTAGCAACTTTTCCTTCTTTGTCTTAACCAAAAATACTGTTAAACACCTTAAAGTTTTTTTTTGAAAATAACTTAAATTATTGCCTTCATTAAAAGGGATTTCATAGATAACAATCTGTTGTCGTTTTCTCTCTCTTTTTTCTTTATTTTCATTAAAAATATTTTGTTCATTTTATTGAAAATGAAATATATTGTTAAACTCTTAACAATAAGGTCATTATTAGGTTCTTCTTCATTTTTTATTTTATTAATATCTTGTAGTTTAATCAAGTCTTCATTTGACAGAGATTCTGAGTAAGATTGCATTAACTCATCAATATTTTCATCAGTGACATTGCTTGTTACAAATTCAACAGCAGAGTATTCTTTTAATTTTTACTTCCAATCTTCATGCAAACCAAAAGCCTTAGCTTGAATAATTAATAAACTCACTGATGCCTTTTTGATGTTGATCTTCATTCCATGAAGCAAAGATTTCTCCATTTCATCCATTACTCTGCCATGTCTTTTTGAAACAATCTTTGAAGAAATATTTCTACAATTTTTAACATTCCTTAATTAGGTTCTTGTTTTTCATGATTGTATATATTGTTGATTGGTTTAAATTATACGAATATGTAATTGAAGCAAAAGATTCACCATTCTTATATCCATTTTTGTCTCAACTGTTTGAGGTTTATGAGACCTTAATTTTTTTAGGATATATCAACACTGCTGTTTTTTGTTTCTCACTCATTTTTTAATTAATAAGAATGAAAAAAATTCACCAAAACAGAAATATATACAGTGTATATGTAACATAATAGAGCAGAAACTACTTTTAAAAACAAGTGCTAATCAATAATGAAACAGTCAGTTTCATTACCTGTCTGTTTCATATATTTTATCCCCACATCTATCTCTCTGCCAGGTTTAAACCCTCTCAGAATACCCATTTAAACGTCCATAACTTACTATGTATGCAGAATCGCACATATATACGCAAACGGTAAGTCTGTAATTTAATAATATATATATATTACAGATATGTGTTCATTTTAAAAGATTTCTAGTTTAAGAAATATTTTAGTCTAAATTATTAGTCAATTTTTTGTTTATTTTATTGAAATTGCATATGTATATAACTACATTCTTATGATGTTATTCTATATATATAGTAATAAATTTAGTTTTATACTAATTATAAAAGCGGCTTTTAGTTTTACTTGTAAACAACTTTTAAATTAGATCATGCAATAGTCTTAAAATAGCATAAACTTGATTTTATAAATCCAAAATTTTAATGACAATTCTCAGAATATTATAGAGTGGTAATAATAAACTATAGGGGAGGAAGGTAGAAAAACAAAATCTAAATTAATTTTAATAATTAAATATGTTTTTTCTAAAATAAAGTAATGGGTTTTTTAACTATAGTTAAGGTTGTAAAAATAACCAAGTGGCCAGAGTTAAAAAAATATAAATACTTCAAGTTTTGTGGCCAAAAAGGAGAGTGATACATGAGATATTTAAACTGAACCCACATTTGTTTTACCTTTAAAATGGTGGGGTAAAGTAGGTCATAACTTATCACCTCTTGTCATTTGCTGGAGATGGGAAGAACTTTGGTCTGACAAAACATGATGAGCCATACCTCAGTAAAGCATGCCATGGAAAGAATTCATTAATATTAAATCATCGCCAAAAGTGTCAACTTATTATCCCAAGTGCTCAGAACTGCAATGAAGACAAATGACCAGTAAATTTTCACTCAGAGCTCTGTTCATAAACTGTGACTTTCAATTCTCTATTTAAAGCTAGCTATTTATTAAACCTGTCTTTACAAACACCTTTTCTAAAATCTGTAAAGAAAGCTGTTAAATGCTAATGCTTGAATCTTGTCTGATTGTAAAACTTGTAATATTAAATTCTCTTTTAAAATGTAAAACTATGATAATCTCTTTTAAACTAAATGTATAATTTTCTGCGTTCTTTTATGCCTGTTTCTGATCTATTCAATTTATTCTATAATTTTATCATTGTAATATTATATGTATAATTTTAGCTTATCACTCTGCAAAGATAATTTCAAATATTCACTATAATAAATATTAAATGATTGAACTATTATTTTTTTCACTCGCTATTTTGAGATCATGTTATTCTTTTACTGATTAATTTTGGGTATTAATATTATAATAATCAGTAGTACTCTAGTTAAAATTGTAGTTTGCTTAACTCTAGTGTAACAGTCATATTTGAACATCCACACAACAAAATCCAGAGTTTGGGTAAATTATACCCAGGCTGATCTAGATGAGGGTTTGAGACCAAATCTGACCGCACCTCAGCTCCTTCACCAACACTCCCTGACTTACTACCTTATGAATGACATATATGAGGTTACACTCATAATCTCTCAATTTCCGCGCCGGCATTAGCAAAGGGTAAAATGAGAGACTCGGGGATATTTAACTAAATGTTTTATAGCTTAACCAAACACACTCACACAACCTATGGCTGATTATCTAATGCCTATAAAATCATTATGGATGGTGATTTACTATAAAGTAAATAATACTGCAGACTTAATAGATTTTAAAATTATTTAATATTGACAAAACACAAACAATAACAATTAAATATACTGAATATTTCACTCGCAGGTGGGATGGTGAAAATACGAACTAGACATTCTGTAATCAATTGTACTTAACGATCATTATTCTATTATATCGTTTATACATTAATAATTATTTTACATCTATACTGATGTCTAAACCATGTTTTGCCATTCCTACTCAGTATGTTAAGTGTTAAACTCTAAGAGAGTGGGAACTTTATACAATGTGTACTTAAATTTATCATTACGCGATGAGCAGTCAATGTGCTCTTTATGTAGATATTCTTAGATAAACTAGATCTTAGGTTCAGATCAATGCTGAACAATTAATATAATAGCAGCTAAACTGGCGTTTTGTAGCATAACTTCTGAGGCTATGGCGCTATGCAAATTTCATCAGATGCGTCTTGATTGCGCTTTTACTCATGAGATTCAGCAACGTTTGCTCGGTTCTCTGATACCGCTCACCTGCTATACATGAACTTTTAGTTCGGATGCTCAAACAGCCATGATATAAGATGCTGGATTCCGGTGTTCCAGTTCTGGAGGAGGTAATGGGAATGACCCTTAAAATCACTATCCCATTCAAGAGAGGGCTGTCCGAACTAAGGATGATAAGATAGTCCTTAAAACCTAATCTTATCTTAATAATTATATGATAGCAAGGCAGAATGCACCTCAGTGCTTCGTGAAAACTCATTCACAACGCTTTTGGAATCTTAATTAGAACACCTAGTAAAGCGCGAAATCTATAGTTTCTTCTGCAAACTACCCTATGCCAGTTAATTAAATAAACACTGAAATTGTGCTAAAGAGGACTTTATTAAAATTGATCTAGTTTATTAATTAACTACATATTATATGCAATTACATTAATGGGCTCTAAAGCATATCTGGGGCTTAAACTTGGCTAACTACTGAATATGCCTTAAATTATCACTCTCTTTTATTTAACCAAACAAACCTTTTAATAAGCAACATATGTGATATTAAGCTATGCATAGCAGTTCAAATAATACATCAAAGTAGGCTTCGGACCAGAGACAATCTATAGATATGCCAAACAGCATAATTACTTTACTTGAGAACAAAACGTCTCTTTAAGTTATAATAATTAATAGTCTCTGCTCCGAAGGCAAAGCATAAATCAATAAATGCATTTTAACAATATATATATATATATATATATATATATATATATATATATATATATATATATATATATATATATATATATAGATGCAAAAGTATAGACGCAAATAGAGAAAATAATAAGGCAAATAAGCTTTTATAAGTTGAATTTAAAAAAGAGATTTAAGAATTTGAGATCAGGCAAGATTTACATTTAACTTTTAAAGTATTTTAAAATTATACAGGTTGAGATACGTTTATCTAATACAGTTAATTACTTTAAGAGAGAATACACCTTTTAAACATAGTGTGATTAATTTATAAGATTTGAATGGAAGAGTTTGTGCACATTACTTATTATATAGCTAGCTTTAGGAAAGATTTATAGATGGCTATAGCTTTAAGATTTAGTTTGATTGAGAACTGGTTACCCATTATTTATCTGGAGGCTTGCAGCTTGAAACTATGAAATACATGCATGGACTGATTTATCTGAGCTGGTTCATCATTGGGCTATTCTTTAAGTAGGGCTGTGGTTTGGATCTCCAGGCTCCATAAATGGTTCTTGACCATCGGGAAGATGGCCTTAGCTTTTCTAGCCACTTATTTGCATGGTAGAAACTGGGCCTGCTGCCTGGATATAAGTTGAAACACGAGTCAAGCAAAAATGGATGATGATTTCCTTTCAACTGCTTTTTTATATTTTTTAAACCCCCCCCCTCTTACAGTTCATTTACAATCTTTATATATTTTTAGACTTTAAAACCTAAGAAGTCTTAATTGCATCAGCTTCAAATGAATCGGTTGATTGATTTCAGGTTTATTCATTGTTCCTTTTATTTTTCTCAGATTCCAGTTCCAATCTGGATTTCAGTGCAGGTTTAATTGTCCAACTTTTATTTTATTAAGAATCCTAAAATCTGGATTTGTACCGGCGGTGTCTCATGAGATTGGTAAAGTTCTTTTTTTAAACATTGGATTGCTTCTCCTTTTCTTTTACTGAAAGAGATTTAAGCTGCTAGCGTTTTATCCTAGACGTGAGACATCTACATTTGTTTTTAGTTGCTCTACCTGATTAAGTAATTGGGTAACTTCAAGCCAGTTTGAAATACTTTAGAGAATTCTGTTCTTATCTAATACAATTTTCCCAGCTTGAAACCAATTCAATTATTTAAAATCATAAGATGAATATTTATAAAATTATAAGGTGTGTACCTTACATAACAATAATATCATTCAGATGTGAATATACCATTTTTTAGCAAATAAAATTATTACAAAATATATACAATTATAGCAGACGTGTGTGCATATACAATTACACACATATACGTGTAAACATATGTTTTTATACATGTTAAATTCCCAAGTATACTGTTATATATATGTATACCTTTAGGGTTTGAACTAGGGAAATGAAGGCTACTGATTTCTAGAATAGGTGAAACGTTTGACGATGAAATCATACTGTTTCATATCAGTGAAGTCCGGAAACAAAAAAAACAATAAAAAAAAATGAATTTACTTATTATTTAAATGAGCAATCATAAGTCATTTTCTGTGTATAAGATTTATGAAATTTATTTCTCATGTTGTATCAGCACCTCCCATCCTAACTTTGGTCTACTCAGCACATAAACAAAAACAAAAAAAAACAAAACACATGACAAACAAATGAATCCTTTCAATCTAAAATCTAATCCATTTCTCACTACATCTAATACCTCATTGTTCATAGGGATACAATATACCTATGCCTTACTCTTACCTATATATATATATATATATATATATATATATATATATATATATATATATCAATATAGGTGCAATATATATATATATATATAATCCTTCCTCTATATCTACTAAATGTGCTACCACCTCTGTGATTATTTATATTGGTGAAATAATAATAATAAAAAAAAACAATATATAAAAAAAAACTACCTCTACCAATAGGCTTATCACCATACCTATATATATTTTTACTGGTAAAATGTGACCCGATCCGTAGATATCAACTAGCTATCCTGATGTATCTGGGGGGTTTGTTTTACAGTCTATTTCACCTTTGGCTATAAGCATTAGAAACCTTGTCAGTTTGCAACCTTATTCTTTAGAACATTATCATTAATCTCTCGAAACCTTGTTCCTCGAAATCTTATCCGCTTTCTCATATTCGAACCATATGATTTTCTCCTACTAAAGATGTAATTATTTCCTTTTCTCCTCTTCCTTTTCCACCCCACCTTTCCCATTTGGGTTCTGGCAGTATCTGGGCTACTCTCACCATCAAAAATCACTCCATCCCCCCAGGCCTTGATCTCAGACTTAGCTCCACTATCTTCTGCCCCTCGATCAAACTTATTCATTTTGGAAATTTCTGAGAAAGGTCTGTCTTCTAAAACATTCCTATCTATGCAAGTTCCGGTAACCTCAATTGCCTTTAGTTTTGGTACTTCTGGGTAAGATTTTGGCTTAATTTCTTCAATAAAAATAACATGATTCGATGAGGTTGAAAGATTTACTTTGTATTCTTCATCATTTCCTTCCATATCTATAGAGTCCTCAATGTTCTGAACTATCTTTTGTTGTTCAAAAGATCCCTGCATGATTTCATCAGGTTTCATCCCTTCCATGTTTTTGATATCAATTTCAGTCTCTGAATAGATTTTTGAATCTTCTGATATCTCCCTATTGATATTACAATTACCAATATTCACAGCATTGATTTTATACTTTTCCATGATCTCACCACTGATGTTGGACTCTGTTATAAAATTTACATCAATTTTAGATTTTGTTAAATCAGCTGGCGACTCCTCAGCAGTCTTTGTATCCCTTTTAAACTTTCCTACAGTGTCTTCATCAAGTCTCAGCTCTTCCTCAGTTTTTATATCAAAGTTAAACCCCTCAATCCCTACAACTATTTTGGAGTCTTCTATTACCTTCACATCCATTTTACGTTTTTTTATGGTGTTTAATACTATGTCTGTCTCGACTTCTGTATGTACTACCTCTCCTTTTGCAGTTTTAGTGATATATTCCACAATTAGCAGCTTTCCCGAAGGTGGATTGGCAATTTCCATATCACTCTTCATAACTTCAATTTCTTCCTTTTTAATAATCTCGATTTTTGCTTCATCAGTAATAGGATTTTCAACCTGTGATTCCCCTGAAATATCTTTGGTTGAAACTTCTAAAGTTCCTTCAACTTGCTTTATCTCAATGGTATCCTCTGGCTTCCTTTCTGTTTTAACATGTTCCTCCACTAAACTATTTTTTCACTTATCCCCCACATCTCTTTTTGCATACTAACTTGCATCATTTCTTCTACAACCCCTGACTCACTTCTTTGCTCTTTCGATCTTATTTCAAAAGGAAATTTCTGTCTTTTCTACTTCCTCTGTATTTACATCCTCATGGTTACTCTCCTTGTTCTCAGTTTCTCTACCTATCTCTACAACTTCTTCCACCATTTCACCCTTAGTTTCTCTTAGTTCAACCTCTTCTGGATACCATATTACAGCTTCTTTGTCTTTCTCAGTAACTCTATTCTCTTCTCTAGTTTTTGATAGTCTCTCCTATTCCTGCTTGGCTACCTTGTCCCTGGCTTCCTTTTCCTTCTTAATCTTTTGGTCCCTTTCTTTTATCTCCCTCCATATGGCATATAACCTATCATCTCTCTCATTCTCCCTTTTTTCTCTCTCCTTGTCTCTTTCCCTGTCTCTTCTTTCTCTTTCCCTGTCTGTTCTTTCTATCCTGCTAAATAGAGCAGCTATCATTCTCTTTTCTTCTGGACTGAGACCCATTTTTAGAGAAATTTGCTAAATGTACTCTAATTTATTCTCAACAGCGCATTGCCATCCTCCCCAATGAAAAGTCCGTCCATGGATTCTGCCCTACCACTAGTAACTACTTAGAACTGAACCAAGCCCTTAATTTATCTAGCATATGAGATTACAACAACAACCAAAAAAAAAAAATTTAACTAATAATAATAAAATTGTTCTTACCCATGCTCGTCTTCCACTGTGTTTTCTTTCCAACACTGCAGAGCTGCCATTACTATTTCTTTTTAACTATGATCGCTTTTTTTTTAACTTCATTTCCCTTTTAAGTACATATATATATATATAGAACAATCTTGCCTGATCATTTGTTTATTCACTCTATCTAGCACAATTGAATCACCAACCAAACTTCCCAACAGTGAGTCCTTTCAATTGTCTTACCCTGACAACAAATTTATATGAGAAACTCTCAGCTATTTAAGAGCCCCGGGTGCCAGTTGCCAGTGGATGAGATACCCGTATCTATCTATAAACGGTATTGGACCTCACAATATGCATTGCTGTTTATATAACAAAATTTAAAATTTTTCATTTATTTCTCATTACAAAAATAATTTTTATCAGCCCCAGTGTGTTTACATTCCAACTCTAGTGAATTTGCTTTGAGAAAGTGCGTTGTACAACACATAACATAGACTAGAAATTTACATTTTTCACCCACACACACATATATATATATATATAACTGTGGATAAAATTAGAACAATTTTAGTCACTACTTTCGATTACAATTGACCGCTCTTTTGTGGCAAAAAAATTTACTATTGACATGCATACATATATATAAAATATTTCAAAACGTTTTACTTGCGTATAAAATTCGAAATCAATCTCAGTCACTGTCTTCAATCACAATTGAATGCCCTTTTGTGACAAAAAAAAATTTACCATCAACACGCGTATATATGTATAAAATATTTCCAAAAAAAAATTCTTCCTATTTAACTCTTAAAACTATTCTCGACACGCGTATATATATATAAATTATTTCAACAAAAAAAAAAAAGACTGCTTTCTTATTTATTTACATCTTTTAATTACAATTTGAAAAATCCATTATCACTACATATATAAAATAATGTAAAAATTTCTCTTTCCTATTTAGCTACTGCTTTTAATTACATTTGAGAAAAAAGTTTATTATCAATACGCACATATAAAATAATCTTTTTAAAAAATCTTTCATGCTACCTGCCGATTTTAGCATTTATGTTTAGAAATATTACAAATCATATGATCTAAAACAAAACTTTATTTTTCACACGCATATATATACTTGACAAAAGGCGAAATTACTTGCGGCAGTACTACTGATTTTAACATTTGCATTGGTGTTTAGAAATCTTTTTACGAGTTCTATACTCTAAACAACATTTTACTTTTTCACTCGCATATATATAAAATTGATAAAAAGTGAAATTAATTGCCACTGCCTTTAAATAACAATCAATCAAAAAATCAAAAATACGAAAAAAATTACTAATCAAACGCTTCTCTGAGACCAAATAAACTTTCACTACCAATACGCATATTATACATATATATAAATTTTACATATATCATACATATAAATCAATTCGACAAAATATAAAATTGAACTTTCAACATAAATCTATGATTTGTGCATCTATATCTGTGAAAAAATTTATATATCTATCTTTTCCCTTCTCCCCCTTCCCTCAACACGCATTTATTTCAGGGCGTGGAGAAAATTAACGAAACTCCACGTTTGGCGTTCATATTTGGAAAAAAAAATCTACACATATATAACGAATGATATGAAAACACATCTATGTTAACATCCCCTCTCAGGTATGTAGGTTTATACTCGAAGGCCCCAGTTGGCGTGACATTCCCGGAAAAAAAAATACTATGTAACAGTCATATTTGAACATCCACGCAACAAAATCCAGAGTTTTGGTAAATTATACCCAGGCTGATCTAGATGAGGGTTTGAGACCAAATCTGACCGCACCTCAGCTCCTTCACCAACACTCCCTGAATTACTACCTTATGAATGACATATATGAGGTTACACTCGTAATCTCTCAATTTTCACGCCGGCAATAGCAAAGGGTAAAACGGGATATTTAACTAAATGTTTTATAGCTTAACCAAACACACTCACACAACCTATTGCTGATTATCTAATGCCTATAAAATCATTATGGATGGTGATTTACTATAAATAAAGTGAATAATACTGCAGACGTTAATAGATTTTAAAATTATTTAATATTGACAAAACACAAACAATAACAATTAAATATACTGAATATTCCACTCGCAGGTGGGATGGTGAAAATACAAATTACACATTCTGTAATCAATTGTACTTAATGATCATTATTCTATTATATCATTTATACGTTAATAATTATTTTACGTCTATACTGATGTCTAAACCATGTTTTGCCATTCCTACTCAGTATGTTAAGGGTTAAACTCTAAGAGAGTGGGAACTTTATACAATGTGTACTTAAATTTATCATTACGTGATGAGCAGTCAATGTGCTCTTTATGTAGATATTCTTAGATAAACTAGATCTTAGGTTCAGATCAATGCTGAACAATTAATATAATAGCAGCTAAACTGGCGTTTTGTAGCATAACTTCTGAGGCTATGGCGCTATGCAAATTTCATCAGATGCGTCTTGAATGCGCTTTTACTCATGAGATTCAGCAACGTTTGCTCGGTTCTCAGATACTGCTTGGCTGCTATACATGAACTTTTAGTTTGGATGCTCAAACAGCCATGATATAAGATGCTGGATTCTGGTGTTCCAGTTCTGGAGGAGGTAATGGGAATGACCCTTAAAATCACTATCCCATTCAAGAGAGGGCTGTCCGAACTAAGGATGATAAGATAGTCCTTAAAACCTAATCTTATCTTAATAATTATATGAAGCAAGGTGGAATGCACCTCAGTGCTTCGTGAAAACTCATTCACAATGCTTTTGGAATCTTAATTAGAACACCTAGTAAAGCGCGAAATCTATAGTTTCTTCTGCAAACTACCCTATGCCAGTTAATTAAATAAACACTGAAATTGTGCTAAAGAGGACTTTATTAAAATTGATCTAGTTTATTAATTAACTACATATTATATGCAATTACATTAATGGGGTCTAAAGCATATCTGGGGCTTAAACTTGGCTAACTACTGAATATGCCTTAAATTATCACTCTCTTTTATTTAACCAAACAAACCTTTTAATATGCAACATATGTGATATTAAGCTATGCATAGCAGTTCAAATAATACATCAAAGTAGGTTTCGGACCAGAGACAATCTATAGATATGCCAAACAGCATAAATCAATAAATGCATTTTAACAATATATATATATATATATATATATATATATATTGTTAAAATGTAGATAGATAGATAGATAGATAGATAGATAGATAGATATATAGATAGATAGATAGATGCAAAAGTATAGACGCAAATAGAGAAAATAATAAGGCAAATAAGCTTTTATAAGTTGAATTTAAAAAAGAGATTTAAGAATTTGAGATCAGGCAAGATTTACATTTAACTTTTAAAGTATTTTAAAATTATACAGGTTGAGATACGTTTATCTAATACAGTTAATTACTTTAAGAGAGAATACACCTTTTAAACATAGTGTGATTAATTTATAAGATTTGAATGGAAGAGTTTGTGCACATTACTTATTATATAGCTAGCTTTAGGAAAGATTTATAGATGGCTATAGCTTTAAGATTTAGTTTGATTGAGAAGTGGTTACCGGTTATTTATCTGGAGGCTTGCAGCTTGAAAGTATGAAATACATGCATGGACTGATTTATCTGAGCTGGTTCATCATTGGGCTATTCTTTAAGTAGGGCTGTGGTTTGGATCTCCGGGTTCCATAAATGGTTCTTGACCATCGAGAAGATGGCCTTAGCTTTTCTAGCCACTTATTTTCATGGTAGAAACTGGGCCTGCTGCCTGGATATAAGTTGAAACACGAGTCAAGTAAAAATGGATGATGATTTCCTTTCAACTGCTTTTTTATATTTTTTAACCCCCCCCTCTTACAGTTAATTTACAATCTTTATTTTTAGACTTTAAAACCTAAGAAGTCTTAATTGCATCAGCTTCAAATGAATCGGTTGATTGATTTCAGGTTTATTCATTGTTCCTTTTATTTTTCTCAGATTCCAGTTCCAATCTGGATTTCAGTGCAGGTTTAATTGTCCAACTTTTATTTTATTAAGAATCCTAAAATCTGGATTTGTACCGGCGGTGTCTCATGAGATTGGTAAAGTTCTTTTTTTAAACATTGGATTGCTTCTCCTTTTCTTTTACTGAAAGAGATTTAAGCTGCTAGCATTTTATCCTAGACATGAGACATCTACATTTGTTTTTAGTTGCTCTACCTGATTAAGTAATTGGGTAACTTCAAGCCAGTTTGAAATACTTTAGAGAATTCTGTTCTTATCTAATACAATTTTCCCAGCTTGAAACCAATTCAATTATTCAAAATCATAAGATGAATATTTATAAAATTATAAGGTGTGTACATTACATAACGATAATATCATTCAGATGTGAATATACCATTTTTTAGCAAATAAAATTATTACAAATTATATACAATTATAGCAGACATGTGTGCATATACAATTACACACATATACGTGTAAACATACGTTTTTATACATGTTAAATTCCCAAGTATACAGTTATATATATGTGTACCTTTAGGGTTTGAACTAGGGAAATGAAGGCTACTGATTTCTAGAATAGGTGAAACATATGACGATGAAATCATACTGTTTCACTAGTTATAAATTATAACTATCTATATATGTAACTCATACATCATAGGAACTAGCTACAGAGATATTCTCAAAGCATATTTTAATGTTTTATTTGTAATTAGCCCACAAATATGCTTTCTCCTCCTTAAATTTATATATGTTGAGATGCAGGTGATAATGTTAAACTAGGTTACTAATTAATTTAGTCCCTAAATAGTATATTTGAAATACTAAACTTGAGAACTGGATTGTATAGATATGCAAATAGATTCTATCTATTTTTAATGCATGCTAAGATAATTTACATATTTGCATTATATATATGTATAAGCTGCAGATGTGTTCTTACTAAGTACACTATGTACAATTAACTGCTTGCTGAAGGATTTTGATGAGTTGCTGGCAGAGGTCACACTTTTCCACTTACTTTGGGTAAAGCCCACTCTTTTAGAACTGAAACACAAGGGTCCAGATTATTCATAATTAATGCCTATACGACTCCCTGAATTATTAATGATCTTATTCATGGCAAGTTGTTCGGTCATAGGGCAACCGAGCATTTGGTGCTAAAGCCTATGAATAATGGCCCATTCACACCTTCTAGCTTTATTAATGTTTTAATATGTGCCATAGGGTATATAAGTAAACCTAGAATAAACCAGTTTTCTCTCCCTTTATATTAAATGCTTATCCAGCATCAGTGTATATCCTAATCTAGGTTAATACACCAACCTGCATATCTCTGAGCCTGATTATATGCTCGACTCAACTTGATATATAGATAGATGCCTGTAGGAGTGCTATTAAGTTAGTTATATAACTTTGGCTATTAAATCTTTCATATCCCAACTATATAATTTTGTAAATTTTAGTTTTACTATCTTTTATTGTTTTTATTAAATTAATATTATTTAAAATATAACTTGTTTTTATAGCTTTATTGTCCGTGAATTCATTTTCATCCAACTCTATATTTATTTGTACATACATCATTATATATATATAAATTAAAATTTGATTATTGTTTTGAATAGTTATATATATATATATATATATATATATATATATATAACTATTCAAAATATATATATATATATATATATATATGTGGACCATTCTATTAGATTTCATAATTAATCATTGATATATTAGCAGTTTACTTAATCATGTGTGTGTATCTCTGACTAAATCAGGGTTAAGTTAGTTAATTTATGAGTCTCTTGTTCCACTCTGTGTGATTGCCAGACTGAGGTTAAATTGCATGTCTGTGTAACTTGGGAAGTGTCATCCATAGGGTATTAGACCATTGAGCAGAGGTGAAAGGATTCAATGTTGGCCGGATTCTGAATCCCAGTATCCAGATTTGATCAGCTTTAGTGTATTTTGCCTGTGTTCTAGATTTTGTTATGTGGAGAGACAATTCTTACCATTACAATACCCTGTTCAAGACAGTCTGTGATGATGCTAAAAATAAATGTAATTAATGTCAGAGAGATGAGAAGATTTACTGTATTTTATATAAGTTCTTATTGTTATTTAAAATATACTTCTAATTATTTTCTAAATTCCAAAATTGTATCTTTCTTTAGAAAAAAATAAATTACGAATGTATGTATGTAAATAGTTTTTTTTTTTATCAGATACTGTAAGTTTGTAGTGTTAATTACTAAAAGGAATTTTTTAATTATTGAAGTACTAAAATACTGTACACTTTTGAATACTCATTTCTTTTTACAGTATATAGCACTAATTCTACATGAAAGTATGTGCATAGATAAAGATCTAAAGTCCAAAAGTGATTACATAATAGTGAAATATTTACAACTCAAGTGTTCATAACTAGGGGACTGCCTGTATACAGGATAGGTAGTATGTCTATGGATAAACTCTTGACTGTTTATGGATGTAATCATGGAAAGATTTGCTATAGACTGTTCTTTTTTGACTTGGAGATTTAGGTGATCAGCTGATTTTCCTGAAAGTGAAGTTTGAAGATTAATACATTGCACTGCTAAATAACCCCACTGGTGACATGAGTAGCACAGGAGTTGCAATCCTCTGATATATAGGCATAGGGTAGCTTCTTGACCAAGAATTTTTGTTGGAATTATGTTTGGATCTATATCTTGGTGCAGTTGTAATTTGAAATCATAGCTGTTACTAGGGATAGGTATAGGGATATCCTTTAAATATATGAAATGAAAATCCATAACTTTACCAAATGGGTGAATCATATACTGGAAATCTTGAAGGGTGTATCCCAATTTGGTGTTTTGAGTATTCCTGTCATATAGTTGTTGTGATTTCGATCCACTGTAATTAAGGAAAAGTTTCCAAGTGTTTGAAATCGGTCTCTCTATGTGATCTGAACAAACTCAATTATCAAATATCTGGGATTTGGATGGTCAGCAGTATGTGCAATGGTATCCCACAGCCCAGGCAGGGATATTGCATCAAATAGTAATTGTCTAGGAAATTTATATAGAGAAATATTGATGTCTATGTTAGATAGAATTATAGACCTAGTAAAAAAAAAAAATCTTTTAAAAGTTTCAAATAATCCTATTGGCATTAAATTGTTGAACGTTTCATTGGTTATCATAAGAGCATCTGTGTTCCAAACTGCAGAGGGGGTGGGCATTGTGATTTTTCAATATTGAGGTCCAGTTCTCTGATGTCACTAGAGCTGATTTTTCTATATCTTGGAGCTGACTTGGGAATAGTTGACATATTGTTACTTTTGTTATTAATATCTATTGGATTATTATTACTTTTCCTATTGAGCTGTTGAGGGTTAATTTTAATAACATTAGCATATTGTATTGTCTTTGACCTTTGGAATTCAGTGTTTGTGAAATTAAAAGTTGTTGAAATATTACTTTTATTAATTATTGGATTATTATTATTATTGCTACTGATCTGCTGAGTATTATTTTTAGCATCATTATCATCTGTTTGTATTATCTTTGAACTTTGGAATTCAGTGTTAATGAAAATCACCAAATTATTGTTAGACAAATTACTTATTTTGTAAAATTTTGATTGCTAAATTTAATAAATGAGGTATGAAGCAATTGAAGACAAAATTTTGTAATAAGAGATAAGAATTTTATCTTTTCAAATGCTAGCTTTAAGTGAATTCCAACAACTGCGGAGTTATCATATTATTATTTTGTTGTCTTCTTTTTTTAACATTGGAATGATCATATTTATTCGTGATTGACTATTTCTGCTGCTAATAATATATAAATAATCATTTTGAATCACAATAATGGAATATATACACAATGAAAATATGTAATATTTTAAACAGAAATATGTTTTATTATTTAAATGACAGTGATTATTGATTGAACATATTCAAACAACTAAGAGAAAATGTCACTCAACTTTCCAAGCAATATGTATTTGAGTATATATTGTGCAAGTACATATATTATATAAATTTCTGTAATTTTCAGATGTAAATGAGTATTTTCTTTATCAAAAATAAAAAGAATTTGAATAAAATAATACTTGGAAGTGAATAAATATTAGTGCAAGTTAAAATATAAAAATAAAATGGGATACATGTAATATGCATTTTAATTTTCGCTATGCAATATTAACAAATTTATAAAATTGAATGTGAAATTTGTCTTTATTTTGAAAGGCAAAATGAAAATGTAAAAGACAGTCATATTTTTGATTTACAAGAGAATTATCAGGTTTTTTCAAATTCATTTTTAAAAAAGAGATACAAAGAAAGGGAATTGAATGGGTCATAATTAAGTTGTTAATCATTACAAAAAATAGGGAGTTGCAGTAAAACTATTTATTAAAAAAAGAATTTGCTGTTAGATTTTGGTTGTGTCATGAGTTGAAAATGTATTTAAGGTTCATTTTCTCATATCAAGAATAATCAATGTTTTGAAAGAAATCAGGTGTTTTAACAACTTCATGCAAGTTGTCTAACGGTTCAATTTGGCAAATGAAACTCTTTGCAGCAGTAGAATGGCTGCACATTCTGAAGTTAAAAAATTTGTGATAGCTTAAGCAGAATAACAGGAGACTTATTAGCATAATTTTACATAGTTTTACAAAAGAACTTCATTGTATCATTGGAAATCTAAAAATGGAGTACCAGGATTAAACCAGTACCTTAGCTACACTGGTCTGCTAGAATATAAGCTTGCTATGAAATTTACTTGAATAGAAAATTCTTTGAAACCTGTTTAGTGTAAATGTCTTAAACTTGCCAAATGATGCATTATGGGATTTTAATATTTTTACATTTATAGATATTCCTAATCAACAAATAATTTTTTTTTATTAACTTGAGAATATATCTAGTAAAAAGTAGAAAAATTTGAAAACAACTGTAAAGCAAAGAAAGATATCTTGAAAAGAACTGAAAAGAGTTGTTTAAGAAAGAACACCAAACCTATTGGATCCATGAAAACACCAAATTAAGTACTTCAGAATATCTTAGAAACAATGTTCTCTGTGTGTATGTGAAACTTCATTTAACTGTTCAACAAAAGATTTGTTAAAACAAAATGTACAAATTTGTTTTTTGATCTCAAAATTTAAGATCAAACATACCTTTGAGAGTTTTATTTTGTCTAATTCTATTCCATAATCAAACTTTTATATATTAGATTTATAACGAATTTATTATATCTGTAATTGTAGGATAGAAAAGATTGTGTTGTAAATGTTTTTCATTACCTATACACATTTCCCTGCTAAACATTTTATTATTTTTATTCTATATGTATAGGGAGACATATTTCACTCACATATTAAATTCAATTATTCCAATAAACTTATTGAAAGAATGTGGTATAAAGGTATTAGATAATAACCAATTTGTTAAATAAATACTATGTAATTGTCAAGTGTTGGTAGCTGAGAGGTCAGTGTAGACACCTTGCAAGCAAGTAGTTGCTTGCAGATGTTTGTCACAGGTTTGCTTCTCAGCCGATGCTTTGGCATATGGAAAAAAAAAAAATTAAAAAAAAATACTGCATAATAAAATGTCCATTTATGTCACATCCAAACTTTCTTTAGTATTTGGTTTTTTATTTTATTTTATTAAAATATTTTTGTTAAAATTCTTTAAATATTTTCATGTACATCATACTTGCTTTATATGATAATTAAATTTCAATTTGTTACTTATTTGGGTCCTAATTAATTATCACATGTAAACCACTAATACTTTAGGATATAATCAACATATAGTGGGATAAATAGATTGTATGTTGGTATACTTTTAAAGTAATAGCTGACACTTATAATAAATTTAAACTGTCATTAATATGTTTCTCTTAGGTCAATTCATAGAGAGATTATATAAGAAGTTAGGTATAATCTATTTTAATACGATTAAATATCATGATTATTTTTTACATGCAAATACCCTAAACTGCCCACATCCAGTATTGTTACAATATATAAATAACTAATTTACACAAGTGCGTATGAACAATTATTAAATTATATAGTAATCAACTTCAAAAAATTATTAAGCCAGATTTTCGATGGAATCAACTTTACTAAAGCTCTGCATTGTAAACCTAGCTTAAAAAATCATTAAAGTTTATTACTGTATTATTTATTAATGGTTTATCTATACTCTCTTTGGAATTTAATTTGTTGTGTTTCTTTCAATGCAAGCAACTTTATCAAAACAATACCACAAGTTGTTCTACATTATAAGCCTGAAATAGAAAAATCTTTATTATTGTATTATTTATTAATAGTCTATACTTTCTTTGGAATTTAATTTGTTGTATGTTATTACAGTTTAACTACTTTTAATTTACACATTTTGAGATTTAACAATGTTTAATTAATACATTTTGTTACTAATAATAAGTAAAGAATAAATAATACTTGACTTAAGATTTCAATTTTTTTAATGATGTATTAACTATAAAATGTTTTTAAAGTATGTAGCAAATTGGAATAAATTTCCAAATTTTATTATAAGTAATATTCATTAAGGCTGTAGCCTCAAGCACATGCGTATAAAAATGCAATAGTAGGGACCTCTACAGGTCTTAAACCACAAGCTTACTCTTTGGAAGAAAAGAGACCATTATTCATTTGTGATAGTGACAATGATGATTGAACCCCATTACAAGATTTGGTCAGCTTGCACTATACGTATTAATTTAATGATTATTTAAATAATAAGATTTCGAAGGGAAAATGTAATTTAAAAACAAAAGAATATGTTTGTGGGCAGTATACATATTGTAACGTTTTCCATGTTTTCATTAGATTCTGATAGGCCATTTTTTACACACTATTAAGTGAAAGTTAATCAAGCTATGGATAAGAAAATATCTTGTTCATATTTCTAAAAACGTAGCTATATTTCCTGATTAACTTGGCCTAAGTATTATTACAATTTCAATTGCTGACAGAATCATTTTTAATTTATAAAAGAGGGTGCCAAAGTCATTAGACTCACCAATTCTGTGTCAAGCATATCATAACTTATAAAGTAATGTGCTGGTCAAAATCATGTATTCATTCAACAAGGCCAATAATCCAAGCAACAGTACCTTGAATCCAACCATGCACAAGATACATATGTCAGGACAAGGATGAATCCTAACCTATTTGCCTAAACTATTGCCTCTCTGACTAATGGATAACGTTTGTGATGACACTAGCAGTGCTTGGTTTTATTAATGATTTAATGGATTCTGACGATTGCAGAACGGTACAGATATGATTTGATCGATTAGTAATGGTTTGAACTGTAATAATAATAATTCTTTATGGCAACATTACACAGAAGTGAATTTAAATCAAAAGAATATTTAAACAAATAGAGTAATTAACCTTAGAAATTGGGAGTGATGACAAACTAAGCTTATTTAAGATAACAATATTATAGGAATTTATTAAAGAATTTAGTACAAAATAAGTAGTCTTTGTTTATACAACTTGGTGATTTTATTTAATTCGTTTTGATGCGGCTTTGACAAACAATATAAAAGTTTGTTAATTGGTCGGCCAAAACAATTCAGCAATAAAATATGATATTACAAATAAATCTGTTTTATATATATATATATATATATATATATATATATATATATATATATATATATATATATATATATATTACAAAATATAAAAGATGGACATTTAAAACACTATTACATTTAAAGTCATTTGTATGTAATGAGTGTGGGAAGCAAAATAGTTCTTAAATAAATAATTGACAATTATACAGTCAGATTTAATTAATTAACAAAATTGTTTGTGAAGGACGTGCCATCATGGCAGAGGGCATTTCAGGTTTGCTAAATAAAGATATAAAATGATGAAGAAGGCAATATGCTATTATAGATTACAACAAAATAAATGAGGTCTGTTACTAACCCTCTGGGTGGCTTTACTACAGACAATTTCCTAGTAAATACAACTAGATGATGAGAAATGCTAGCCCTCCAGACAAACATGTCTCTAAATAATCATAATAATATTTTGATGTGCATATACATCTTAATAGCAATGCTTGAAAAGAATTCCTTGGTATGAACTATGTCTACTTTGAGGGAGTGTGAAAGATTGGACTGGTCATAGTTAAATTTCCGAAGGTCATGATGAGTAAGTAGCAAAGCAAAATAATAAATGAATGGTTGTAGCTATAAAACATTAATGCCTTAGACATATATATAGATAGTGTATCACTAACAAAATTAATCAATGAATTCCTGATTAAAATAATCAGTTCCCTGACATTGATAGAAAGTCCCCACAAACCTTAGTCCACTAATGAATGAATCATAAAACATAATATAGAAAAGGAAGTCATGAATTAAAATTTAAAATATAAGTTGTTTTCCACACTTTAAAAATATTTCATTTATCAATAAAGGTATTACATAGTTTATGAAAGATTAGAAAATAAGACTTTTAATTAACATAGACGGGCATTAAATATCAAAATAATAAATTGTAAATCATAATTTAATATTTTCTGACAAATAAAATATATGTATGAAATATATATATATATATATATATATATATATATTGATAAAATTATATGATAAATTTTACTTAATTGATTCACTAAAATTATTTATTCTTTCAGAAATAATTACAGGGCTATTTTAAATTGGAGGTAATAGTAAGATACTTTTAAAATAATTTCAATCATTCAAATAAATTTGTACATGATGTACAAAACTAAATGAGCTTTCTATTAATTAATTTACAGGAAGTAAGTCTCTTGTAATGATTTTTAAGTTAAAGAAAAAAATAACAGGGGAGGGATTTAAAGTTAATAGCTCATTGAATTTTGTATTTGGCAATTTCAGTAAGTCGATTAATCTAAACAAACCGACAAAAATTTAATTTAATTTGCCGCATCAAAATAATGTAAGATTTTATAAGAATTGATATTTTAAATTGAATAAATTTAAAAGATGCATTTTAAACCAAGCCATATAAACATTAAACAGATATAAAATATAAATTAATATAGATTTTGAAAACAAGTAAAATAAAATCAATGGCTTGCGGTGAATTGGACATTACCTCAGAATCAATCAGTTAGTATAGGCAGTTAATACAGTCAGATCATTTCAGGCTTCCTCAATACAGACAGTCTCTGGATAGATGTTTAAAGTGCTGGAAAGGCATGGATGGGCTGGTGGAACAGACCTCTGAGAAGCAAACGACCGATCTTTTCACCCCGTCATTTCTTTAAGCATAATATATATATATATATAAAGATTAATCACTTCACTTCAGTAAACTCAATAATAATACTCAATAATAATCCTCTCTTATCAAATTTTCCACTATTTATGTGTTCTGGTCTTATCTACAGGATTCAATCTATACTGACCACCAATTGTAATTGCTCTAAGCAGTACTCTGAGGTTGGTGCTTTGGAGGAAAATCTATAATCCTACATGCCCCAAGGGTTGATTTCCTAATTACAAAAACAACAACAAGCATATTAAGTTTATCAGTCATTGTACTAACAAAATCTATTTAATTAAGGTTTAGATTAACAAAATGTAGATTTTATTCAGAAAAATTTGGTACAATGACCATCAAACATATTTGGTATAAACTTTTACAAAATATTTCTTAAAATATTACATTGTTTAAATAATTGATTCTCAAGTGTACATTGATTAAAAGATAAATATAAAATGTTACCAACTGATTTATTGAAGAAAATGAACTTTAATAAAGAATTTGAAATATTTGTAACATTTTATAGATATCTAAGATTCAAGTCAATTTGATAAAATAAACACAATATACATTTTTACAAATATAAAATAGATAAACTAATATAAAAAGGTTAGCTTTAATTATAAAATAAGATTAATGAATTATAAAAGATTATAATATTGATTAAAATATACTACCACTTATTATGAGATGGGTGTCAAACCCAGACTAGTGCTGATGGCATTGGCACTAGGTGAAGCAGGAATATGTACTATATTTCCAGCTTCAGTAAAAAATTTAAAGATCATATTTTTCCTTTCACATAACTTTATTTTTTTAGAGATTATTATTTCCAGGGCTTAACCTTTGTAGCGACTAGTATTTTATTGGCCGAGTGAGGTAAAACTGTAAACTTTTAATTGGTCAAGTCACAAACTCAACTGTCAAAATATATTCGAGGAAAAAGGGACTCTGATTGCATTGTAAGGATAATTGCTGGTAAAACACTTTGTTTCTTCTGTCTAAGATATTGCTGTAAGTGGTTTTGTTAATAATCAGAGGTTCAGATCCTTACGTTATCAAAATGGATAATATTTAACTGAATACATCAGATTTAGCATAAATACCTAAGCCTTCATAGTTGTAGTGATTTTTACAATGGTGATCTGACCAAACTCTAGATTGACTACGTGACTCTTGGTAGTGTGAGGCAATTTGTCTAGGTGAGTTGGTGAGCTTAATTGGTCTACTTGTGTGTTAACTGTAGACCAGGTATTCGGGTTTACCTCTTGCCCAGAATAATATAATCATGTAATTCATTTTTATGTTTGTAATTCTAGCATTCCTTTTAATTTACCATGTATACATAATTGTCACCGTAAATATTTTGGGGAAAAAAACTTTTTAAAATGGTCTAAACATTCATTTATCACTTTACAAATGAAAGAAAAGAGTTTCATTTTGACAAGTGACTTTGACAAGCGGCTTTCTTTGAACTTGATGGTTACAGCCAATCAAAAGGAAGAACATCCATCATACTTCTTTTGTTATACTTTGACATCAGTTTTATTGATTTTTTACTTGTAAAATAATTCAAGAGAGGGCAGCATCTTACGAAACTTTTTTTAATCTTTGAAAAAAGCGCAAAATCTTTACCATAGCATTAAAAATAACAGAATTCAAGCTACTTGAAGCGGCTGTGAGTCATCTCATAAGGATCAGCACAAGGGTTAATCAATAAATATTGGCAAAGGTAAATTATACACTCACATCCTAATGAACTAACATTAATAAATTTAATAACTAACATTAATAATGCACAATGAAAAGTTGATATTAAAAATATTTTATTCTAACAAATTAAAATATTTAAAGATAAATTACTAATAAGTTGGAAAGAATGCACACATGCTAATCCAGATATGAATCAATTAATTAAAAAACAGTTAAACAATTAAAGTTCTTAGGTAAACAAAAGTCTCTTAAATCATAAAATTTAATGTCTTTATCAGGATTATATTATAAGCTTATAGGAGAATAGTTTGCAAATGCTTAATTTAGTCACAATTGGGTTTTTCTGAGGTAGAATGAACTCGTGGCCATTAGTTTTAATGTGTTCCTGATCTGTGTCCTAAAGGCTAGTCATGAAAGCTTTTCTGGTGGATGTCTTCATGAACGATGTCAGCAAAAGCCTCAGTCTATTCCTGCATGATGAATTATTTCTATATAGAGTGGTCCTGGATCTTCTTTAATGACTTAGGACCAGCTGAAAGAAAAGCAGACAAGACAAAACCTTGATCAAACTGGTCTCTTTCTTTTACTTTTTGCTTTTATTAAAAATACACATTGATAATCTTGTGCATTCTTTTGTATTTTTCAGTTACAAAGTTCTCCTTTTCATAAAGTCTTTCTGCCATCTTTAATTAGCTAAACCAATTTTTCTAATTATAATCTTTTTACTTCTAGAATTCTTTTTCTTTAGTTTATCTGGATTAGTAATCTGCATGTCATTATTATTCTTTCCAATTTTAACTTTCATTGTATGTTTTAAAAAAAATAAATTACACTAATAAAAAAAAAACTAAAATGTTTCTTTATACAAGATCGTTAAATTTACTTTGTTTTTTAGCTTTTAAATATCTTACAGAAAGCCAATATATTTGTATCATATAAAAATAAATGGTACAATATATATGTACACATATTTGTATTATATTTATATAAGAATCACAATACATGCATATCGTAACTATTTTTTACTTCATTTATGTAAATATTTTCAGATGTTAATTTTTGTTAACAAATTTCTTTTGATGTATTTTTATTTTTTTTTGTTATTTAAATTAACTGAACAAAAAAACTAATTAAAATATATGTTTTTTTTTTCATTAATTACATTTAGAAATAAGGAAAGTTAATATTAAGATGTTTTCATTAATTTGTTTGGTATAAATTTTGTAAAAAAATCAACAATGTTTAATCTTAACTCAGGGATAAATAATTTTTTAATGTACCAGGATGTATTTATTTAGTTAATTTGTACATTGTTTTAGAACAATTCTTGTAATTCATTTTTGTAAGTAATTAAAGGATTCATCTGTGACCTGACTAGGAGGAAAAATTAATTTCAATTAAAAATAAGGTAGCTTACAGGATTTTGTTCTTTTGTGCTGTTATTATAAAAGACATGGGATTTTTTTAAGTTAGTGAATGCTACAATTTCATCAGTGGAAGGGAAGACAGTAAATAGCAGGGACAAAAAATAAATTATTGGAAAATAGACTGAAGCCATTTCTGAATGACTCTAAATATGAGCTTCAATCTGTTAATTGCAAACTATTATCAAGTATAAGCTAGCACTTGATTGCATAAACTTTTATTTTGATCTGGGAGGAAAAACCTAAGGTTGTTGGAAGAGTTAAATGAAATAAACAAAATGAAATAATCATTTACCAGGTATGCCAGATCTAATCCTTGAATAATCACAATGAGATCTGTATTTCATTGCACTAAAACCTATCAAGAAAGAAGAAAAGAAGTCAGATGTGAAGTCAAAATCATCTCTACCTTCTGTTTAATAGCTCCACACTTTAACAAGGTACTGCAAGTACGAGCATGCCAGTGAAGATTTGTTTTGCTAAGAAGAATAGAAAGGGTCATCACAATAGCCAGAATTATGTACTGATTGGTATGTATATATATTGTATATGGTTCTTTGAAATAGCTAAAGGAAACAAAAAGAAAATTTATACACCCACCATTTTGGTAGAAGTTAGCAGAAACATTTAAATGTATTATTTTTTGACTTGTGCTTTACCTTCTTTATTTTTATTTTTAGAAATATGTCAAATAATATCTTGTCTAAATTATGCTAATGTATAGGGATGTTATAGAATAAGATATATATATATATATATATATATATATATATATATATATATATATATATATATATATATATATATATATATATATATATATATATATATATATATATCAAAATATTAATATATAACAAACTAACCAAAGGAAATACACATAAAAACAAAAAAAGAAAGACTTATAAATCCAATAAATAATATAATATTTCAACCAGAGGACTGGTTTTCATCAGAAAGAAAAAAAAATACACAGTAAAATGGTGATAATCAAAAATTACAGATTTGGTAAAAGATTAAAAATTTAAACAAAACCCCCCTGATTGGTCACAAAATCTAACACAGAATATCTACCCAATCAATGACAAAATTCAAACAAAAAAAAAAACTACATTCCCTCCTAATCAACCTAAATTGTATTTAAATTAAAATAAATATAAAAATAAAAAATCCAAAATTAAAAATTAAAATATACATATGTGCATACATAGAAAAATTAAACTATGCTCACATACAAAAAATAGCTGTGCTCACATTAATATTCATTAAAAACTAAAATACTTATACATTTTAAAAATTATAGTTAGTTCAAAGTACAATAATTTATAACTAATTATTTATCTATAAACCAATTAAACACAGATATTAAACATCCATGTGACCAATCTTTACATAAAAAAACCTCATATAAGAAAATTTTCACATAAAAAACACACATATAGAAATCATTTAGGAGACCAGGTAACCAAGAGATGTAATAGTTCCAGTGTTCAAATTCAATCCATGTGGTTCTAAGGTCTTGAATTTAAAAATATAAAAAAACTCTCCTTTTGTTTCCTCTCCCTTGTAGAAGAAAAACCTTCCTGAAGAATCACTACTTTTAAATCATCAATTGAATGATTCGGTAAGTTAAAATGTTTTGAAACCGGTCTATCTTTATTCTTATGCAAAATGTCAAATCTATGATTAGTCATTCTGACATGTAAACTATTTGCTGACTCACCTATATACTGGTTTAAACATCTACTACACTCTATCAAATATATCAAATTAACACTTTTACATGTACCATAATTAGGAATATACCATTTGAAATTACAATTCTTAGTACTAAAGACCACTTTTGTCACAACAATATGTTTACATGTAAAACATCTTTTATCTTTACATGGAGAACATCCTTTTTCCTGTACAGAACTACTAATAAAATTTGTTTTGACAAGTATATCTCTAAGTGATCTATGTTTTCGATATATATATATATGTTTTTTTATATATATATCCTTTTTGTGAAAATGAAGAGGATTTTTTTTTTTAAAAAAAATAAGTAAATAAATATTTTTTTCCTTTTAGTTATTATTAATATGTAAAAAGTACAACTTAAAAATATAATCAATTTTTAAAACAGGCAAAACTCTCTATATGTATTGCCACTCAGTTCAAGACAGTAATTAATGAATGTCAGAAGGCTTGTGCATAAAATCCCAAAGGTGCCTACTCATCCAATATCCCCAGATTAGTATCTTGCTTGTATCCTTCATCAGTGAGGAGCCTTGGATCTGAGAGCACTGCACCTAGATCTTAGGATCTAATTCAAACCTCCAGCAGCCATCTTTTACCTCTACTTAACTACAAAACTATGAAAATGAAATTGGAAAACACAATAATATTTTCAATCTAAGCTCAATAGCTTATATAGTCATATGGGTCTGAATTACTGTATGGAGAGGTTTGCCTGTTTAATAACAGATATATGCTAGCATAAGAGATGGTGATCATGTGATCTTAGTGGTTAACACCAATCCTGCCTAACAGGATAGTAGTGGCTATGGTTGTTAAAGAGCCAAAGACACCAAAATGTATGGGTGCTGAACTAAGTTCAGACCCATATGACTATATAAGCTATTGGTTCTTTAATAACCATAGCCACCACTATCCTATTAGGAAGGATTGGTTTTAAGCCAATAAACATCATATGATCAACATTTCTTATGCCTGCTTAAAACTGTTATTAAAACAGGCAAAACTCTCTATACGTATTGCCACTCAGTGCAAGCCAGAGTAATCAATGTATGCCAGAAGGCTTGTGCATAAAATCCCCATCTAGTTCCTACTCATTCAATATCCCCAGACTAATTTCTGGCTTGTGGCCTTCATCAATGAGGAGCCTTGGATCTGAGACACTGCCTCTAGATCTTAATGGCAATACATAAAGAGTTTGGCTGTTTTAATAATAGTTATAAGCAAGTATAAGAAATGGTGATCATGTGATGTTTATTGGCTTAAAATTAATCCTACCTAATAGGATAGTGTGGCTATGGTTATTAAAGAACCAAAGTCACCAAAAATGTAAATACTGAACTGAGTTCAGATTTATATGACTATATAAGCTAATGAGCTTGAATTGAAAATATTATAGTGTTTTTAATTTAAGACTCATAGTTTTGTAGTTAAGTAGACATAAAAGGTAACTGCTGGAGAATTGCATTAGATTCTAAGATCTAGGTACAGTGCTCTCAGATCCAAGGCTCATCACTAACAAAGGCCACAAGCCAGATTCTAGACTGGGGATATTGGATGAGTAGGCACTAGATGAGGATTTGATGTACAATCCTTCTGGCATCCATAGATTATTCTACCTTACACTGAGTGGCAATATGTATAGAAATTTTTGCCTGTTTTAATAACAATTATAAACAAGCATAAGAAATGGTGATCATGCAATATTTATTGGCTTATAATCAATCTTGTTTTATATTTTTCTTATATTTAATTTCACTGATCATTATGAGTATTATATATATATATATATTATTTGTATTTATATAAGTGTATATTTATATGCCCATAATGTGATGAAGTAGTATTATATGGTAAGAAACAAAAAAGGAAAAGTTCACTTATATTGCTAAGTGGTATATTTTATATTAGATTTTTTTGTCCATGTTATCTTTATTATTTTTTGTTCTGTTTTTAAATTATTATTAAGTTTAATAAATGTTGTTTTTGTATTTAGTCAATAACTTGGTGTTCAATGTTTTTGCTCATCTTTCTCCATAACTATGTTGAATAAGAAATCTTAATTATATGTGTATTTATTATAATATATCTACTCACCTCCCTTGAGAGTTAGAGTTAAGAGCTAGTATATACGATAACCAGTAAATGAATGCTATGTGTATTTCTCTATAAAGAGTCTTCAAAGGAATCTTTCTATGAAAGTGGTGCTTAAAGTTCACAGATCTAGAGGCTTTATAAAATGCTTTACCTAGGCCAAGTTTTGCTTATTCTAGTGGAAACTGAGATCAAAATAGGGAGATTAGAAAATATAACTGATGACTATCAGTTTAATCCCCTTTTTACAATTTAGATTTGCAATCTAGTGCAAATTTTTGATTAATACTTACATGAGTATGTACATGAGTAATGGCTATAACTGATTTTTATTGCACCCAATGTGGGTTCTAAGATAGTTGTCAATTACTAACTAAATAGTCATTACATTAATGAAATTAGTTATTTCACTCTGCCTGATTTGTAAATGGAGTAGCAGGATTTGAACTTGGTACAGATGTATGGAATAATTGCCATTGCACATTATTATACTTTTACCAATTTGGATTTTTTAGAATTATAAGTTTATAAATAAAAATCATTCTTAAAACATGATATTTCAACTTTGAGAATATAGGGAAAATCCCAATATACCTCATTTAGATAATGAAAACAATGGTTTTTTGTATCAAATGTTTATAATATCATCAATCTGAATAAATTATTGTTCAGATTTTATAAAGATAAATTTATTATTTAAAATTTTAAAAGCTTCTCATAATTATTAACTTTTAGGTGTATAAACTCCAGTTGGATGAGTGATTTAAAACTCTAAACTTTTGATTGGTCAATTAAAGAATCAGAAGTAATAATATAATCATCTTTTAATATTATATTCATTTTAGTTTCATTTGTAAAATGTATATTAATAATTTGTCAGATTATAAAAGTGAACGAAAGTTTTTTCAAAAATAAATTTTTATTTATAATTATAAAAATATTTGATAGCAGAAGACCTAAAAAGAAAGTTCATAACAAATTAGAAAGTGCTGTGGACATCATTGATTTCTTTGTCAATTTTATGTTGTATAAAAGTAAATATTTTTTACTAAAATTTTAACTATATTTCTAAAATAATTTTATTTACTGCATATTTTATCTAAATAATTTATATGTCAAAAATACTTTTAAAATGATACAAAACTTACATTTTTGTTTTCAAAATCAAAACAAAGAAGTTGGAGCGGTGAAAATTATTGACAAGTGCTCTCTATTGTCCAATATAAGCAACAACTAATCAGAGCCTAGGAAAGACTGCCTTCTCCCATTGTTAGAACTTAAAATTTGAATATTATTGATTTGTTACTTATAAAGTAATTCTAGAAAGGGCAGCATCATATGGTACTTTTTTTAACCTTTAAATTAAGCATAATTTTACTACGGTAACATAAAAACTGACAGTTTTTGAGCATATTGAAGCCATGCCTGGCTTTGGCCCATGAATTCTGTTATGGGGTATTATGGTTAACATGAATGCACTTCTTTCAGCCAATTACAAGTTGAAGTTAAATATTTTTGAATAAAATCTAAATCTAATATTTTTTTTAAAAAAAATATTATACATACATTCTTCAATACTAATCACAAATATAAAAACAAATTGTATGAAATATGCATTTCATTTTCAAAGTCTAAACAAAAAATAAATATGCTTACAAACTTTTATAAGCACCCTTATATGGAAAGAATAGGAAACTGACAATTAGCAACATTGTGGGATGGTTATTGGCTTGTATTATTCTAGTTGCAGATTTTGTCATCAAATGAATGCAAAACAGGTAAAAAAATACTAAAAATAGTCACAAGAAAGTCAATTAAAAATGGAGGGAACAATGATTGGAAAGTTAGATAAACCACTCTATGAAAAAAAAATTGTATTCCATTTACCACTCCTAAACTTTGGTTTATGAGATTTATAGTCAAAAATATTACACATCAGTTAAAGAAAAACAGTTATAATAATAGACTATTTACCAACAAATCGCTACTTCACCTATCATATTTAATAAATATATGTGTTTAAACAATAAAGTAAAAAAGTATAAAAATGGCTGTATTTTCTGGCATGTAAATAAGACAAAACATTACTTAACATGGCAAGTATTAATAATGTTAAACCACTGAACATAATATAATCACCATCTCTTATGCTAGCACATAACTGTTATTAAACAGGCAAAACTCACCATACAGTAGTGCCATCATGTGCCAATCAGAGTAGTCAATGAATGCCATAAGGCTTATGCATAAAATCCCCATCCAATGCCTCTTCATCTAATATACCCAGACTAGTTTATGGCTTGTGGCCTTTGTCAGTGAGGGGCCTTGGATCTGAGAGCACTACACCTAGATCTTATGATCCTAAGATCCATTGATTACTCTGGTTGTCACAGGGTGGCACTACTATATAGAGAGTTTTGCCTGCTTATTAATAATGTTCTTAATTTATTGGAAATGGATCTTAAAACTTTTCTGGTTTCACCATTACAGCTATGCCACAGGTGTTAACTGCAATTAATAAATCTCCAAATTGAATTAGTTGTGGATCTTGAGAAGATCATGAATCAAAAAATATCAAATTTAATAAGTTTCTTTTAAAAAAAACTATTATTTGTCTTAAAGAGGTTAACATTAGTTGATTTGTTTTGTTTGACAACGTTATTTATCCTGAAAAAATAAATCAATTAATAAATATAAATTTGCGAAAACTGATGATTATAACATTAAAAGACAACATGACATTTTATACCCAGTATTCTCAAAAAACATGATAATGAAGCATTTTCTCACCCAGTGAGTATTTTAAAATGCAGCAATTCAGCAGCTGTCAGTCACCTCATTAGCATTTGCAAATATAAAGATCGATAAAAAAATGCATAAATTAAGGCTTATGATCGATTTTGGAACCTATTATTTACAGCAACAAATTGTTACAGTGCGGATTTATATCGAATTTGTTTTTGAAGCTTAACAATAAAATTATCACGTGAGAATAATAATGGGAGGAATTGGCCTTAAAAAAGTTAAATAATGTTTTGTTTACATTAGGTGTGAGAGTATATATATATATATTTCATGAATTAATTATGATATAAACAAAGAATAAGTAGAAGTAATCCATGTGATTACTTTGTTTATATTATCATTATTCTATAAAAATATTTAACATATATATATCGTATATATTTTATGAGAAAATAAATTTATATTTACAAGATGTCAAAATAAATGTATATTTTTTTAGATCCTCGTACTTATAAAAGTATCTGTCTGAATTTAAATCGACATAAGATCTTGCATTAAAAATAAAAATGGGGACATGTTTAATTGCTAAGTAAACTCAAGATAAAAAGTTATTGTCGAGTAATACAACAAGAAATTTAGCTTGGAGTTAATAGTCACCTAGCAATACCACTGCTAACATATTTCTCTAGTTATTATTACATGAATTATTCCCATTCATTTTTTTTGTGTTTGTATATATATATATTGTAAAAATACATAATATTAACCTGCAAGGGCTACAACAGGTATATGAGACCTTTACAAATTTTCATATGCATTAATTTCATAAATTTTTATTTATATATATATAATACCAATATATAAAAATAAAAAATAGCTATAGTCACCATGACTGCCATATTGTACAGTTTTTGCAACTGATACAATAAGTAATTGAAATATTCACACAAGTTAATAAGAATTAATATTAAATCAATGACACAATTTATTTTAAAAGATATTTTAAAGTGATTGATAATATTAATTGACATGTCTGGGGTTTTTCTTAATTTAAACATTGTTATAACTGATTCATATAATGTAAATTTGTAATAGAAGTTACTTTCAGTACTTAATAATATATAATACTTTGAGATTAATACACATGCTATTGGTATAATAGATAATTAAAACAGTCTCTTGCTACAGCATGAGATTTTTTTTTTAAAATAGCTTGGTCTGTATTTCTTGTTACCAGTCTTTTCTTATAAAAATTATTGTTTTATGCTGTGGCTAGAGAGTATTTTAATTACCTACTATCATCAATAGCATCTTAAAAATTATATAACAAGAAGCACTGAAATTATTTTATATTATATATACTTAACATTAGATAGAGAAAACATACATACATGTCAATAACATCACTAAATTTAAAATATCTTTAAAATAAATTGTGTGATTGAATTAATACTTACTCTTTTTGGCCTAAGTATTTAAGAAAATTCTCTATACAAGAAATGAAGTAATGAGAGATGGACTGATCATTTGTCATAGAAATTATTACTTTACAGTATAGGTACAGTGTATTTCAATTATCTATTGTACAAATACATAATATTAACCTGCAATGGTTATAACAGGTATGTGATACCTTCATAAATTTTCATATGCATTAATTTCACAATTTTTTTTAACTGAATACATGTTTCTCTCATTGCCTTTCTATCTATATATTGCAAAAATGAAATTAGTCAGTAATTATGCCTTTTATACATATGTATCATAAATAATATTTCTCTGGTTTTTTTTTTTTTTTTGGTGATCTATGGATATTTTTGCTTTATTTTTTTTAAACAAATATTTATTGTAAATAACATTTTCAATAATACAAAGCAAATTTATTTCATTATAATGGCTGATCGTAAGCAAGAATTGTTTCCAATTAGAAGTTTTTGTGATTACATGGTTATATTTTTTTAATTTTTTATTCAATTATTATATTTATTGTAAATAATTCTCATAATAAAAAAATCAAATTTGGAAAGCTAATGATATTTTAAGATAAAATGATCTTTTTTACAAATTGCCAAATTTATAGCAAAGTCCTCTCCAGCAGTTCCTTCTAAAAAAGCCTTGAAGCAGAAGGCAGGGTTCACAAGGCTTGTTATGAGTTAGTTAGTTGGTTTGAGTAGTTTTTCATCTTGTTTTCTTTTTTAATTATGTATAGCTAAATACCCAATTACTCTTCAGTGTTGAATGGCCACCCTTGTTGTCTATGTGTTAACTATCTAGAGAAAATTCTAAATCTTTTGAAATTTTTTTATCTGCTTCAGATTCAAATTCCAGATTATAGATATGCCAGATAGATATGACACTTCTCTGTCACAGTATTTCTAATGTCTAAATTGAAATAACTGAGAAAAAAACAATCATATAATTAATAGACTTATTAAATAGAATTGAAATACTGAAATGAAACTGAGACAGATATGTTATAAATGGATAAAATCTCAAGAAAAGAATCAGAGAAGGAAATTTACTGAATTGATGGGGATAACGTATGCTGATGACATCAGATTTGATTGTCAGAAACCCTGTCCTTCAAAGAGACTTTGTTGATTTTTTTATCAATTATTGCCAAAAATGGGATTATAAGTTTCTATAAATTTCTACAGAGAACATAAACAAATAATATTAATAGATTACTTATTTATTTGGCATTTAATTAATTAATATTTATGTATCACATGATCACCATTTCTTATGTGAGCACATCTGTTATTAACAAAGGCAAAACTCTCCATACAGTAGTGCCACCCAGTTCTAACCAGACTAATCAATGGATTACTAGATAGGGATTTTATGCACAAGCTTCTGCCATCCATTGATTATTCTGGTGGCCACTGGGTGGCACTACTGTATGAAGAGTTTTGCTTTTGTTAATATTTATTTGAAAACATTTTTTTAAAAAATAAACTGGATTATAGGCTCTTTCTTATCAATTCATATTAGACTAATATAAAGAAGGCTTTAACTAAATTACTATTAAAATTTATATTCAGATTTTAATATTAAATCGATAATTGAGAGTCTATTTAAATGGAAATTGAGTTATTGTGTTTAATGTGATCTCAGTTGGTTTCCTGAAAATTAAAAGAGACATATGTCCTGCATGAGATTTAAAATTATTCAACAAATGTTGCTGCATGTAAGATAGTAATGTTCTATAAATTGTTATAGAAGTTATAAGTAAATAACACATTTATGTGATACTGAACTAATTATATATATACCTAAAGAATGAAAATATTTGTTTTTAAATGATGCTCCAAGTAAAATATATGTGTATAGATATATTATTATTAAAGTTATTCATTAAAAAGTTCTAAGCAGTATTTTATTTTCAAATATTTATGATTTAATGTTTTTTTTTAAAAAAAACTCCTTTCATAAATTAAGCTAATAAATTTTATTGAAGAGAAATTAATTTATGTTCAATTAATTTTTTTATACATATTTAAAATGGAGTTTCTTTCATGAAAAACTAGTAAGTCATTTAGCTTATGTAATTTATTTATAAATATGAACTTGTTTTAAAATAATATAAAATATCTCATTGTTTTTGGCATCAGTATATAAAATGATCAAACCAAAGAAAAAAACAAACAAAAAAAAAAAGAAATATTTGCTACAGAAAGAGTGATATATGTATATATATATATTGTACCACCAAAGAATGTGTGGTCTGAAAACACACATATTCTGCATTACAAGAAATAATGAAGTTTTATATAAATGAAAAATATGTTATAAAATGTTTAAAGAGTTTCTTTTAAATGCAACTTGTCAAAAATAAAGTGTTGCGTAATCTTGTCATTTAAAAAAAAGCAAAAGAAAGTTTTAATATTAAAGAGCGGGTAGAAAGGGGGGGGTATTAACTATAAGTAAAAAATTAAACTAGTTCTCTCTTTTTATAAATTTAAATAATAATAAAAAAGAGGAAAAATGTAAAAATGAAAATTGAACTAAAATTTAATATGTAAAAAGAAAGCTTTTAAATTTAAATCCACTTAAGGATTGCTTGGCTGATAAATAAAAGAAAAGAAATAATTTCCATTTTATTAATTAAAGAGACAAAGAAAAGAATTCAGGACTATATCTTATCAAGATGTTAGATAAATCTAAATAAGAATTTCGATTGTGCTTTCACACTTCCAACGTAAAGATATAACAACAAATTGAAAACTAAATTAAATGGCTGAGTGTTTTCAAGAAGCTGTACATTTAATATTATATTGAAGACAAACATAAAGTATAAATATACAGGTTATTAATTAAAATGTAATGGAAAATTAATTAAGAAAATATCAATTAATTAAATCAGATCAGAAATGATAACTAGAAAATAATAAGGAAGAAGCATATAAAAGAAATGACAGATTCATTCATTATTATTATTATAGCATTATATTACTATTATCATATATACTATATTCATTATTATCCAATATTGTTATCATATAAGAACTTTCAAAGAACATGGTGAGGCCCATTAATGTTTCCAGCATGTGGTCATAAATGATAATCATCAAAGAGCCACTCAGCAGCATGCATTGCTAGACAGCAACTGAAGTGTGTGCCCAGTCTTCAATCCCAATCCTGCAGGACAGCAGATGTTCTCTATCTAGAAATCATACCCACCTTATGATCTGAAAATTTCTGGATTATCTCCATTAAAATGTGAGAAATCAGGAAGAAGCCAAACCATTGATAGGAAAAAAAGGCCAACCAGTTTATGATCAACAAAGCAAGCAAAAGCAATGAATCATGTCCCTAGAAGTGTAATGTGCCATCCACAAAAATTCTAGATAACTATAAACATTATTATTCCAATTTAAAGACTTGAACATTGAACAAAAACTTTAATGAACTTTAATAACCTCAGGCTCAATAATATTTAAGTTGCTTCCATAAATTATTACTTTGGTTTTATATCTTAATGTGTATGCATATATTTCAATTTTATCATAATGTATTTTAATGTGGTTAAAGCTTTAAGTTAATTCATGAATTCTTATTATAGTAGATCTTAAGACATGTGTATATATTTAAATTTATAATGTTTTTATTATAATTTATTTTAATTATAAGTGTGTTTAAATAAATCTTTTGTTTTCTTAATTATTGTTTGGTCTGTTCTCTCTCTTATAAATGCATCACTACTAGATTAATGTATAGTTAAGCTTGGCATATATCAAGCACTAGATTGTATACTTCTCATCTGGGTATGCTGATTATATAACTTATGATTAGCTGGTGGGTGAGGTCTTACCTCAAAACAAATATTTATGCTTTGGATGACAGGAGTTTAAATTTAGCAGCTGAGTTCTCTAGCCTGAAAATGTAGCTGCAGGTTACACTTTGTATAGCCTGGTCCGATTATAGATACTGTTGGTGTTTCATCTACCTGTGGTATTATAGTCCTCTGATCAGTTTGCTACAACTGTGAAAGGGCAACCAAAGTTAAGATTGAGATTTTAAATTAGAGAATCACAGCAATTTTATCTAATATGATTCAATATATATATATATTCTGTTTCAAGACAGGTCGAAAAACAAGACAATCTAATTCTATGATCAAGCTATGAAATGTAGGGAAGTTGGCTTCAATTACTAAAAATACATCAACTGTATTCACACATGTATAGTTAAAAAATTAGAGGCTAAAAATATTTAGTCAAAAAAATAATATGGGCACATAATTAATACTAAAAAAGAATATATAACAATGTATACATTTTATTGTTTTTTTTCTCATATGTCATAGCATCAGCTGGGAAGTGAACCCACCAACCCAGGACAACTGCTTGTAAAGCAGCTGTTACTGACCTCTCGACCACCAATGCTTGACATGTTTTATTGCTTTTTCACTGCTACATGTAGACTTCTTTTTATAACTGCATTTTTTTCTTTTCCCCTCCAATTATAAAAAACCATAGTCATAAAAAATCTAGTTGTTGAATATATAATAGAATATAAAAAATCACAATATTGTATATGCTATACTAAAAAGAACAATAAAATGTTGCTGGAAAAAACCTTTTAGGTATTAAATAATATAACATTGTTGTAGTATATTTATATTCAGTTTTATTTGTTCGTTTATCTAAAAACTATATAGTGGATTATATTTATTTCTTATTTTTCGTTTTCAAAAGTTAAATATTTGACTCATTGCCTTTAATTATATAACATTTCTTTCATCATCAGTAAAGACTGCATCTCATTATTCTTATAATTTTAACATATATTTTGTTACTTATTTACCATCTTATATTACTTTGTAATCTTATTCTGTAGTTAATAATACATAAGTATTTAATTAGTAGCCAATATCAAATTGATTGGATCACTGGTTGAAGAGCTGCTGAGTGAAGTATAGAAAATAGAACAATTAACAAGATAATTTACATAAATTAAAACTGGTAGTTACCATTGTCTCTATTAAAGACTGTTGAAAAGAGAATCTAATCCTATTAAAGACCGTTGAAGAGAGAATCTAATCTGTGTAATTTTTCAGTTAGTTAACAACATTGTATGTAATCATAAACAAAGGCAATTTTTGTACATTGTAATCTGTATCCATTCTAAATTTTGTATTACAAAAAATATCTCAACCATATGTTTTTTCTCATGTGTCATAGCATCAGCCAAGAAGCGAACCCACCAACCCGGGACAACCACTTGTAAAGCAGCTGTTATTGACCTCTCAACCACCAATGCTTGACGTCTCAACCATATTTTCACTCATTTGTGAAGTGATTGCTCATAGCTTTTGTTGTTAGTCTCATCAAAGATGAACTCCAAAATGTTTTAAGTCATGATTTTTCTAGGTTTAGATTACAGCCAACCCGCAGTAATCTATCCATCTATCTAATATTGGTTTTCAAATTGGTATCTAGCTATTATTAAACACAATATAAAGGTTCCAAAATAATTTTACTATAATGGCATAAATCCTTCATAACTAATGGAGAGTGATCATTTTCAGCCTATCGTTACTTTTACATATCATACATGTACGTTTACTTTTATCTTTGAAACGTTTATACAAATTAATTACAATTTGTTACTAAAATTATTTATTTGTGTAATTTAGTTTCTGCTCTACGGATTAACGAAAGTCCCCGATTTAATTTAAAGTAAAGATATTAATGATTATATAAACTAATTAATAAATATGTTAAATCAAACCACGCACTTGTATCTAAATTAATGACTAATCGTCCATCTCTTTGCATAGGGAATATAGGATAAGACATCAGTTATATTTTTTCTAGAACGGCAAATATATCTGGTGATACTGGAAATATAATATTATTACCCTCCCTCTCATATATTAACAAATAACGCTTTTTTTGCATGGCAGGTGAGTGAATTGCTATTTTTTCAGATTCCAGGGTAAATTTTCGATATAATGACTGGATAATAAGTGGGTTTTCAAGCTGCATTGAAATGGGTGAAAAGCTAGTAGTTTATAATTAAATTAAAATCCTGTTTTCATCCGCTTTATAATTAAATTTGCTACCAACTATCCCATAAATAAATTTTGCTGAATTAAAAATCCATTAACATTTGTTGAAAAGTGTTTACTATTAATTAATTCACTTATAACTCACGTTTGGTTTAATTAATATATATATATATATATAGAGAGAGAGTTGTTTAATACATATATTTCAAGGCTTGTTTTAATAATTGTATGTCATATATAAGCAGTGAAATTTAGATAAAGACAAAAGATATTTAAAATGTGTATTTAAAATTAATATTACTATTGATAATTTAACTAATTAAAAGTTGAAATATACAAATTAATCTATAAAGAATGGAAAAGTTTCACAAAAAGATATGCGGTAATTATTGCAAATATTATATATATATATAAAGCAGATAGAGAAACAAAAAAAAATGTTGGCAAAGCAATATATTAAAACATGCAAAACTCTCGATATAGTAGTGCCACTCAGTGCAAGCCAAGAGTAATCAATGGATGCCAGAAGGCTTGTGCATAAAATCCCTATCTAGTGCTTACTCATTCAATATCCCCAGACTAGTTTCTGGCTTGTGGCTTTCATCAATGAGGAGTCTTGGATATGAGAGCATTGCACCTAGATCTTAGGATCTAATGCAACCCTCCAGCAGCCACCTTTTATTTCTACTTAACTACAAAACTATGAGAATAAAATTGAAAACACAATATTTTCAATTTAAACTCATTACCTTATATATTCATATAGGTTTGAACTCAGTTTAGTACTCATACATTTTGGTGTCTTCGGTTCTTTAATAACCAGTGCTCTCAGATCCAAGGCTCCTCACTGACAAAGGCCACAAACCATCTGGGGATATTGGATGAGTAGGCACTAGATAGGGATTTTATACACAAGCCTTCTGGCATCCATTGATTACTCTGGCTTACACTGAGTGGCACTACTGTATCGAGAGTTTTGCCTGTTATGAGCAAGCATAAGAAATAGTGATCATGTGATGTTTAGTGGTTCAAAGCAATATATTTAAGTTACATATCAGATGACTGGAAATAATAAATTGTTAAGAATTTACATCTGTCAGCCTTTTATTGGATTTGTATAATTTCCCTAAGAATATTAAAAACTGGATATTGTCACATGATATTATGCCCAGTAAATTTTGTGATTGCTTCATCAACTGCAACCCTTTTGTGCATCTGATAATCAGCTTCAAAATTTATATTGTGCTGCTTTATAATAATCCAATTTTATAGATCCAATCAAAATCATTATTTGTTATACAAGCAGACATGATTGTACACACTAATACACATACAGACATGCTAATAAATTATTAAATCTTTTCACAGTCATTAAGTCTATAAAATAAGGCTGCTAAATGTGGATCAGAGTTCCAAAATTATAGTGTACATAATCGCCTCATTTACAAATATAATTTATAGCATAAAAACGATTTACTCACTGACGAAGAAGCTTCCAAATAAACAAAACAAAACTATTAAATGGGCCAAGCGCTTTCGAGGTTTGCCCTCATATTCATGGCCGATGAAAGTAATAAATCTTTACGTAGTGTTATTAAATAACAAATATGCAAATGTAAATGCAAATCAGTTTGACCATTTTTTTGAAATGGAAAAACACGTATCACGTCTATTGATAGAATTGTTGTCGCAAATAATAAAGTACGCCTCTTTGATCTTTCTTTTACAGTCATTGGTTTCAGGGCATACAATCCTGGGATTGCCTGGTTTGAACATATGGCCAGTCTGATTTTCATGTTCCAGAAATATTGAAAAGTTATCGCTGTTCTTTTTTGCTCTTCTATAGGTATACAAGTGTTGAGCAGCTCTGTTATGAACAGTGGCCTTAGTTTCCCCATAATATATGGCTTTGCATCCAGCCTGTGGACATGACATGCTGTAAATCACCTGGGGTGTCTGAGATGGGTCTGTTCTATCCTTTGAATTATTAATGAGTCTGTTAGAATTAGGGGGAGTACGAAAACCAACCTTAAATTCACCAGTTAGAGTCTTTATTATCTGTTGTGATAATTTGGGAATATAAGAGAGGGTAATTTGAGGCTTATCATTATTTTTGTGGTTAGCTATTAATTTACTGTGAAATTGCTTAATTTTCTTTGCAATTAATCTGTAGCTGAAACCTACGCTAAGCAAATCTTTTATATAAATTGCGATGTTGGTCTTTCTATTGGCTTCAAATTTACATAAATTTTGATTTCTAAATAAAAACGCAAAGAGCCCTGCGAATTTATGTGCAGTAGGTGACATGGATTTCGAGTGAGTAAAACCTCGGATCTCAAGGGGTTTAACTATCATACTATAATGCAGATCTCTGTTTTCTCTATGGACCAGCAAATGGTAAAGATTTATTACTTTCGTCGGCCATGAATATGAGGGCAAACCTCGAAAGCACTTGGCCCATTTAATAGTTTTGTTTTGTTTATTTGGAAGCTTCTTCATCAGCGAGTAAATCATTTTTATGCTATTACGTTTTTAGGAGAAGTATATTAAATCGTTTTACAAATATAATTTATATACTACACAGACATGTTAGTACAAAGAAAAATCAAAAATAATAATGAATAATAAAAAAATTAAAATTAATAATTACATATAATGTACAGTGTAACCTTTATTTTTGGGATGAAGGCCTTGAAATTGCAAAATCTTTAAAACATTAGAATTCATTTTGTAGTTACATTTTGCCATTAAAAGATTTGTGCATGTGTTTTCTCCATACCATCTAATAAATCAAGTAGAAAAAAAATTAAATGGACTTTATATTAATAAAAATATTAATAAAAAAATTGAAATTTTGACTGATTTTAACATGCTGTACATCATATTAAAAAGGGAATCAATCTGCATAGAATGCATTTGGTTTTACCACATTTTTAAAATGAAACAAAAAAAAATTTTTTTTTAATGAATGAGTGGCAGCCTCACTAATAAAAAGTTATTTTATATGGGTGTGAGAATGTGAAAAAATGATAAATTTCTTCACATTCTGCCAATAATATTTTCAACTTTTCCAAAGAGTTGTATATGATGAGTTAAATATTTTTCATGGACTGTTATTGCAACAAAAAATAAAAGATTTTATCCAAATAAACAGAAATGATTTTTGACTTTATTGTCTGGAAACTGTCAATCAATATTAATTTACAACCTCTCTGAAGCTAAATAATTTTTCTCCATTAACCTATACTAGCTTTTTTATTTGAGTTTATTATTGAAGTAATCCTTTTATTTTAGCAATAAATTCCAATAAAATAGTTATAAGTTAATGGTGAAAACTTGATGGGCCTCAGAGAGATTGTCAATTAGTGATACTTGATAGAGTAATGTTAACATCAAAAGTAAAGTTATCTCAGTTTACATGGATATAATCTTTTGTGCTTTATTATATTAATGCATGAAAAGTATTTAATTCATAGTAACACTATCATTGAAATGCAATAAGTGAATTGGCAATGGCACTTTGTTTAATTTAAAATCATTCTCTTGCATCACCCATCATATTCACTGTTAGTTTTGTATTCATCTGATAGTAACAATTGGAACTAAAACATAAATTGATTTTTTAAACATCTCTTGATGTCTGTACTGTATTCATTTCACAGTAAAACTGGAACTAAAACATAAATTAACTTTTTTAATCTTTAGATATCAGTATTATATTAAAATCTAATACATAAAGCATGATATTGACATGTTTTGCTTCTCAAACTAATCACTGTACTTCTATGAATACATATTTTATACAAATCTTGATAAAATAAATTGTATATTTTCTATATGTTGTTTATAATATTTATAATTATTTGTAAAATATTTGTGAAATATTTTTTTTATAAAAATACAATATTTAAACTCAGATTTTATTAAAAAATATTTGTTTTTAGGAAGATTGTAATTAGTTCAATAAGTAACATTTCTATAACCATCATAACTATGATATTTTTTATTATTTTAAAAACCATTAAAAATGGATTTTTAAATTTAAAATATAATTTCTTTATTTTATGTATTTTTTTATAAAAATTAATTTCAGTTTTTAGTGTATATATTTTTTTCTATATTTGTGAAGTTGAATTATTATTTTTTAAGAATTATATATATATATATTGTACCGGTATAAATCCACCACGCTTACTCATACACAGTACCCGAGTTCAAACCCAGCCCACGCTTAAGAATAAATTCCAAAACGCCAACTGAATTCAAACCCAAACCCCGGTATGACCAACCGATGATGACTTTATAACAGCACGGGGTTATCCCTTTTCTAGCTCAGCTCAGAACATAGACTAATTCTTACAGTTAATGATATATATTTATTTATTCTCTAGATATTGGAACGGTCATTCATGTAACGTATATATTTAAGTTGCCCATACAGACAGTAAGTGGCTACCTAGACTCAAGAGTAATAAGGTGGAGGACACAAAAGGTAGATTAAATAAAGTGTTTAATAAGAAAAATATAAAGCATATAAATATAACATTCAACAGTACGGTAAGACTTCCATGAATCCTCTGGTATTTAGCTACTAGTCTTTAACAATCATTTTATCTCGTGAACAAACTCATGCCAATAGCTGTGTAGTTAGATGACTGACAGGTGGCTAAGAGAATCAGAGTATTGAGCATTGAAAAGATATTTATCAAAAAGGGTTTTACTAACTTATTTTATTCGAATAGACTCGAGCCGTTACGTAGATGGACAGTTGGAGGTGGTTTTATATAAACACGGCATGGAAGATAGATGTACTGGTGGTTGCCTAGATTCAAGAGCCCTACAGTAATCACTTGCGGTGCATTAACGGAATACCGGGCGGCTTGTACTTTGACAAGGCTTAATGCCCCCAAGTAGCTCCGGGACACGACAACCAGCCGGGATCATTTCGAACCCGGTGATCCAAGAGATTACCTGGGAAAGAAACTGCTTTCAATCCCCAATGGTAGAATGGCGAGACGCTAACTTCAGCGAAGGGAAGGCATTGCCACAGACATCAAGGACGAGTACTTGAAGTGGATTTTTAAAAGAAATTATACAAAACCTGGAATCTATTCGTCTATTTCTACGCCACAGGCTGAGATCCTTATCCCAATAAAATATAGCGGAATTAACTGACCGCGAGAACAATAATTAATTAAACTTACTCTGAAACCCTTAACCCTCCAGGTTGACAGGCGGTAGCGATAGTATTAAATTATACAGTGAGTTATTTCTCATATCATACATGACATTAATATAACACTTTAAAACAATATATATATTTAACATTGAACCTTAGATTGCAATTATATGACAACTTAAACTAGAATAAAAAAAGATTTAACATTTACCAACTCGAAATATAAAAGAATATTTAATTCAGGAAACGAAATTTACTTTTAAAATAACTTGATCATTATTGTACACTAGTTTTACACAGAGTTGGGAAATATTACTATTGGCATCGTTTGTTTATGGAATACGCAACACAAAAAAAATATAAATGCATTCATTTGAATTATTATTACTCTTAATTACAATTTTTATAACTATTACTCTTAATTACAATTTTTATAATTTATTTCTAAAGACTAGAGCAGAGGATTAAAAGAAAAGAAAATTTACTGACAGGTTAAACAATAGCATTATAAACGACATAAAAACTTACATGTAATTTATTTGATTGATCACATTAAGCTCGGGAGAAAGTTAAAAGTTCGTGTAACACAGTTACTCTTCTTTCTTCATCCGGCTTGGCTTTTCCCGATTGATATTTCCGACGAACGTAGGCGCGCATTTTGAAAGTTATTTGTAAGGCATTGTCAATTTGGAGATTGGAAGCTGGAAACTATGAAGCACCAACAACATGATCAGACAGCGGCACGAAGATTCAATTTGGCAGGACAGAGATCAGCTCCTGTCACTTAGCCCCTCAACATTGCGGTTTACAGGTGAGCTTCTTAACAAAGTTCTAGGAATTACTCTAGCAGCTGCAGTGCTGTCTTAAGACTACTTCTCTCAACCACGTCAAAAGTTAGAATAAGTTTTTCTCTAAGATGGCCTCGATTGACCTTTCCGCCTGGTTTTTGTGTTTAAGCTCCTCCTACTTTCTCTAGCTTCCAGCCATCCAGCTTGACCATACAACATTAATTATCCGTTCCATTGTCCTTTTTCTTTGATACGCAATTTTTAAATTGACACGGTAATTACAAATCTACATTTCTTATCTAATTTCGAATACAATTTAATTACTCTGTACCTTTGTGTAATTTAGATTTTAATTAAAAACACCGATCAAAGGAATGTGACTTTTGATCAGTATTTTTAAACGACTTTGTACAATTTTAAAAAAAACTAAAATTCAAACAAATACGCCCGCAATGAACTTTAAATTAAATTGATATAAATCCACAAACCACGCACACACGAATATTATTTCATGGTTTGTGACATTTATATACGGAGTCTTACCTATTGATCTACAAAACTTAAAATATATAACTAATTTTTTTATTATGACTGAAAATAGACACATCTCACTGCGGGCAGATAGTGGTTCGAATTACCGTACTTAAAACACATGAAACGAAGATCGGTTCTTCGATCTGTCTGTTTCAATATATATATAGTTAAATAATTTTATATTTGGAAAAATATAATGAAGAAGAAATGTTAATTGATTAAAATAAAAAAAATATATAAATGTAAACTAAACACCTGTTAGGGACTGTCAAAAGTGTGCAATATGAAATAGTTAATGATAATTTAATAGGTGCTTCATACATGGAGAAAATATTTAAAAAATGTAACTCTAGAGAGGACACAGTCAAAAACAACTGCAGCAGAAAATGTATCTAATTAAGAGGTGGATTTATTAATAATATATGCCAAAATACCAATAAATAAAAAATGCCAAATTAGTTTATATTATATTTATGTAATAAAATATATGATTTTTTTTTTAAAAAATTATCAGCTATTATTCTAGAAATTATTTTCACAACTATATCAACATTGATTTTGGAGATTAAATATCCCTCAGTTATAATTTATACTAAACATTACATGTCCTTACTAAACACATTGTTTAATCAAAGTAACCATTTAAATGTTATGTTTTAATATTAGTCACATATAATTTAATAGTTAATCATGATCTTCACTATACATTTAAGATTATTATTAGCTATTTATTCGTGACAATATATATGATAATATTTAAAGAAAAAGTTTCTTTGTATCTCTTAGATCAATATGATCTCTAGAGAGTTAACTACTACAGTAATAAATATAATCCTCTTGTATTTGTTTCAAAAATTATTTTATAATTATTTAACTTGAATTCAGTTAACATAGATTACTTTATTATTATTTAATGTTAACAATGTGAAATTAAAAGTTTGGTAAGTAATAGTTTCTTTGTTATTTTTATGTTTTTCACTCACATATGCAATAGAAGAATCCTTGTAGAAATTATTTAAAAACCATATGAATGTCCTATAGATGGATTATAGTGCAATTCACTGGATATATATAAATATAAAAGATACTTTACAACAAATTGCACATCAGTAAAAATTATTCTACTGATATTCAAATATCCAAGAGACATGCACACCATAATAGTTTTAATTAAGTGACCAAATTGAGATTTTTTTTTTTTATAAAAAAATGCAGCATCTGAGAGAATTTTTGTAATGTTCACAATTTATCACTGATCTAAATTTCAAATTAGAGTTTACAAAAAAAAAAATCAGGATTCACTTTTATAAAAAAAAAAAAAAAACATGATACATATTTAACGTTATTTGACTAAAAAAAAAGGTTATTCCATTGAAACAGAACATTTATTTTCATGAATCCTTTTCACTTTCTCTACTTCTGGTTTTTCTTTTTTAATTTACCAAATAAATAAGCTTATTTTATATACTCATTTTAACATTTTATTTCATAGTTAATTTCATTTTTTCCAACTTATTGTTTATATTTTTTTCAAACTTCTAATGCATTTTCTGTTTATTCCATTTTATTCTATTTATTCAAGTCTAATTTCTATGAAGTTAAAATTATGTTCAACCTTACAAATCCCATTTTCATATCTTCTTAGCTACTTCCACTATGATGGGCTAATTTCATAATTGATTCATTACTTCCTAAATATTTAAAATTACTGATCACTACATAAATTTATATTTAATAATTATTTTTAATTTTCAATTCTCTCTTGATATTTTAATTTTTTTATTTTTATTTTTATTAATTTCTTGTAAACATTCTTAAAACTTTATCTCTCTTATGGAACATTTTATTAAAACCGTATCTCACTGTAATGTTATCCAGAGTGATGTAGTCAATTAATGAAATCAAAAGGCTCACCAAAATAATATTTCATTTGAGTATTTTAAGATTTCTCCTTTTAAGAAAACAATCAAATGATATGATAGAGGACTCTTTTTAAAACTCTTTTCAATGTCTTATAATATTTTTGCTTCAAAGAACATTTAAAATCTTGCAAAATAGAGATTAGCATATTTATCTCCTGACCATGACATGGGTTTGAATTTAGACTGGTTATTTACATTTTGAACATGTTTACAATTTTTTTCAGGTCGATAGTCCACAGTCGGTCAAATTAATTAACCGATGGTGGCTAGTAAATAAAAGATTCCATTTAATCTGGTCGAGTAGAATTACTAGTGGTGAGTTGACTAGAAATGTATATATGATATAGCTTTCACTACTAATGGGTAGTATTGAACTCACAGTTATCCATTATCTTATCTAATTCAATTTCTCTTTCTTTATAATTTCATTGATAAATATTTTTTAAATTTACTTTTCTTAATGCTTGATATTGCTAACTTTATTTTAAACTTATTTCTATCATTCTCCTACTAATCTATATTTCTTAAATATTCAATCTTTTTTAAAATTATTTTCTATTTCTGTTTCTTATAAAACACCATTTAGAATTAAAAACATTTCATAAACTTTTTTTAAACCTAATTTCGATGGAGCACAAAATAAATCCTTTATCCTTGTAAAATTCGTTGATTTATCGCTTTAATATTTTTAACTATGTTTTTCTACAAATATTATTTGATTATTTAACATTGACATCTTTTATCAGCAGTTAAAAATTATGTTTTGTGATATTGCGTTTGATTGTTTCAACTTGACTTGATATAAAGTAAGATAAAGCTAAAAAAAATGTCATAATGATAATAACTTTCAAAACATTCTTATGACTCAAATTTCAATTTTATTCCTAAAAATGCATTGTTAAAGAGTTTGTCTTATATATATAGAATATTAATGAAATGTCTTATAGTGTAACAGTGGAATGACAGAGTCTGGAGATCAACATTCATAAATCAAAGGTTAACGTCGCCATTGCTAACATCAAGTCATCGCTGTCATTTCTAACCTCGGACCAGTCTGTCACTTCTAATCTCGAATCAGTTCTCTCACAGCTAATCTCGAACCAGCACTGTCCTTTCTCACTTCAACTTTCTAAGAACTCAAATAAAAAAAAAATCATTTGACTATTTAGTCATCAATATTTTCATCATTCAGTTTTTCAATTTCCCAAAATATTTAAAAGCATAAAATGTTCTCACCTATTCCAAAACTTTTTGTTTATAGCTTGCTCTTAATGTTTTCTGCTCACCACCCTCTTATCTTCACTGCTTCAGCTTTGTGTGAATTAATTTACATCACAAATATTTTTCTAAAAATTCTTCATAAAGTTTTATTATTATTTTATCTGCAAGTATTGACGCATCAAAAAATATAAAATAACGTATTCTTCAAATGTAAGTGTAATCTCTATTATTACCAAACCACACTTGCTCCACAATCCTTCTGAATTTATAATAAATAAGATAGAAGATTGATAACATTTTTCTCCTTCATGTCTCCCTATATTTATGAAGGAATTGAAATGACTCTTAAGTATTGTTATTATTTTTTATGAATAGATGTTTCTTCTTTCAATTTCTTTTCAAAAATATTCAATTTATTTTGCTAGAAAACTTTTTAAAGCAATAAAATAAATGTTATTTTTCAGTTTATCTATATATATAATTTAAATAAAAATAACATAGTCATATCTTCATATAATCTATCGATAAATAACATTCATACACCAATAAACAATAGCCTATTCTTTAAATTTTTGATAGTTATAAGCCTTCTTTTTATTGATGTTAGAGAGAAATTATACTTTAGCCTAATTTAAATATGACATTAATGATTCTAAAAATTGAGCAGATAAAGAATAAACACACAAACTTATTTTTAACAATCGTCTAACATTAGTGAAATATCAGTTTGTAAGTGTAAACACAGCTTAATGCATATGACGGATATTACAACTCCAGTAGAAGTGACGACAAATAACACTCATACATTAGGAAATAATAAAGATTAGAATCTATCAATTCTAATATCTTTTGTTGGTTATAAGTTTTCATTTATTGACACTTCTGGAAATAAAGGTAGAAATTATATAATTGATATGTTCTGATGTATATAAATTTTAATTGTCCATAGCTACAAGGGAACTGTTATTTCCATTCAAATTTCATGTACATTAAATTATGCATATTGTATATATGAGTGGACTAATTCATATATATATATAATAATAAATAATTATAACTTTTCTTAAATCTGTAATTGAAATAGAAGTGAATACTTCATACTGAGTTAAGTGATGGCAATTAACATATAACTCAGAAGTAGGTATTTCCATTTCAATTATACACGCGCACGCACACACATATATTGTCATATTCTGATAATATAGGAAGATGTATAGAAGAAATATTAATAAAGAATAGTTGTAAAACTATTATTATCTCATAACGGATCTGGCAATATATAGATTTGCCATTTATAACTGAATAAAAATTTTGAGCAAATAATCATCAGATCATCATCAAAAGCAAATATAAATAATAAGCATAGGATCAGCAATAAATAATTATCAACAGTCATTTTTTGTGATTGGATTTTAAAAAAGTATTTTATAAAATCTTAAGCTAATCATTATACAGCCAATATCAATCATGGGCCATAATGCTATAAATGTAAAACCTCAAAGTTTCTTGCTGCATGCACATACTTAAACACTAATAAAAATAAAGCTATAACCAAGAATAAATTTAAATATTATAAAATGTGCTGTGACTATTAAATGCTACAGTAGATAATTCTGATCATCATCAATGCTCAGAGTCATCTGATGTCATGAGTGTAATGACTTAACTACACTATTAATCATCATCATGAAACATAAATAAAGTGTATGGATTTAATTTTAAAGATGTTTTTCAGCATCTTATCATCATTTAAATAATTCTAAAGAAAATTATATAGATGTCAACATGAATACATGAAATTCCATTATATTCAGAACTAACTTCTTATATTATAAAAAAAGACTTTGCTTATCATATATGAATAAGAGTAAATGCATAAATGCCCAATCTAGTGTTAAATAAATTCTTAAGAATTTAAAACAATGACTAATAAATATTAAAAAACCAGGCACTCTTCACAAACCTGGGAGCTTAATTGTAAATATAGGGGATTTGAACTCAGATTTTTAAGCACCCTTCAACTATCCACTGTCTCATACAACTGACACCCATGACCACACACATGTAGAAAAAATAAATAATCACCAATATTCGTATTTCATGCTAAACCAGCACTCATCAGTTGTATGGATAGTTGAAGGGTGCTTGATAATGACTAGTAAAGCAATTAATTAATTAGTGTCCATAATTTAGTGTTAAGATGGGGATAAGACTCTGAAACAAAGTTCTGCATATTGATTTCAGTTGTGACCCTTCTTGACTCCTGAGTAATAAAGCCATTTGAATATTATTTACAGAAAAAAAAGTAAAGATCTGACAAATATTCCCCCTTAGTGATATATACAGGGTATTTTGAGCTCAGACTTTTACATGACTCTTAAATGATATATAATTCAGAGACCATACACATGCATTTTTGAAAAATAAAAAAACATTCAGTTACCAATTTTAATTTATTCTTCTCTTTAAAATTGTACTACTTTCATTGTATTTCAATATTTGAAAGAGAAAAACATTTGGATCAGTCTTTTAGATTTTTAAAATATAAATAAATACATTTTTTTTGAATGACCTAATAAAACTCAAAAAATATATAGTTAACTAAAATATTTATCCCCTGAGAACAAGCAGGTAAGTTTTTAATGTTTTTCCCATTAGTAAAATGTTGTTAATTAATGCATTCAAAATTTACTGTATTTTTTCTGATTTTTAAGTAAGTGAAAGTATAAAAGAAATAATGTTTGATTTCATGCTATTAGGAAATAAATTTTTCTTCATTGTTTGGCATAGAATATGCTTGTGCACTTTTCTTAACTGTAGTTTTATTTTATCCATGCTTCTATATGTATGTATCATAGTTTAAAATCTAGTATTAAAACCCCTTAAGATTAGATTTTGTTGTTGATTGGTATACACAAATAAACAGATTATATATATATATATGTTGATACAAAGATTTTTATGGGTTGCATATATAAAAGACATATTTTGCAGGTTCATCCATGTTAAAAATTTAAATATTTATATACCAATGTTTCGTCTTGATCACCCAAGTCATCTACTGGGTGATAAAAGGTAGAAAGATGGTTGTAGAGGGGCTACAATCACTGGTTTGAAAAAGGCGTTTGTTCCACCAATAACAAAAATGTTAAATTATCATCCAGTAGATGACTTGTGTGATCAAGTCGAAATGTCAGTATATAAATATTTAAATTTTTAACATGAATGAACCTGCAAAATATGTCTTTTATATATATATTGTCTTATGAGATATTCATAAGACAATATATATATATATATATATATTGTCTTATGAGATATTCTGGTTAACAAATATATAAAATAATGTTGGTGGTCCTCAACTTAAATTCACCTTCCATAATCTCCAAATTTTAGATACAGCAAGCAGTATTTTCTTCACACATATTATGCTCATACTTCTCTGTGAATTTCAAACTTAATTGGCATGAAGACAGCTAGAAATGCTCTTTTCTAGACTTTGCATTTATTTTAAGTTAATCTACACTATTTATAGAAGATGCTAAATAATTTATCATTTTGATTACAATAAGGATTAAAAATTCATATTTTTTTATAATTAATAAAGCAACACCAATATTTTAATTATAATACAATATTGTTTGTTTTTTTTTAACTTGTATACATCAAAATAAAATAAGTTTAAAAATAGTTTCTTAATTATTTTTTCCTTAATCCTTTAATTACTAACATACTTAAAACAATTTTCATCATTACTATACATGTCCATTAAAATAAATCCTTTGTTTGGATTGCTTTTTTGTTGTTAAATTAGAAATGTAAATTTTTATCAAAGTCAGTAATAAATAAGATATTCATTGTCAAACAGTGTTAGCCGAGAGGTCATCGCAGCAACCTTGCAAGCAAGTAGTTGGTTGCAGATGGTTGAGAAAAAAAGATATTCATCTCAAAGATCTTTTATATAAATTTAAATAATTTATTTAAAAATATAACATATAGTATCACTCAATTGATCAATATTTATATTCATTGAAGTCTTTATTTTATATATTTATAAATGTAATTTTTGCCTATATTCATGCCTTCTTTTCCTTTAAACTTAAAATATATAAGCTCTCACACATGATCAAATTAGCACAATGATTTCCTTCTCAAAATCAATCTTCACTCCCTTCCCACAAATCAATTTTTGGTCAACCATACGAGTTTTACCAAGATCTCTCCCATATGTCAGCTCTATAAAACTGACAATGAAACCTCCAGCACTTCCTACTTAAGTGTCCCTTTTTTCTTGGAGTGAGACATATCATCAACTACTGCCTTTCCTTGCACAGGAATACCATATTCAACCTCCAAAAATCCATAGAAACAGGGGTCTCTGAAACTATTAGATTATCAGTTTTCCTCCTCATCTATGCACTCTGGTTGCTCCGATGTGTCATTATTTTTGACCAGCGAGTCCACTCAGTGAATCAAAAGCTATTGGAATTAATTTGCTCTCTCAAAACCAGAGATACCAAACTAGCCCCACCTCCAGTTTTCACAGACACTTGGGCAATCCTCCAACTCCCATCCTCTCAGCCTCTGTCATAGGACTCAATCATTCAAATGTTTGTGACCCATGCAGTGCTTGTCCAATGAAGACATTCATCTCGGATGGCCTGGACTACACTCCATTTCTCCTTTCCATTTCCCATTTCCTTTTCACATGTATCCTTCCCCTCTTACCATGTTGATTCTGAAATTTCAATTCATCATATAATCACTCCCTTGTAAACCTTTTTTTAACTATATTAGTATCTGTTTTTCTTTTTTGATTAATAAACTTTCATCACTGAGAAAAAAAGATAGGCTCTCTCTCTCCATAAATACATAATGAATGAGTAAATAATAGTACCATTTTAGTTTTAAAGCATTAAATAATTAATTGCAAGTATATGATTTAAATGAAATGAAATATATTTTTTGTTAATTGAATCAAATACTTAAAATGAATACATTAACTCTCATAATGTACTATTTCATATTATCATCCATGCTTAATTAATTTTCATATTAGCTCTTGTCAATTTAGCAAATTATTTTTTCTATTAATAAAAATAGTTTATTAATTTGTTTATTATTATTTTCATGCAATATTTTTACTTAATTCAAATTAAAGACAAATACTCCATTACATTTTACTTCATAACCTTAAAACATGCATGATATTTGTACATCATTTGTTTTATGAAACTTTCTCAGGTAAAAAAAAAATTAAATGTTTTATTATATGAAAGTATTAGAGAGGTGATAGAAAATTTTAGAAGAAATTCAAATAATTTCAATAATGAGAATAAAATTCAATATAATATAAAACAGAAAGACAGTATTCAAGAAATAAAAAATGATTGTTCTGAATATTATACTGTTGCATATATTGTACTATGCAATGAAAATAGGATATTTAATGTCACTAAATCTAGGATTATCAAAGAGATGAATAATAATATAATACATTCATTTTTTATCTTTGCAAAACAATCATGTGGAAAAACTTTTTTCTCAAATTATTTATTTAAGGCATTAATACATTATTATACTATAGTGTGTTCGTGATTCTGGGTGAAGAGTTCTTTGTTTTTCATATTAGTTGTGTCTTGGTTTTTCTAAGATTTTGAAATTGATATGTCATCATAAGTATGAGTTTTATATTTTAATTATTGATAATGTTCCATGAATCCTTGTATCTGTTTATTGGAGCAAGGATTTGATCCCTTTTCCTAAGTTCAGTTAGTTTGTTGGTGAAAAAGGTTTCTTTATTTTGTTGTGGGAGAGTGAAAATTTTATGGCATCTGGTTAACTGTAGTACCATTATTAAAACATGGATAATCTTATGATTGCAAATTGTTTGGTCTTGATGCTTTGCTTTATAGAAATGATGGTGTAATAGTTCATTTTTGTCTTATTGTAAATCAATTTTTTAGATTTCCAAAGACCTTAGCAGTTGTTGATGAAATGTTCAAAGGTCTCATCCTCTCTTTCACAGATGGAGAAGATGGGGTTTATTTTAGATATGCCTCTTTTGTTATTTAAGAAGTAGTTGGTGAGCAAGTCCAAATATTTGGGCTCCATGTCCCAGTATTTGAAAAGTTTTGTTATCTTTTGATTTGTAAAATGAAGGGATCCTGGGGTGGTTTTTAATAGGGGGTGTATAAGTTTATATGCATCCCAGATTTTAAGTTTAGTTTCAAATGTTTGTTTTGAAATAGTTATGTATTTTTTAAGACTGCTTATAATTATGTCTATCCAGTTGCTTTTGTTAGGTTGGTCTGTTGGAGGTACTGGTTCTAGTATATTTTTATAATTTGAAATGTTGATAAAGTGTCTAATCAGGCTATGTGTTTTTGAATTAGGCAAGCTTGGATGGATTGGAATGACATCCCATTATATTTCCTGGGTCTTTGCATCAACCTCATACTTAAGGCAGCAACTTTTCCTCTCCAGAATTGACTTAAAACACATAAAACAAATAATGTGTAAACAATTTTCATGTATAAAGATTAGGAATTATAAAATATAATGGATATATTTTATTGAATATGGGTAAATAAATATATTATATTAGAAAAGAAAAATAACATTAAGATATTTTTATTGAAAAAGTATGCTGCTTAATTGGCATGTAAAAAACTCATGAAGCATGGGAAATATGAAATATTGCATTATAGTTAAGGTATTTATTTGTTTTCATGTTATATGGAATTGATAGAGATGATGTGTCAGTTATTATTAACATAACTACCATTCATTTATTATTTAATGTTTTAAATTATCTATGAAACTGTGATTTATTTATAATATATTTTTGGCATTTTTATTGATGTTTTATATTGTATATATATATATATATATATATATATATGTATGTAATAAATAAAGTTTGATATCTGTATTCGTTTCACAATATATGTAATATACAAATCAATATATACATCAAAATACAGTACAATTTATATAAATTATATTCTTTTAGAAGTACTTTCGACTATACACTTTGTAGTCTTTATCAACTATATAACGTTGAATAATCAAAACGAGACAACCCTTAACAATACCCATAGTTCAATTCAGATTTCCCACAATTCTGTTATCTTAACATTTGATGACTGGTGATTCATTAACATTTGACGATTTCTTGAAATCAACATAGCCTCTTTTATTTTACGTTTATTATGACAACGTTCAATTTGAATAATTTTCATATTTTTATAATCAAATTTAAATCCATATTGACAAGATTTATTATGATCAAATATAAAAGATGATGAAGGTTTATTTACATCTGTTCCATATTGATTCTCTTTTTGAATTCTATTATATAAAAGCATATGTTCTTTTATTCTCTTCTCAAATGTACACTTAGATTCACCAAGGTATTGTACGCCGCATCCACATATCAATCTATATATAATAGAATTTTGATTAAACTTTGAATTTTGAATTTTAGAATTATTAAGCAATCTATTTATGTTATTTGTAGAGAAAAAAGCAATATGACACAAACCATCATAAATTTTCCTAATAAACTTGACCTGCTCATCTGATATAAATGGCATTGAAATCCATTTCATTTTGATATTTTTATTTTTAATTTTATTATAGTGTTGATTTCTTTTAAATCCTTTAATAATATCAGCAATTGCATTTTTATAATAACCAATTTTCAACAAGTCATTAACAAATAAATGTACATTTTTAATTTTATCACTAGAATATTTGCATAATTTTTCATTTCGAAATAAGAATGATTTCAATCCAGACAGCTTATGACACATAGGTACATGTGATTCATATGGAATAAAACCTCTAGTTTCAATTGGTTTAATTAACATAAGATAATCCAAACTGTAATCATTAAGAGTAACTTGAATATCCAAGAATTTTATGGAATTGTATTTCTCTTTGGTTATAACCCATTTTATATCCTTAATCTCATTTAATTCATTAAATAAATTGACTATTAATTCTTGTTTTCCACAAATAAAAACATCATCCACATATCTATGATATACTTTAATTTCTTGATATTTCAATTGTTTTAAAATTTTACTTTCATATGTTGATATAACAAAATTACAAATTTGAGCAACAGCAGGAAGACCCATTGGCCAACCAAAATTCATTTTATAATATTCATTATTAAAATTAACATAAATATTTTTATCAATAAACTGCAATACTTTTATAATAAAATTTATAATATCAGACTTTACATTTTTTGAAACAAGAGCATTATAAATAATATTAATTGACTCTATTCTATCTATTGATCCATACATTTCATTTATATCAAAAGTACAAATTGTGTCATGTAAATCTATATTTATATTCTTAATTTTATCTACAAAATCAAACGATGATGAAATAGTATATTCTCCAAAACCTAAAATATCTTGAAGTAATAATTCAATATATCTACATGTTTATATATATATATATATATATATATATATATATATAACTAGAACCATTAAATGTCTGTATTTTTAAATTATATAATAATAATTCAAACAAATATATTTAACACAGTATTCAAAATTAAATAATATATTCTTTACCAGAAGTACTTTCAATTGTTTCACTGACAATCTTTATCAACTGTTAATACAAACGTACAAAAAATAAAAACTTGCATTACCCATCATTCAATCTATTCAAATTTCCCACAATTCTGTTGTCTTTATATTAGCCGATTGTTTATTCATTAAACCACCTCTATTCCTAGATTTCATCATTGCCTCTTTAATTTTACGTTTTTCACTACACCTTTCAATTTGAATAATTTTTATATCTCTATTATTAAATTTAAAACCATAATTACATGTTTTATTATGATCAAATATAATTGATGGAGTATTCATATTTACTGAAGATATATTTTTTTTCTGTACACGTTTATATAATGTCTTATGATCATTATATCGTTTTTGTAATGTACATTTTGATTCCCCTATATATTTTATTCCACAACCACATTCCAACATATATATAACAGAACTTAATTCAAACTTAGAAATCTTGGCTTTGAAGTTATTTCTTTTTTCTCTTCAAATAATATAAATGATATGATAAATAACTCCAAAGCCAAGATTTCTAAGTTTGAATTAAGTTATGTTATATATATGTTGGAATGTGGTTGTGGAATAAAATATATAGGGGAATCCAAATGTACATTACAAAAACGATATAATGATCATAAGACATTATATAAACATGTACAGAAAGAAAATATATCTTCAGTAATTATGAATACTCCATCAATTATATTTGATCATAATAAAACATGTAATTATGGTTTTAAATTTAATAATAGAGATATAAAAATTATTCAAATTGAAAGGTGTAGTGAAAAACGTAAAATTAAAAAGGCAATGATGATATCTAGGAATAGAGGTGGTTTAATGAATAAACAATCGGCTAATATAAAGACAACAGAATTGTGGGAAATTTGAATAGATTGAATGATGGGTAATGCAAGTTTTTATTTTTTGTATGTTTGTATTAACAGTTGATAAAGATTGTCAGTGAAACAATTGAAAGTACTTCTGGTAAAGAATATATTATTTAATTTTGAATACTGTGTTAAATATATTTGTTTGAATTATTAATATATATATATATATAATAAGAGCACGCCAATAGCTCTAAACAAGCTTCTTTTTATAATAAATGCTACAAGAGAACATTCAAATCATCTTTATCTAGGATTGTCCCCATCCTCAGACTGGTTTTGAGCTATGGATCTCTTCAGTGAAGAGCTAGGACACCATTCAAAAAACTAACTCAAGATAAGCATTTATCTAAAAGTTAACTCTTAAAAAGAAGATCTGAAATTTTAGAAATTTACAAGTTTTTAAATTCAGCTCTCCAGCAGAAATAATCATATGGGTCTAAACTTAATTTAGAAATCCCTTATATTAATGGGCTTTGTAATTTAATTTAGCCAAAGCCCGCAACAGCAAAATAATAATAGTAATAAAATCATGCTTTGTGTCACATGACCTATATATATGTAATATCAAATGATATAAATATTATAAACAAAATACACTAGAATAAGTACAAAATTACAAATGCCTATATAAAATTAAAAATATTAAATATTAACATTGTATTGCTACTTAAGAATGATGAAAGAAGTTGTAAATTGGCTACAGCAAAGAAATTATTTTTTTTTAATTTTATATAGGCATTTTTAATTTTGTAGAGTTATTCTAGTGTATTTTGTTTAACAATTAGATTACATACTGATACTAGAAAAGTCAACATTGAGAAGGGTGTAAGACAGGGTGACTCCATATCTCCAAAACTTTTTACAGCAGTGCTGCAAAAAGTATTTTGTGGATTAAAATGGGAAGCTAAAGGAATGAAAGTAAATGGAGATTATTTAAGTCATTTAGATTTCTCAGATGTTGTGGTTGTTTTTGCAAATAATGCTTTAAAGCTGCAGGAAATGTTGCAGAAGTTATCAGATGAAAGTAGGAAAGTAGGACTAAAGATAAATGTTAAAAAAATTAAGGTGATATTTAATGGATTTTCTCAAAACATGAAAATAAAGATTTATTATGATGAGTTAGAAGAAGTTAACAGTTAAAAATACCTTGGTCAGATTATTAATACAGATGGAAACATAATAGATGAAATTAATCATAGAATTAAACTTGTTTGGAGTGCTTTTGGTAGAAATAACTTGATACTAAAAGGAAATATGCCTATGTGTTTGAAAAGGAAGGTTTTTAATAAATGTGTTTTACCATTTCTTACTTATGGATCTGAGACTTGGACACTTAATAGAAGAGAAATACAGAGACTTCAGACAACTCAAAGAAATATGGAGAGATGGATGTTGGATGTAACAAGAAGAGATCGAAAATGCTATACATGGGTAAGAGAATAAACAGGTATTATTGACCTCACTGAAAAAATTAAAAGAGTAAAGTGGAATTGGGCTGGACATATTGCTAGAAGAGATGATAATAGATGGACAATTGAAATCTTAAACTGGATTCCAAGAGATTGTAAAAAAAAACCCAGTAAGAGACCATATGTGAGATGAATGGATGCAATAAGAAATGTGTGCAGAGGTGATATGGAGAAGAGAAGCTAGAGAAGATGAATTGAACTTATTGGAGAGACCTTTATCCTGCAGTGGATTGATAATGGTTGATGATGATGATATATGTATATGTTTTGATTAGTAAACCAAACTTTAAGGCTATCAACAATAAGTGATAATTATTAGCAAGACCACTCATAATATGTTTTTAATTATTACATTAATATATCCCCATTCACTTATTTATATATTTTAACTAAGTCATATAATCAATATGGAGATGGAAATTTTATAGTATTATAATATCTGGTATTAATAAACTCAAGACTACAGTAAATCAGCCTAAATTGTTTGGTGCAATTGATATAGTGCCCAATTTGAAATCGGGAGGTCCTAGGATTGTTTCTGGTGCTGAAAAGATCTGACACTCAAACTTTTTATGAACTCCCAAGCAAAAAAGCAATATGCCTTTTTTCCCCTGTGATGTTCGCCACAATTGAAACATCTGACTTGGGATATAGAAGTTTCAGGTGTGATTCAGACACTCAGTGAGCTGGCATTCAAACTTCTTATGAATTCCTGAGCAATAAAACCATATGCTTTTTTTAAACTAGTATCAGTTGACAGATTCAAGAATTCAGTAAATTGTATCTTTTGCCCTTATACCTTTTTTAAATCTAAGTTGTCCTTCATCATTAGTATTTGTTAGTTTATCAAAATTTGCATATTCAAGACATTTACAAGGTGTTAAACGTGCATAAAATTGAAGTAAACTGTTTTAAAATCTTTACATACAAAATGAAATGAAGGGTCATATTACCTTCACGAATAGAAGTGACAAGTTAAAGTTTACCTTTCAAATGGATCGTTGTGTTTGAAAAGTCTATTATTCAACAAGTGCTATATCGTTTGAGGACTAGACGTGTCAAGTTACGTTGCAATACACGTATCTTTAACTTTTGGGTCAGCCGCTCTATTCTTATACTAAACTACGTAAGCATTAAAAACATTCAATAAATGGTATATATTTATAACTATACACATTATTAAAATTTTATAAAAACAAAGTTTTTTAAATTTAGCATTTATCAAATAAATAAATTTAAAAGAAAACAATAATCAATAAAAATGTAAGTAAAAACTAATGATGATAATAGCGACACGGCAATTCAAAAATAAATAAATAAATGATTTTAAAATAACCAAATGGTGCCATAGTAAAGTTTAATATCTCACAAATAAAATATTGAACAAATAAATATTACTTTTTTTCTATTGCCCGTAAAACAAATGAATTATAAAAATCAATAAATTATTTGTAAAATGTGAAGATTATAAGGAACCGTTTTTACACATAGTCATTTTTATAACATTAAAATAAAAACAATCAATAAATTCTAGACAAAACATTTTTAAAAATAAGTAAAATAATAACAGCTGCTAAAAATATACCTATAAATAAATAACGTATATTTTATTTTTGTTTAATAAGAGGTATTCTACAAATATCAAGAACATTATACAATTATCTACAAATATTTAATAAATGCAAAAATAATATTTTATTCATCAGATTTTCAATTGGATGGACGGTTGAAGAGTTGAAGGGTGGAGTGGATTGAAGCCTGTCCATTAAAGTATGAAGATTGACTATCTTAATATATATCTGAGCACTTATTGCATATATGTGTAGAAATGATAATCTGAACCAACTGACAATTGCTGGTTTAGCATGAAATACGTATATTGGTGATTATTTATCTTTTAGACATATATGTGTTCAAGTGTATCCGTGCTATGAGATAGAGCGGAGCGTGGAGGGTCGTGTAAAAGTATGTGCTCATATACCCTAAATATTATTTGATTTGAATAAATTTTTAGAACTTCTAAATATATAGAAGCTAGGTATTTTTCTTCAAATATAAATGAATGGAAAAGGCTTTCTAGCATTCAAAACAATCATCTAAATTAGAAATTCCCAGTGTAGATTATAACCCATTGCTGGGTCGCTAAGTGATTTTAAGTGGGTCCCGCTAAATATTACAACATGAAGATATTTTACATGTTTATTTTGAAAAAAAAAAAAAGAAAAATATGATAATATATACTTAATGGTGGCAGACAATGACCTGCTATGTGTAGAGCTCATTCTAGACATATATCGTTGGTCGTGTTCCCTTTAAGCTTGCAACATTGATATTCTAATTCTATAAAACATCGGAATTTAAAGCAAACATGACAATATTTATTACATTTTGCAATAGGAACATCTGGATGCCTGTCTTTCACAAATTCTTCATTAATGGGAAACTTTTTAAATTTTGCACATAAATACATTTTCTTAACTTCACTCAGCCACAGTATAAATATATATTGTCTCAATCAACAAATAGCAATTTTAGATTCATGATTGCATTTTAAATGTTTGTATATACTAGCAATTGTTTGTAATTGCAAATAAAAAGTAAGCACTCAGTGAATTAAACAATTAGCTTATTATGTAAATAATAACCACTCTTCTTATTATTATTTTTTTATATTTACCGGGAGTAGTGGGCAACTAGTTAGAAAGATATTCAATGAAAGCACAATTCACTAAAAAAGACACCCAAGGAAGAAACACCTACTGACAAAACTAAAAGGTGGAAAAAAGGTAATGATATTGTTTCAACAAGATTTCAAACAAAACGAATTAAATTATAAAGAAGTACAAATTCTGACTAGTTAAAATTTGAATTTACTTGGAAAGTTAAAACAGGATACCCATGTCCATGCTATGTAATTCCTTGTGAAATTCTTGCAAATAAAAGCAAGCATCTAAATAAATTATTCTTACATTTGAGTGAGAACATAAAGGTTTAAAAAGCAAGTTGCTTTATTTTTTTAAAAATAAACTGAAAGGACTAAATATTTCAAAAAATATGATTTCTCATTTTATAAGTATTAATGAAAAAATTATGCATGTCTCTTATCAATTTGAGAATTGCACAAACTCATATAATTGGTGAATCATTAGTACTTCACTGCATGAAGGGAATCAAACCCATTTTCCAAGAATACAGTTGAATGTAGAACTGATTAATGTCCATATCGATAGAATATCAGTTTACGAGCTGAGGTAAAATGTTCTCTACAATTGGCTAAACCAACAGATGTACAAACTTTTGTGCCTATTGATTGTTTTTTATTTGTTTTATCTGGAACAATGAACCATATGAAGATTTATTATTCTATGAATCAATTATTTGAGATTATAGAGAAGAAACTTTTGGAATTCTCAATACTTAGGTGAAATCAAAAGAGATAGTCTAGGTGAATTGTGTTTGTATATTGATGGGCGCATGGGCTATGTGTTAAAAGATAATGATATTGTAATACACATTCTCAAATTAAGTTCCAAATTCCTCATGGACTCACTGCAAACTCAGAAAAGCATTAGAAGATTTGAAGGATGTTACTGCTGTGAAAATTGTTAATTTTATGAAAAACAAATGAAAAAATGGCAACTTTCAAAAAATCTCTTCTTTTTCATACCAAAGTAAATTGGCTATCAAAGCATAAATTAGTAACAAGTCTCATTAAACTTTGCAAAGAGGTTGCAATGTTTTTTAATGATCAAAATAATTATGCAAAATTTCTTTGTGATAAAAACTATGTTCTGAAGCTCATCCACTTGGCAGCTATACTTTCAAAATTGAATGAATTAAATTTCACTTTAATACCATCAAGTATAAAGTTGAGGAAATGATGATTACTACAAGATGCCTATAAAATTTCCATCACTGGTATTTAAATCCCTATCTGGTAATCATTGAATTCTCAGGCTTACACAAGATGGCTCTGGAGGAGCTGCTCTTATCATGTTTAAGTTGAGAAGTTTGATGATTTATTATTAAATAATTAGCTTTTAAATGATATCATAAAATTCAAGAATATAAAATATGACATTAGATCTGATAGACCATGCACCATTTTTCACTCATGATTTCTTATTCAAATAAGCTAGAATTTGCTTCCCTATTCAGTTCAATCTTTCTTATACTTAGACATTAATTATATGAAGTGCATCTATAATTTAATCTTAACAGTTTATTATCTCCAAGCTCTTTCTAATATTCCAACCTTCATATTTTAAAAAGATCATATTAAGGAAAGCTCACACATTGAATGTGTTTATATTTAGAAAAAATGCCCCATTGCTACTATGATTTTAACCTCAATACCATTACTATTATAATAACCATTTTTACCACTGTAATGAGGAAAATATGGTGATCTAAACAGATTTTTCAAAATATATAAGAAAAAAAAATTTAACAAATTATTAATTTATATTTTAGAAACTAAATTAAAATAAGTATATTTTTATTGCTGATTCTGTAATTGACCAATCAAAAATTTGAAACTTCAAATCAATCTGTCAATGGCGGTTTTGAAAACTGAAAATGTTAATCTTTGATAAGATGAAGTTTTAATGCAGGTTATATAATTTGTTTTTTGTTTTTTTTCTAAATTTAAATACTTTTAACAAAAGTACTATATTATTTATTATTATTTTAAAATATAATTTTTAATAATTTATTTTAACATTTATACATTATCTATTATAATTGATTTTAATCTTTTATTAAAATAAATGAGAGACTTTTTATTTTGTGAAATTTGTTAAAAAATTTTTTTTACTGCTATATTTATTAGTTGTTCTCACAACACTAAAAACCAGTTTACTCCCATGTGGAAGACAACATTGCTAAGTGAAACAAACCATTATTCATTTTAATCCACGGATGATATTCTTTTTAATTCTTTTTAATTATTAATTCATTTGAGCTATTCTCTTACAGTAATCAAAGTCCCAAAACTATTTCACAATAAATAAAAAACATCATTGAACTTTCCTCCCTTTTTCTTCTGAAAATATGGATATTATCATACACTTTTAATCAAATAAATATTTTTTTCAACAAAACAACCAAAAAAATTATTCACTATTTTCAATTTTTTTTTATAAAGTAACATTTATAAATATATTGGGTACACAATATACAATATCCCATTTTACCATGATTCATTTAGTTTTTTTCAGTTATTCTTTGTAATTGTTAGTTATGTGTAAATTTTGCAAGTAGTGATTTATCCAATCTTTTACTACTGTTGTTTTTGTTAGTGCTCTCCCAGTAGTTATTTTCATCAATTTCAGTTTTTCTCTTTTTCTTGTTTACTAATAAGTTTTCCAATTTACCAAATGTTACTATTTGACTTTTTATCCATTTAGCTTTTTCTTTATTTCTTTTCATAGTTTCAGGTTTACATTTGATATTTATTTTCATTTCAGATAAACACAAAACATGAGACCATCATGATTTTGGATGGATAAATATGTAAAACTTGTTGGAAGATTCTATTAATGGTATTTTTCTTTTATATTTTTTTAGCAAAATTAGTTATATACTTGGGTAAGTAATGATCAGCTTTTAACAAGAGCATAATGCATCTTTTTTAAAATTCCATAATATTATAATGCTTAGCAAACATCAATTCTTTTTTAAGACAGGTTAATCTAGCATCAGATTTCCAAACTAAGTTGTTGACTGTTAAACTTCACTACAAACACTACAGTTCTGATAATTAGTAAGATATTCTTGTAAGTTTGTATACAACAGTAAAATTAACAAATATTTAAAAAACCTAAGTTTAATTTAATAAAAATAAGAATTATTAGTTTTATTAATTAATAACAATTAAAGCATAATATTATCAATTAAATAAATATCAAAAATAGTTTGTGTACACAGATAACTGCCTATATGTGTTATAATCTTACTTTTAAAATAACTATGAAATAATTCAAAGTATTCACTATTCTTTTTGGGTTATATCAACACAAACAAACAAACAGCACAAATAGTTTCCCCACCCTCTTTCTGTCCTAGGCTTGTGGGAACTTGATCCTGTAGGTTTAAACTTAGATGCCCTACATCTTCCCTTCCTATACATAAATGTGATGATGATTTTTTTTGTATTTTCATTTTATGCACATGACTATAAATTTAGCCAGAGGCCAAATTGAAATGGGCCCAGTATATATATATATATATATATATATATATATATATATATATATATATATATATATATATATATATATATATATTGTGCCCTTATCTATAGGTCATAATAAGGTAGAATGGTCAATTGCTAAAAAATTTTAAATTTTAAAATACGTTTGTGTAATATATTGATAATTGTATGATCGATTAGATTTTATAGTACAATTTAAGGCTGAAAATACCTGGTATATAAAAGTGTAATGAATTATTTTAAAGAAACAGTTAAATAAAGCTTAATTATATCCTTGCATATGGTTGTAAAAGCTGGCCATATAAAATAATACAGCTATAAATAGTTAAAAGTATATTAACAATCCAATTGTAATGTTTTAAAACTAATAAATTAAATAAATGCTATATGTAGTGTTATAATTATATTTAATAGTCAAAATTAATAGAGTATATTTTAAAATAAACTTTAGGATGGTGAGAATTATATTTAGTTCTACAAGTTTAAATTATTTTCCAAATTTTTTATAAAATATATCAGTTTTGGTAATTTAGACCGAGACGTAAATTAAAAAATCATCTGATAAAGTTAGTAATCATGTGACTGTATATTATATACCTTCACACACACGCTTGTTAGAATATAATAATAAAGTTTGTGAATTATAAAACTAAATATAATTGCTATCGATCGTTAAAGTAAAAGTTGAAATATTAAATGTTATTTTAATAATTGTTTTAAAGTTTAAATGATTTTGATAAAATTATAATTGAGTTAAAAAATACTATTCTAAATAATATTTAAGACATGATGTCATAAATTCTTTATTTTAAAAAGGTTTAATCTATTATAAAACTAAAATGTGTAAATTTGTTCGCGCTAAAAAAAGTCATTAACCAATCAATGGAGGTATTTTAGCAGACAAAATATAAGAATTAGACGGAGCGGGAGAAAGTAATGTGTAAGTGAAGGAGGGAGTAACATATTTTTTAGCTGTATAAAATCGTAAGCTAGAAAAGTAATATAATTTTAAAATTTTGTATTTGTTTTAAAAGTTTTTTAAAATATAATATTTTGAACTACCTTTACATGGAGGGCTAGTTTTTAAAAGTTTTCTTACCAGGATATTTTATTCAAGTTTAGCCAAAACCTTACAGTAAAAATGGAAATACTACAGAAAACAGTATATAGAAGTTATGATAAAGGAAAAATATTTGTAAAGTGCCTTGATACAGCTTTATTTATGCTCAACCAGAAACTTATTATTATAACTCAGAGGAATATAATTTGGACGCTATACGGAAAACTTAAAAGAGAAGTTATTTGCCGTCAGGAAAAATTATGACGCACAAATTTATAAGGCTACTCTGAAGTTATTTTATTCTTCTCTATGGAAAAACTAAGATACATATATCATAAAGAAAAAATTATGTAAAAGTTATAACAGAGAAAGAATGTTTGTCCTTTTTAAAGGAAACATTACAAAGTATATAGTTACCAGAACTTTAAAAGAAAGGAAAAATTACCGAATAATGATATGAAAGAGTCATTATTTTTTTTAAAAAAGGAAAGAAAAAACTTTATATAAGAAGAATTAAAGAATATTATAAAGTGTTCATTGGAGAAATGCTTGATTTAGAAAATATAAATCTAATATACTTAATGAAATGAATCCATGGAAACAGAAAAGTTTTATTGAATATTTAAATCCAAGTACTGAGAAGATGCATCGTAAAAGTTGCGTGGGGGAAAATATTAGCAGAAAATATTAGAAGAGAATATGTAGACATTTTCTTTACGGGATTAACTAATATCATAATTAATAATTGTATTAAATATTATAAAAACCAAGGATTATCATTCATGAATATTTATTGAACGAAGTAATATTTGTTTTTGCCTTAAAATTGAACAAGTAAGGAGAAGAACATTAAGTGTCTGAAGAAGAAATAATAAACATTTTTTTTTTAGCTTTAATATGAACGGTTTTCAAGAAAATTTGATAAAGAAGTACAGTAAATATAGTTTAAATATTTTTTTACTAATTTATTTGGAATATAAAATGTTATGTGAGATTAGGGAAAACATATAAACGTAAATTTAGTAATATTAAAAATTAAATATAATAGCTTGATAAAATTATAGAAATAGTGTTTAAAATAAAGTGTATGGATGTGAATCTTATATCTACAAGGATCAAATGGATGGTGAAGCCTACGGAACGCGATCGAGGAGATAAAGGTCATTTTGGTAATTTTAATAGTTGTTTATAATGCATAATGTATTTTTTTAGATCATCTATTGATTAAGAATGAAGTGTGAAAGTCTTAATTATATGTACACATTTTATGCAACATTTTAACATAAAATGAGATAGGAATAATTCGGAATATGCCTACAACAATTTATTTAAAGTATATTAATAATATAATTTAACAGAACAATTGTGTGATTCTTTTGAACTTTCATGTGATAAAGTATTCAGATATTTAAATAGTTTGTATATGATTAAATATATGGAGGAAAGTAGTAAAAAGATTTTCTTATAGAACAGTGGAATAGTTTTAAAATCAATGAATTTTATTATTGTTAGTAATGCAGATATGTATTTGTCGATGTACAGTATAGAAAAAATCTTGAGAAATAAGATCGGATAGTGACTTGGAAGTACTAGTGGAGAGGAAACCAAGATGATGTGTTTTTTTTTAAGAAATAGGAAAAATAAAGGATTTGGATCATATTTAGTTTTGTGTGATTTCAGTACAGTTAACTAAGCCCTATGACTGAACACATATAGTTTGGACAGTGTTTTTGCATATCTTTAAACTTTTGATGTTATAATAAAGCTGAAGAAATAGCTTTAGCATCGCTCCTATAATAGAGGTTGGTAGACAGGTAAAGGTCACTCCTCTATAGTGTCTTTTAATTCACTGTGCCATGATTGTCAAAATATATGACGAGTAATATTCTAGTTGTATTGTGATCCTATGCATCTATCTTCGCTATCCTTATTTTGTGAATCTGCATCGGTCAGAAAGATATTTTCAAAGAAATAATGAATAAAATAGAACTGAAGATATGTTATCGTTTATGTAAGAATAGTTTATTTTCTGGAATGTATAGTATTGTGTAACTTTAAAATTGAAAGTCCAAAATATCATAAAGAGAGAAAGAATCATATAATACATTGTAAAATTAATTCAGAAATGAATATAAGATTTTGAAAAGAAGTCTAAACCAAGTATTTTAAAAGTGATAATAAAATTTGAATGAATTTTTTTTTAATAATATTTAGAAAATAAGTATTGCATATTTATTAAGAAAATAGTTCAATAAGGTATAATAAACATATACTTGTGCATGGTATATTAATAGTTATAATTATATCATCCGAAGTAAGGCTTGAATGAGAATATTAGGATTAATAAACATCGGATAATGAACAATAAAAACCTAATACCGAATGTAGAACAATGTTTTGACTTTGTAAGATTCCATACAACCCATATAAAACTAAAATTTGTTATTTTGTAGAATTTTATTACAAATGTAAAATTTTGTAAAAAAATAATTTTAATAATATTAGGGATGCAAAGTGTTAGTGATAATCATATAAGAAATACATTTTGTAATAAGCTAACCATAATAATAAATCAAGTAATAATACTGTATTTTCTTAAGTGTTAAAAAAAATAAGATTTAACTAGGAAAAATAAATAGTATTTTGATTTCATTTATAAACTAATAAACTAAGTGAGATATGAAAGTAAGGGATATCCAATGTATATAGTGTAAAAATATTGTTAATTTATTTATGTTGTTAATAAACTTTGTTTTAAATTTGTTCTAAAGTTTTTTGTGTCCGAGTTGTTATTTCTCCACATGGATGCATGAAATCATGATACATTTATAATTGAAACAGACAAATAAGTTTTGCACAAAAGGGTAAACATAAAAGTGCTATAAGAATTTTGAGAATTTATTGGTATATTAAAATTAAAAGATTATAATTTTATATTATTTATTGGTCATAAGTCGGTTGCCACAATATTACATTAAATTATATGCTAATGTTGCCACACGTATTCTGTTGTCAGATTATTAAATTACTACCACGTAAGTATTTATTTATTTCATTTAGGAAGAAAGAAGATTATATTATATTATTATTGTTATTATTATTTTATTAGTATTAGTTGCTGTGTAGTAGATTATGACAATAAAATTCCCTTTTCATAATTTACTACCATAATTTTAAATCAGTTAGAATACAATTTATGAACCTGAGATTTTATTTTATTTTACTTCATTTTATTTAATTGAGCTAGATTCTTGTTATAAAGAAAATTAAGATATGATTATTATTTTAATCGTAGTGCATAGAGCTTAGAAAGTCGTAAGAATACTATGAGTTAGTTATTTGGTATAATAGTAAAAAAGAGGGAATAGTTTCTTATGCCATTGAGGTAGTATCGTGTGGATAATGTCTCAATGTAGTCTATCTTGTTCCCCGTATTGTCACTCCATGTCTCATGAAAATAGTAAATATTTGTTAATTCATTTTAAAATTGAATCGAATTTGTATTTTAAAATTAGAGCTAGTAATCATTTTAATTAATGCTGAATATTTCATTTCTTTATTTGTTAACTGAGCTAGAACCCGTAAATATTCGTAATTAAACAGTATATTTTGGGGTGAGAACGCACGGGGGGAGGTTAGAATATATATATATATATATAATTAAAATCAGTCAACACAACCCCAATATCAACAATCTTAACCTGTTATCAAGGCAACATTCGTTTAGCAATAAAGATGGAATTGCACCTTTGTTTATGGTTCAGTATATTTATATAGACACTAAAGATTGCAATTGTACCACAGAGATTGAAATTATTGGTGCAAATAAGTTTAAGAAAACCTCTTTAAACAGGTAATTATAACCAGTTATAAATGCAGACAAATAAGTAGTCAATTATAACATTATAAACTGCAATTATAATTTTCAAATTGTAGCCAAAGTGTTACTTAAATAATAAATGTAAAATATATAATAGAAATTCATATAACATTACAATACTAGCCAAAAAAAAAAACAATATTTTAATAAAAAAATTCTACAACAATGGTTTCATATTTTAACAAATAGACCTTTTCAAGTGAAATTCAACTAAACATACTGAAGCTATACATATATACACATGGAAAATATATATATATGTTTGCTTCACCATTCACTGTGATTTAACTAAAGACCCTGAGTTTAACCACAATAAATGTAGACTAAATTTAAATAAGCAAAAACTTTAAAACCATTCCGTAAATTTTAAAAAATAAAAGGAAAAGATTTTATTATAGATAACAAAATAAAATTTCTAGAACTCATTAGAGAAAAAGATTAGTTAGATAAGAATAATTAATTAAAAAAACACTGCAATTAAAAATAAGATAGCAGAATAATGGAATTGGAATGTAAGATGGATAATGAGCTGAGATAAATTGAGAACTTGTTTATTGTTTGCTCTCTTTTACCTGACTCAGCTCTACAGCTTGGACTGAAATCAGCCACAAAGATATTTTATTGGAATAGAAATAAAATTAACTTTTTCAGAAAGAACTCTCTGCAACCAAAAAAATATCTTAGCCTCTTGCTGAATAAATTCTCAAACCACCAGCATTCTATAGACAAGAAGAGAAGAACTTAAAATGGGTGCTATAAGAAAAATGGTGGAGTAGACTTTTTTTCTATCTCCCAGTTGTTTTCCTGTCTGCTGGAGCTTGGAAAGGGGTAACCCAAGAAATGTAGTGTGCCAGAATAATTTTGCCTGACAATTTCCTGCTGCTATAAATGGATAACCGAGGACAGAAATCACCATAAGCTATCAGTACTAACTGCTGATCAAAATATCTTCATGGCCATTTAATAAAGATGTACACAATCTTAAATCATTACTGGTAACTTTAATTTTTCACTTGTATTTTATGTTGGCTTAAACTATAAACATAAGTCATTTATATTATAATTATAATGTGTTAATATATATCTATAGCCACAGAATTTTTAACATTTTCATTATTTTTTTTGTTTGACCAGTATAATGGCAATTCTTAATCCTATTAATATATATGTAAATCTTTTTTTAGTTAATGGGTTGCCATTGTCCATTACTGGAATTGTATACTACTATGTTTTTAAAAAAGAAAAAAAAACACACGATTTCTTTCTTATTGCTTGGCATGAACATATATATATATTGGGGGAACTGGAAGGGATAAGTAATCTCATTTCATTTATTTCTATTTGCTCGACCCGCTACTAAATACGGGAATATTTCAGATTTATAAAAAAAAAACTCTTTGAATAAAATTTATCCTTCCAATTCTCTCCTGCCTTGATTTCACTAATTTTCTTAACATATATAGAGAAAAGGCAGAACACGCAATTGTCTTATCTTTTTTTTTTGGAAAATAATTCAATGTTTTTTTCTAATTTATACTTAGACATATAAAAGAAAAAGACATTCAAGTATTTATATTAAAATGTTCAATTTTATGTATTTTGTAAGAAAGATCCAATCCTGTCTTGTATTTTGTATACTTTCTTAAAGTCAATCTGGGTTTTACCAATATATATCTATTTGTCTAAAACAGATATAGCTTAAGCATTTATAATTTGATTAAATATAAGAGAGGGTATAGTACAGTAATATAAGTGTAAATGAAAAATATTAAATCTTCATTTAATATACCTATCTTTTTATATATTTTACTGTTGGAAAAGGTGCAAAGTAATTATCTCTAATAGTAGATATTCTTTCAATCTCAGAAAGATTTTGAAGTCATATTATTTCATACGTATATTTTACTTAAGGTTTTAAAGTTTAACAGTCAGTTGACTGCATTTTCTCTTACCTTGTGCTACTTGGTGATTTGTGTGGGGGTCTCGGCACATATTCATAGCTCCTGTCATCCTTGATTCATAGGCTAACACTGCTCCGAGATTGCCATTGATGGTAAAGTGGATCTTGATCCTTTCTTCAAACATTACTACTGGACACAAGCACGTATACTCTGCCCTGAACTCGGATCATGCTGAGGCGAATGAGTTCCATTTCTCTAACCGTTGTGTAAGACCTGGGGGTGCTATCCAGACTCCAAGTTAGCCATATGTATAAAAAACTTTATGTCTTCGAGACTTGCTTCTAATCTCATACAATTAAATCACCAAAGACCACAGTAATGTTTAATTTCATTATAGATAAAACCTTAACTTTGAAATATGCAGTCAAGCATTGTTAGCCAATAAGTCATTGCAGCCACTTTGCAAGCAAGTAGTTGGTTGCAGATGGTTGTGGATTCACCTTCCGGCTGATGCTATGACATATGAAAAAAAAAACTTTGCAATATGCTCAAAATATTGCTGAGTAAGTCAGAGAAATGTCCACTGGGGGGGGGGGGATTTTCTTTACTTTGTCATTTAGATGCAGGCTACATTTGAACATGGCCTTAATCTATTTGACAAGTTTTTAATCAATTGTAATTTTTTTTGTAATTTTACCCTAGAGTTATGTTTTTCTGTATCCCTCCTTTAAAATAAAGCACCCAGTTATTGGCTAGGTGTGGCATTGTTCTGTAATTATCATACTATTGTTTAATTATATTAAGTGGATCTTACTAATGCATATCAATACACATCCATGTCTGTAGATGCAAGAAAATAACTTGCAACATTTTTTTTGTGAAATATTTCTTCAAATTGTCATTTCTTTTAATTGAACAATAAACTTTCATTCACTAATCTCTTCAATATCTTGTCTGTGTTATTATATAGCCTAAACCTGATTTTTTCTTTGTTAAAATTGCCCCTTAGAATCTCATCTCTCCTTGACCACCAGGCATACACGAAAAAGAAATTCTAGTGAGGTTTGGGAAGTAAGTCGCTTAGTAGCAATCTGGAGTAGGTGAGGTTAGAACCCTCTCCACCTGCATCTCTAGGTTAGGTTAAAGAAGCTCTATTTTTCATACCGTTACAATACTATATATACAAAAAAAAAGATATCTATCCATCATTCATTTCAAAAAACTTTTTTTTAACATCAAAGGATATCTTTAAAAGATTGATGGCCTTAGATTTAGAAAAAATAATCATCAAAGTTTCTTTTAATTTTACTTTTAATCTACTTTTTTATTTATAAAAGATAACCTCTGCATTGCTAAGTAATATTTTAGGACTAATATTCAGTTCATGGATATACAAAGCTCAGTTATGATATCTATTTTTAACTCTACTCTTATGAAAATAATTATCATAACTCAGCTTTATATATTCATGAACTAAATATATGTCATAAAACATTATTTGATAAAGCAGAAGTTATATTTTATAAAAAAAGTGAATTGAAAAGAAAAGTAAAATAAACTTTGATAGTAAAATCTTTTAAATCTGAGTCTTAAAGGAAGATAGTTTTTGAAATAAATGATGAGAAGGCTATTTTGTTTTGTATATGTATGTTATATATTTAGTTCAGGAGATGAAACCATGTTTGTATATCTTGACTCAGGGTTTATACTTTACCTATATCTCAGGGTTTGTACATGTACTTGATACAAGAAAACTGATTATTATATTATACACTTTAACACTCTAAAGACAATAACTATTTAAGTTAGATATCAAATATTGTCTTTTTCTTATGACTCTATCATAGTATATCTTATATCTTAGGCAAACAAAAATGCAAATATACAAAAATCGAGTATCTTAATACTTTGAATAACACATAGCTAGAATGTAAAACACTTCTTAAATATTTTGAAATTTCTTCTTATTTAAATATTTAATTTATATTACTCATAAACATGTTTAATTCTATTATCTTCAAGTATGAACTTCAACCAAGTACTAAAAATAAAATAATGCAGAAGATAGAAAGGGTAATTTTATGCTACTAATTCACATTACAGACTGCATTTAAAATAAATGCAAATTAACAATGCAGGGGAAATAAGTAGTAAATAAAATACTTAAATAAATTTTATGTGACCATTGAAAGGTAGTCTTTTATAAAATAATGATTAATATAACTATTAAAATAGATTTTCTGGATAAAAGAATATAATAATGGCAATGAAATGGAAATGTATTTAAATAAGATATTTATTTTATATAGCACTATATGCACATCTTCACCTCTCATTTCCAAATACTTAAGATTTGCCCATACATAAATGCTTGGGTCAAAAAATAGATGGATTCATCATATCTTTTCACAAAGTCTTTATCTTGTGTTTGGAAAGTGAGAGTATTGATTTATATAGAAATGTATTTAATAAATAGCAAAAATATTTATTTCCAGTAGTATTTATAACTAAGTATTACTTTTAATTTAACAAATTATACTAACAGAAATATTGATATACTTTACAATAGAATATTTCCTTCTAAAGAATTCTTTCAAAAATTATAATAAAAGCATTTACATTCGTCAAGCATTGATGGTTGAGAGGTCAGAACAGCTGTCTTACAAACAGTTGTCCCAGTGGGAGCGCTTCCCGGCCGAAGCTATGACACATGAAAAAAAAAGCATTTATATTACTCAAGAAGTTTTCACATTTTAATTGATACTTTCTCTCTTACTATTATGTATGCAAAGCAAAATAACACACATTTATGCCTATGCACAGGACACTAGTATGATATTAGATACTTTACAGAGCTATTGGTGTCTGAAAATTAGTGTGAAAACACTTCTTATGGATTTTGTAAAGATAGCAAAATATTATGCAAAAATATCTAAAGCAATACAAATATTTTAATACCTATAAAAAGCAAGGATATAAACATGCTAAATACTAACATTATACTTAAATTTAAATTGCAATTATACTGCACTTCAAACATGCATTGGGGAAGTTAGACAAATCTTAGTTGCAATAGGGATAATAAAATAATTTCAAAGATGGGTATGCCTTAAAATGTTTTAACATATTTAAAATGCACTCTAATACTAAATTAAAGCAAAGTAGATAACATAAATTATATAGGGAGATACCCAGTAACTTTGTGTAGGCAGTGCTAAAAACTAGTGAGCAACCCTCTGTCTCATGGAAGGCTTTAGTAAATAAAAAAGCAATAAAATATCCACATAGAAAATGCTGCATTCATAAACATAAAAAACATATCTACTCAGTATAACAATATGTGTAAACTGACACATTATGATTGCAATATGATATTCAACATTAAAATTTTATATGCTATCTAAATTCACACATTGACAACCAAAGCATTTTCATTCAGAATCATTTAACTATAAAATGTTATTTTTATCTAGATATAATAACATGTTCTATTATACTGCAATAATAATAATAATAATGAGAATTCTTAATAATAAATAGCTCCTAAAATGAACTTTTTACCTATATTTTCTTAACAAATCTGTTTCACATATCTGCACCAATATAAATATATTTTTTATCATAAATAACAATAATAATAGACAAGAATAAGTCATAAATTATAATTACATAATAAGAATAATAATTTCAAATTTGTGAAACATATAAATATGTGCTATATTTTATTTAAACAACTAAATTAATGATTAAAAGTTATTTTTAAATGAAATTAATCCTTTTATTTCAGGAGTCCTTTTGTTATTTTTTAATAAAATATACTATAACACAGTCTTTCATTATGATAGAGAAAATAAATATACACACAATTCAGAACAGAAATTTTTTGACAGTATTGTCTGTAATTGAAATATAAATTTAAAGAGAAATGAGCTGACAGCAAGTATAGTAACAAACCGTTCCTTTATAAAGCTAAACATTATTTTGTTAGCATAAAATGAACTTGAATTTTCTTTACCAAAGCAACAAAATATGCTTTTAATAAATAGGTAGATAAATTCTGGATTAATAAATTGTAATAACAATAAAATATTTTATGTGCATTGGTAGAAAAACAGATAAACAAAGTCTTTTCTAATGTAATGAGAAAGTGATCCTTATGATTTTCTCCTTTACTAGAATTATATAACACACTTTAAAACAATTGTAGTTAATTTTGTTTTTAACACTAACAATACTTTTTAAATAATTCATTATTTCAATTCTTCTGGTTTGGTAAACAATAATTGTTTTTAAAATTATTTTCAATAAGTTTAGATTGATTATCTTTTATTAATTATATTGTCTGCATAATGATTTATATAAAGTCAGAACTTTTTCAAAATATAACGTAACTTCATTAATAATTAATATTAGTGCCAATAATGAATTTAAAAGTTATACATTAAAGTATTAAAGGCAATGGTTAATAGCAAAAAGTTTGAATTAACTAAAAATCTATAAGAGAATAAAATAAACATATGCATATCTTAATGTCTTATCAGTTTCCAATATTTTTTTTCATTCAAGACACTTTATAATTCTTTAAAAATAATATTATTGTTGCATCTTTCATTGATTTATTACTTCATAAACAAGTGAAACACACACAGTAGAGTGGTACTATGAGAATAACTTTTCTTATTCAAACATATAAACTGATAAAAATAAGCACTTTAAAATGAGATAAACTTAAAAACTTTTAAAACTGATTAAATAAAATAATGCTATTTTTTAAAGATAATGTGTTTCTAATTTATTTTACAGTTTTCCTTTTTATAAACACCTGTGAATGTTCTTTTTTACTGCAATTCTGTCATATGACATAATTCACCCAATCCAATTGAAATATTAAGATAGGATTTCTAATCATTAGCATATTTTAATCTTTTTAATTATCTAGGTCATTTATTGATAGATTTTTAATCTTGAACTTATAAATTAAGACTTTCTAAACATGTGGATGTCTAGATTGTAAAATAATTAACTTTTATTAACTTTAATAAAAATATTTACTTAATTAAATCAAACTCCTTTTATTTAAAATAAACAATCTTTTTCACTCTATTTAAAAGATCCTTTAAGATTAATATTATTTAAAGTAGCTTTTTAAAATACATTTCTCTTAATAATCCTTTTTAAAAGTTTTTAATCTTCCTATACACATACACCACATCTGCACACACATGTATGCTATAAAATAACTACTATTTTAAAAGCAATGAAAGTAAAACAATTTTAAAAACTTATTTAAGTTAAAACATCTTTTAAATTAGCTATCTTTAAGTTTAATGTTTTAAATTTTAATGTTAAACAAATATTACACTAGTTAATACTTTTAAAAATACTATTTTAAATGCATCTTATTTTTAAATTAGAAAAATAAAATTTCAAGACAAATAAATCATATTTTACAAACAGCAACAAAAACTTTATTCACTGTACTAATTTAAACATAATCCACTTCAAGCTATCTTTCACATAGATTTAAAGTATGAAATTTGAATTTTTTAAATAAATAGTAAATAAGAAAATTCATATTACTTAAGCAATTAATATTTAAACATGTTTAATAAACTGTTTCATTAATAAATTAGAATAGTTAGTTAAGATTTTGGAGCTTAATAACAATGGAGTTTATTTGAGCTAAGAAAATTTTTAAAACCATTACAAGTTATATTTAACCCACAGGGCTAAATATGAGGTTACAATATATATATATATATATATTGTAATTAACAGTCATATTTTTAGAATTATAATGTTTTTCTCATAAGTGCTTCCTTATAAAAATATGTAAAAGATAATGGATTATTATTTAAACATTTAAATTTACATTTATCTTCTAAAGTAAAATAATTCTAGTAATAAATACATTTTTGCAAGTTCTTGTTTTTACCAAGTTTCATTTTTCTAATTACCAATTTATCAATAATCTTTTATAATCAAATAAAATTTTGTATAATAAATAAACTTTTAATATTAAATTGTTTGGGATTCATAAAAAAACACTTTTTTCTTAAGTATAGGATTTGATGGTATTAATATTTTATCTTTTTCAATGAATTAAAAGTTGTTGTTTTTTGTAAATTCCAGACTTCTGTTTTTAATTTGCATCTGACAGCATAATACATTTTAATTATCAGCAAATTTAATCAAAGTTATTTATCTGATTGACAAATTATAATAATAATCACTTTCTTTAAATTATTTGTAACAAATAATTAACTGAACATTTTTTTAAAAATAATTAAATATATTTAAAAAAATAATTAAATATAAAATACTCTCTCCTTTGTGATAATAAAATTTCATTTAGGATTTTAAGCGAATTAATTTTCTTTTCTTAATTTTTTTCCTTGTTCAAAATACCTATTGGCTGAGTGATTTAAAGTTCCAAACTTTTGATTGATCAAGTACAGAATTAGCAATAAAAGTATATTTGTCTCTTAATATGACATTCATTTTAATTTACTTTCTAAAAAGTAAATTAATAATTTATCAGATTATTAAAGTAAACATCACATGATCACCATTTTTTATGCTTGCTCATAACTGTTATTTAAACAGGCAAAACTCTTCATACAGTAGTTCCATTCAGTGCAAGCCAGAGTAATCAATGGGTGTCAGAAGTCCACAAGCCAGAAACTAGTCTGGGGATATGGGATGAGTAGGCTCTAGATAGGGATTTTATGCACAAGCCTTCTTGATCTGGCTTGCACTGAGTGGTGCTACTGTATGGAGAGTTTTGCCTGTTTAAAATTATTAAAGTAAACAATTTTTTTTCAAAAAAATATCTATTTATAATTGATAAAACAATCTATAGCAGAAAAGCTAAAACAAATGTTTTGTAATCTATTACAAATTGCAGCCTATGTCATCGAATTATTTTTCACTTTACTTTCATGTAATAGTAAATAATTTTTTACTAAAACCTGAACTATTCTTCTAAAAGAATAGACTTTCACACATATTTTATGAAAATAATCATAAGTATGTAAAAAAATATTCTAAGACATACATTTTCATTTAGAAAATCAAAACAAGGAGCTTAGAAAATTGTTGATAAGTGGTCCCTTTTGTTGAAAATGAGAAACAACCAATCAGTGGTTTGGAAAGTCCACCTTCTGTCATTGTTATAGCTTTAAATTTATATATTATTGATTTTTTAGTTGTAAAATAATTCTAGAGATGACAGCATCATACAGTACATTTTTCTTGATAAAATGATCATAAATTCCCTATGATAAAGCCGATTACAAAAATTTTCATTGAGTACAGGGGGAGGGTTAAAACAATTTAAATATGACTCAAATACTCTTTTTGACACAATATGCATTCATTTACATCATTTTATATAGCATTTCTTTATTGGAGGAATTAATCTTAAATAATATGTATAAAATATTTATATCTTATTAAATTTATCTTTGATAACAACAGATTTTTTATTTATATACATGAATAGATTTTGGCTACAAACATAGATTATCTTGAATGTTTTAATTAATAGAATGTACAATTAATGAATGTTTTGATTTCACATGGAATGATTAAATAGTTTGAACTTGTTAAATAATAACAAATAATGGACTACGTGATCAACATAAAAAGCATTAGCAGAATCTCTTATTCTCCTGTACATGAGGGGTCAGAATGACTAATATGTCAACATGGGTAAGATGACAACTTTGGCACTATCAAGGGCTTTGAACATTCCATCATCAGATTTTCAATGAAATGGAAGGCTAAAGAGTTGTGAGTTGGAATAGTTTGAAGCCTGTCCATTGAAGTATAAATATTGGCTATCTTAATATAAAACTGAGTACTGATTATATTTGATTATGATGAATTAGAAGAAGTTAACAGTTACAAATACCTTGGTCAAATTATTAATACAGATGGAAACATAATGGAGGATATTAATCATAGAATTAAACTTGGTTGGAGTGCTTTTGGTAGAAATAACTTGATCCTAAAAGGAAATATGCCTATGTATTGGAAAAGGAAGGTTTTTAACAAATGTGTTTTACCAGTTCTTACTTATGGATCTGAGACTTGGACACTTAATAGAAGAGCAATTCAGAGACTTCAGACCACTCAAAGAAGTATGGAGAGATGTATGTTGGGAGTAACAAGAAGAGATTGTAAACACAATGTATGGGTAAGAGAACAAACAGGTGTTACTGACCTCATTGAAAAAATTAAAAGATTGAAGTGGAGTTGGGCTGGACATATTGTTAGAAGAGATGATAATAGATGGACAATTGAAATTTTAAACTGGATTCCAAGAGATTGTAAAAGCCCCAGAAAGAGACCACATGTGAGATGGATGGATGAAATAAGAAAGTGTGCAGGTGTGTTGTGGAGAAGAGAAGCTAAAGATCGGAGAAGATGGATTAAACTTGGAGAGACCTTCATCCTGCAGTGGATTGATAATGGTTGATAATGATGATGATGATGACTGATTATATATATATGTGTGAGGATAGTAATCTAGACCAACTGATGATTTCTGGTTTAGCATGAAATACGTATATTGGTGATTATTTATCTTTTCAACATGTGTGTGATCAGGTGGGTCAGCAATATGAGATGATACTGAGAGTGGTTGATCGTGTGAAAGTCTGAGTTCGAACCCTGCACATATTACATATATAAATGCAGGTTTAAGCTTGTACAATATATTACCTTGTTTATAGTAATTAAATAAGATGTAATATATAAACATTAAACATAGGTTCCAAGTATATGTGTAAAGAAATTTCAGTAATAGGGTTTTTCGCCCTATAGTCCATCCATATAAATTTCTGCATTCATTTAAGAAGTCTTTTAACGTCATATCACATCATCAAATAAGCATTAATATGTGGCTGTTTGATATCATTAGTAATAGCAAAATGTAATGTCTTAGACATCTTAAAATTGTGAAATTGACATATAAATATGAAGTAAATAAAATAAGATTGGATAAGATAGTTATGCTAACTTGTTCAATTAATTTTTTAGGTAATTGATTATATACAATTATGCTAATTGATCAAATAGTTTTTAAAAAACGACAAAGACAACAAAACAGGCAGTTAAATACTTTTTAAAACAGATTTGTCGTAACTTACGATAATCAGACACAAAAATATATACATCACAAATAATAAAATGAGATTCATAAAAATACATTTTTGTAAGTAATAAATCTTATATAAAAGGTCATCTAAACGTCTTAAGGTTAAATGAAATCTACTCTTAAGATAAAGTACATTAAAAAAAAAAAACTATAAATAATTTGAAAGCCTTTTAACTATTTTTACTTTTTTTTTTTTTTTTTTTGAAGAATGCATTTATTCGATTGACTAAACCTTAAGAATTTATTGTCTCTGGAGAACTTTACAAAGCCATTAATGCTAAAAACATTCATTTTTTTTATTCTATTAAATATTTTAAATAAGTCCTCAAATTCGCTTGTAAGAAAATACTTCTTTAAAATATATAAATAAAGGCTTTATTTCAACGTTATTCGACTAGAGATTTACGCAATTAATTTACGAGTTCAAACACTATTATAGATAATTTCAATAGAAAATGAAAATCATTAGTTTGAAAAATGTAAACCCAGTCTATAATAAATAGTGAAAGCTATAACAGTTTATTCTAAAGGATAAAATTTAAAATATCAATATTAAACTATCGTTAACGATGTCAGAGGATATTACTTAAACATATGTTTATAAATCTTCGAGAATAAGTTGCTTGAAAAATATTCATTGCGTTATTAAAAAATCATAGCTTATTTCCATTTTTATTTTTTATTCATGTATAGAGATTACGTGAAGATGTAAGTGTTAAAAGAAGAAAAATACTACAGATTAAATTGTTTAAGTAATTGCGCACATTGTAATGTGTATAAATATATAAACATTGTAATATCACATTTTAGATTTACCAGTATAGAGAGTTGTTTATTATTGCTACCATAGCACTGAAATTTTGAATACATATGATTTATCGCAGACTAGTGAAGTGTAGTCACAATTCTTAGTACTGTATTAGGCAATGACATACAACCACATACATACATACATATACAAAATAAACAGGAAAACTATTTGCATTTATGAATGCAAAAATTTTTGAAAATATTTATAATGAATTTGATCATAAACGTGCAATTTTTTTTTCCCGCATGTGTTAGTGAAGCTGTAATTGTAATATAAGGTTTAATATGCCTGCTTAGCGCTTTCGAGATGTAGCATTCAAATCTCATACTCATACCTTTACGAATGAAGACTGTTGTTATTTATTGTACACATATGCAAATGAGCTTGAATTTTTAATTAGTTAGTCCATTGTTTGGATGGTGCAAAACATGTCTTTCTTCTATTAATGGGACTAAGGTCATTTGCTATGTAAAAAGCTTCTTAGACTTTTCTTTTGGCATCGCTCTTCTCTGTGCAAATTATTTGGGCAGAACAAGGTTCAAATACGTGGCCTGTAGCTGCTTGGTCATTTTTATTTTTAACCTTGTTGTATGCATACCTATGTTGGTAATTTTTTGTATTGATGTTAGTCCGAGTCTCATCAAGACAGATCCATTTAGATCATCTCAAAGATCTTCTAAAGAATAGTGATACTGGTTGTTTTTATTCAAAAGATATGGATGAGGCTGGGAAGAAAAGTTTGTTGCAGAATGCCCTGAAAAGTTTACTACAGTAATAGAGTGTCTGATTCTGAAACATAAGTTCTCTGGATTGATTGTGGTTCTGAACATTGAAACAATAAAGACATATGATTATTTATTATGTATTTGTAGAATAATGAGTTACTGTATTTCATATATGAATATATTTGTGTTTTTAATGTATTATTATTATTATTATTATTATTATTATTATTATTATTATTATTATTATTATTATTATTATTATTATTATTATTATTATTATTATTATTATTATTATTATTATTATTATTATTATTATTATTATTATTATTATTATTATTATTATTATTATTATTATTATTATTATTATTATTATTATTATTATTATTATGTTTTTGGAGGGGAGGGATAGGAGTGATCATATCCATTTGCCAGTAGATGCTGATATATATATATACTGACATCACTATCTCATGGCAATAATGTGGTGGATGAATAACCTTAATTTTGTGTACATATATGCTTAAAGTTTATGTAAAAATAATAAACATAAACAAAAATTACTTATATAAATATTTAAAATAAACTCAAGGGAGACTTAAATATTAAATGAGTAATAATATCAGGATATTTTGAATTAAATTATTTAAAAAAATTAAAAAAATATCTGATAGAAATATATTAGTTATTTTTTTATTTTGACAAAAACATTTTTTTTAAAGTAACAAAAAGCCGAATTTTTATACAATCAAAGGTATTTATTTTAAGTTATGATTAGAAAAATTAATTCTAATATCTTTTGATTTAAGAGATTAAGAAAGTATTTTTAATTAAATTATTTTTAAACTTATTTTTTTGTTTTCAATTATAAAATACATAAATAAAAACATTGTATTACAGTTATAGTCTTGTTTTATTTATTAACTAATAAGGAAAAAACATTTAACTTAATCCTATACATTATCCATTTGGTAATTTTCAGTAACTATTATAAATAGTATGACTAATTTCACTAAAATAAAAAGAATCAGAAAAAAGACATTTGCCAATCATCTCCATGCAAGTATATTTTGGAACTCTCACAAAGATATGGAAGGTCTTACTATGGTAATGCATGGCACAATGTATATTTATAGACATTTGATACCCATGAAGTACAGAAATTATTAAAGATAATTGTGCATTACAAATTATAAGTAGCTGAATATTTTAAGCCAGTTAACCAAAATGTTTCCATATAGCAATCACTTTTAAGAAGCCATTCTACTTTCATATGCATACAGATAAATAAACTTTGCTATCACTCATATATATATATATATATATATATATTGTGCCCTTGTCTGTAGATCATAGGTAGGGTAGAAAAGTCAATTATGAAAAAAATTTTAAATTTTAAGTTATATTTAAGTGATATAAAAGTAATAATAGATTTGTAATACAATTTTAAGCTAAAATACCTAACAGATAACAGTATAATAAAGTATTTTAAAAAGTAAACAGTTAAATAAAGTTTTAATATCATTGCTTATGGTTGTGAAAGCTGGCCATACAAAATAACACAGCTATAGACAGTTAAAATTATAGTAATGATTAGAATATAATATTTTCAGAATTAATAGTTTAAATAAATGAAAGATAATATTATAATTAGTCAAAATTAATAGGGTATATTTTTATTAATAAACTTCGGGATGGTGAGAATTATATTTGGTCCTATAAGTTTCAATTTATTTTTCAAAATTTTAGAAAATACATTAGTTTTGGTAATTTAAACCGAGACATAAATAAAAGATTATTTTTGTAAAGTGAATAGACACGTGATCGTATATTACATGCTTTCACGCACACACACACTTGGTAAATAATAATAAAGTTTGTGAATTTAAAACTAGATATAATTGTCATCTATCATAAAAATTAAAGTTTAAAATATTATAGATTGTCTTAATAATTATTTTAAAGATCAAATAATAATTTTATCAAACTATGATTAAATTTAATAATATTAAGTTAAAGTAATATTCCAGACATTACGTCATAAATATTTATTTAAAAAGTACAATTTATCATCCAAAATAGAATGACTAATATTGTTCGCGCTAAAAACAAATATTGACCAATCAACGGATTTAAATTGGCAAGAAAAAAATCTAAGATAGACAGAAGCGGGAGATGGAATGTGAAAGTTGAAGAGGAAGGTAACCTTTTTGAATTGCTTGTAACATCGAAGCTGAAAAAAGTAATATAAATTTATAAATTAATAATTATTCTAAAGTTAGTCTTGAACAGATAATATAATTTTGTATCCAGAAAGATGATTTGCTAATTTCTACGTGATCTTACCAGTGGATTTAATCAAATTTGACCATTCAGCCTACAATAAAATGGAAATACCAAGAATAATAATTGAAATAATTATTGAAAGAAAAATGAGTGAAAATTGTATAAGTTTTGTATTATTTGTGCTCAACCAGAAATTAAATCTTATAACTTGGAAAAATACAAAGAAGATGCTGTGTGAAAATATAAGAAAGAAACTATTTGCTATCGAGAGAATCCTATGACGAACATTTGTTTTATAAGTATTTAAAACTAAGTCATATTTCTCTATGAGAAAAATCATAATAAGCGTTCAAGTATATAGAAAAAGAATGAGGAAGAAAAGTATGTTATATTAAAGGAAAACATTATTTAAAAATATAGTTTCTAAATTAAAAAAATAGAAGAAAAGCCATAGTCCTGTATAAAGTGCTATATGAACTTACTAAGAGGAACCTAACATTTATACCTTATCATAGAAAAAAAGGAAAAGATATTAAATGGAAAGAATGTTATTTTAAACAGATATAATTAATCACTAAAATGAGGAAAATGGATCCATGGAAATAAAGAAAAATTTATTGAATTTTTAAAAATAAAGTACAAGATGCATCGAGGAAAACCAAGCGCGCGGGGGAAAAAGCTAGCAGACTATGTAAAGGAGATCTCAAGAATAAGTGGAAAAAGATGAAGAAAATTAAGGATCATCGTCCAAGAAGAATTAATAAACAGAATTAAAAGTTTAAATTAGAACATTAAGTGACTGAAGAAAATAAAATATAATTTTTTTTATTTAGCTTTGCAATGAACGATTTTCCAAGCGAGTCCAACAAAGCTGTATCGTAAATATAGTTTTAATTATTTTTTTTTATTGTATTTAAAGTATAAAATTTGAATTAGCTTAGGGAAACATATAAACATAAATTTTATAATAATTATATTTAAATATACGAGCTAATGGAATGAGAGAAATATTAGTATAAATAAAAATGTGTGTATGGAAAATTTTAAATACCTACTAGAAGTCCTGGAATGGAGAAGTTTACAAATACGATCCAGAGGATAGAGATCGTTGGTAATTTTAATATTATTGGTAATATGTAATATATATTTTTTTTATAGGTCATCTATTAATGAATGAAGTATGAAAGATGTTAAAAGTTATAAGTACACATTTATCCAACATCAAACATATATTTAAGAGAGTAGTAAAATTTTAAAATGTGCATGCAATAAATAATCTAAAAATGATTAATAATAAGTAGCATATTAATTATGTGATTCTTTTGAGTTTTATATTGAAAATATTCAAATAGTTTAGAACAGTAGAGATAGAAATACACGAGAAGTATAGTAAAGAATTTTCTTAAGAATAGCTGTATAGTTGAATAAAAATGAATTTTATTATTATTAGCAAGGTAGACAGAGAATTTGTCGATGTAATGAAGAGATGAATCTGAAGAAATCAATCAGATAGTGACTTGGGAGTACTGATGTCAAAGGAAACCAAGAGGATGTTTTATTAAACTATAAGGAATGAAATATGTGGATCATAATTATTTGTGTGACTTCAGTATAGATAACTTCGCCCTATAACTGAGCACATATATTCTGGACAGTGTTTTTACATATCTTTGAAACTTTCTGATGTGATGAAGCTGAAGAAATAGCTTTAGCATCCTTCCAATACTAGAGGCAGATAGACAGATAAAAGTCACTCCTCTATGGCGTCCTTAAATTCACTGTGCCATGATTGTCAAAGTTTTATAAAGGATAATATCTTGTTTATTTTGATCCAACGCATCTATATCTTCGCTATCTTGATTTCATGAAAATACATCGTCAGGGAGATAATTTTATAGAAATGATACATAAGATAGAAAGGAAGTTAGATAGTAGTTATGTAAGAATAGTTATTTACTAGAGTAAAGTAGAATTGTATAAGTCCAAAGTGAAAGTATAAGTATTATAAAAGATGAAGAATCATATGATATAATTTTAAAACCAATTGCTAAACTGATATAATTTTAAAGGAAAAAACCTTAGAATTAAGTTTTAAAACAATAATAAGATTTTAAAATATTGTACGTGAGATTTTAGTAAAAGAGATTGCATGTTTATTTGGAAAATGAGTTAAAGAAATGTATAACAAAAATGTGTATTTGTACATAGTGTGGGGATAATGTTAATTGCTATATAAAGTTAAGGATGGGATCAAAATTTTATCAGTAATTATATTATGATTGATAATAAAAGGAACATGAAAATATCATAAGGATTAAATTCTGTAGGATTCCATACTAACAAAAATAAGTATAATTTTGTAATTTTTGTATAATTTTACATAACAGTAAAGATCTTATAGAAATATAATTTTGAAATTATAAGGACATAATGTCAATAGAAAAGTTTAATGGATAGAAATTTTGTGTATTCAGCTAAGCTCAAAACATGTATCCAATAATAATAATATTGTAAAATACTTTTGTAATTATTAATGGTAAAAGGGTAAAATAAAATTCGATAATAATAATGTTAAGACATCAACGGGTATAAATAAAAGTTTGTGATAAGTAAATAGGGATATCCGCTGTAAATAATGTACAAAGTGTTCTTTGTTATAATGTTAATAAAATGTTATAAAATTTTATTAGTAAGCTTTGTGTCTTGGTTGTTGTTTTTCCTACACATGAAATGCATGAAATCACAACGCACGTTTATAATTAAACATATTTATGATTTAGCACAAGATAAATAAACATTGGAAATTTTAATAATTTATTTTGTTTTATTTACATAATAAAATGAAAGAAGTATAAGTAGAACAGGTATTGGTCATGGGTTAATTGCCACAATATTTAAGTAAAATATATGCGAACGTTACCACATAACTTTTGAGTGTCAGATTAATAAATGTTACCACGAAAATATTTAATACATCTAGAAAGAAAAGAAGATTATATTATTTTATTATTGTCATTGTTCTTATTAATTAGTTATTCGTTACGTAGTGAACTATGACATAAAATTCCCTTATCATAGTTTACTATGGCAATATGAAATCAGTTTTAATTACAATTTATGAACCTGAGATTTAATTATTTATTTACTTATTGATTTATCTATTTGATTTGATATGATTTGATTAATTTAACTCTATTTTATTTAATTAATTTATTTATGTGAGCTAGAATTTGTTTTAAAAATACTAAGATATGATAAAAGTTTTAAAAGTCGTAGGAATGCTATTAGTCAATTATTTAGGATAGTGTTCTTATGCCATTGGGATAGTATCTCAATGATCTCTCGTCTTGTTCCTTTGTCATTGCTCCAGGTCTCATGGGAATAATAAAAGATGTTTATGTTGATTCATTTCACAGACATAACTGTGTTTATAAAGTTCTGAGCTAGTGATTATTTTATTTAAATTATAATAACATATTTGATAGACTGAGTTAGATAACCCGGAATTATTATTAATGTTAATTATTATTGACCGGAAATAAATAAGTAAAGAAAATCCGGAATAGTTAGTATATTCTTGGCATGTTGTTATTATATATATGGAGCGGGGGAAAGGTTACAATA